>JACBXF010000169.1:1957321-2269442 GCA_014183025.1 Harringtonia lauricola
TAACGACTATAAATCAAATTATAAACTGAATGGCTTTGAAGAGTTAACTGAAAGTCATACTGGTACGTTAAAATTAACTGATTAACTTATTAACGTATTACTAACTTTTAAAGGCTTATATATTTATAATAAATAAGGTTTAATACACGATATTAAATGTATTGCTCATGTTATTAATATTATTGTTAATAATATTTTATCCGACTATATATTAAATTCAAGAAAAGGAGTTGAATTAAACGAATTTACAGACTTAATAACGTAAAATAACGAAGTTAACGATAATAACGATAATAACGTCAATATTACAACTAAAGTACGGAAAATAGCTACTTTAGTTAAATATACACAAGAAAACAAAAAACTATTAAATGAAGGAATTAAAAAATATAAAGAAAAAGGTATATATTACTTTACTATTTTAATTTATTACTTTTTATTAACGGTTTAAAAGGGGTATTATTAAGAGACTATAAAATAACTCAAATCCCACTCGATAATGTTACACGGTGGAATTCAACTTATAATATGATTAAAGTTACCTTAGAATTAAGGTTACCTTTAATTTATATTAATAAAAACACGTCTAATAATGAATTTAGCAAGCATATGCTTACTGAATTCGAATTTAGTGTTTCAATCGAATTAAAGTCAATATTTAAAATTTTTATTAAACCAAGTATTAAATTACAAGGTTGGTTAATATTTATTTTTAAGTTTTTTACAAAGTTATTATTAACGTTTAATAGGCTAACTTTATACAACTTTAAACGAAATTTTATTATATATATACCAAATATATAATAAGTTAGAAAAGAAAATTGCTTATTATAACGAAAATCGCCCTCCTTATTACGAAACATTTATTTTAACTATTAATACTGGTATTAATAAACTTGAAAAATATTTTGCACGAATTATAACGCCAGACCTTTATAACGCTTATAAACCTTATATTTTAAGTCTTATTTTAGACCCTAGGTTTAAATTAAACCACTTTAAAAGTACTGGTTTATTTAGCTTTATTAGTATTATAGAAGTTACACGTTTTTTAAAACGTGAATATATAATATTAAAAAATGAAATAACGCCTATACATACGTTTGATTTATCGTTTGATGAATTAAATACCGACTTTACTGAAAATAATTCAAATTCAGATTCAGACGATAATATATTTTTTAAATCAAATATATTAACGGAAGACGAGTGTAAAGATTATTTAAATGAAGGGGTTAGTAACCCTAAAACAAATCCTTTAAGTTATTGGTTAGAAAATAATAAAAGGTATTTATATTACTTTAATTTTAACTTTTTATTTTTTAACTATTATTAACTATAAAAAACTAGGTTTTCTATATTAAGTTTATTAGCTAGACGGTATTTAGCTATACCAGCTACTTCTGCCTCTATTAAAAGGGTTTTTTCAGTGAGCAGTTATATTGTATCAAAAAGCCGTAATAAGCTTTTACCGAATACTATAAAACAATTAATTTTGTTAAAAAGTTAGGGTGTTGAAAACGTAAATAATTATTTTAATAATATTGAAAGAGAACAAGAAGAAGAGGAATAACGAGTTTAGTTTAATTAGTTAGTTATATTAGTTAATTGTATTAGTTAGTTTTATTAGTTTTAAATTAAAGGTTTTAATTTTAAAAATATAATAAAATAAAATTTTAACTATAAAGTAAAAAAATAATAGGTTAGAGAAAGTTAAACTAAAGGTTTAACTTTAAACCGCTATACAAGCTGATATAAGCCTTTTATACAAGTAAAATATATACCAGCAAAACTACGTAATTTTTTAGTATATTATACATATTGTCTTGAAAAACTAAGCCTACGTGCCATGGCGTTATTAATGGTTAAAGTAGGAGGTGAAGTTTAAGGATCTCAGAAATTTTCTGCGTATATATATGTCTCAGATTTGTCAGCAGGACTCACTTTTACCAAAAATATACCACAATAATCTAGATTTTATGCTGAATACCGCTGTGGTTTTTATAAAATTATAGCTATTACGGTTATTAAAATATATAATTTACGTGGTTTTTTACTTTTTTTAAAAAATAATTTAAAAAAAATCGTTGTAATTATTTTATTTCGAAATAATTTGTATTAAATTATTCTAATACAAATAAAAATAAAAATAAAAAATAATTGTTACAACCTTGGTTATAATAATAAAAAACGTATAAATATTTAAGATTTTAAATAAAAATGATTTAAATTACTTTAAATTATAGCTAAAAGACACGTCCTTACAGCGAACTAGGTAGCAGACATTTTAACTATTAACCTTTTTTTTGTTAACCGTATCTTTTAAAACTATTACCAGATATTACCCTACATGGCACTTAAAGGGAGTGTCAAGCCTTATAAGGAGTGCTTAGTAGGACGATGACTAACTAAGGAAATGGTGGCCTCCTATTGGTGTAGGCCCTACTTTTAGGAAGTAAACTCTGTTGCCTCTTAACACTTATATATTTAGGGTAGTAGATAATATAACGAAATACTAGACTCTATGGATTAAACTACTTGGGAAGCGATCAGAAGTCTTAAGTACAACCGCTATACTATCCAACTAACCACTACACCTTTCTACATAGAACGTTTTAATATTAAAATAAAACTATACTATATAATATAAGTAAGGTGTAAAGTTAAATAAAACGTTTAAAAACTATATATTAATAAAAAAAGCGTATTTAAACAACTTATAACTATTAAATAAAAACATTACTAAAATTGTCTAAAACAACTAATATAATAAAAGCCTTACTTATTAAAGTAAGTTTTAAAAATTTTATAACTATAACTATAGTATAAGTTTTATATAATAGTATTTTATTTATTAGTTAATAAAAGGATTTTATTATTAAAGTAAATAAAGTAAAAAATACTTAATAATAATATAAAAATTTAAAATATAAAAATTTGAATAGTAAAATAAAATAATAAAAGCAAAGATAAAACACTATATAGTATAAAATATAAATAAATAGAAAAAGCTTTAACGTAAACATTAATTTAAAATTAAATAAAGGCTTATAGAAAAAAAGTAAAAGAAAAAAGTAAAAAGTAAGTAATAATAATATTTATTCCTTAAAACACTTATATAAATTAATTTAAAAATAAATCACTTAAAAAAGTGTTAGTTTAAAATTATAAACTATATAACTATAATAACACTTAATTTAATTAAAAATTAAAGCTTTATAAAGAAAATAATTACTAGTTTAAAAACTAAAAAACTAAAAAGACTTATAACGGAAAAAATATTATAAAATTAACGTTAATAATATAAACGTTATATTATTAAAAAAAAGTAGTATAAAAAGCGTTGCGACTTCAATATAACTAACGTAATAAACTAAACTTATAATAAACTAAGTACTTAATATTAAAACGTTACTTTTTATAAAAAATAAATTATAAGGATATTAATTATAAAAACGTAAAGCGGTAAAAGGTCGCTTAAACTTTATAAAGCTATAGTTAAGTAAAATATATAAGGCCGTAAATAACGTACATGCTAACCGTTACTAAACTAAATTTAACGGCTTGGCGACTATCGTTAAGACTAATCTTTACGCTTTACTAAAGTCGTTGTATAAGGCTATACTATTTATAACGCGTTTATTAACGACTTTAAAGTAAAGCCTTATATAAATAGCAGGCTTCTTTTTAGTAGTAAACTAAAGAGAAGTAAGTTAAAGTTTATATAATAACTTTATTACTAAAAATAAACTTTTTAACTTATAGTTAAACTTTTCTTTTTACTATATATAACCTTACTTTATAATATTAAAGCCTTAGTTACCTTTTTATATTAATTCTTACTTTTTATAAAAAAAAAAGAATAAAAACTTAACTTACTATTATTTAAGGCTAATAATATATAATATTAAAAATAATATATATAATATAAGCTTTAATAATAAACTACTAAAACATAATATTTAAATTAAAACTTATTTAAAGTAGTTAATAAAATGTTTAATAATAAAGGTGTTAAATTATTAATAATATTATATAGTATTAATAATATATTTAAACTATACTATTATTTATTTATTAAAAGTAGTAGTAAGCTAAGTTTTTTAATAAAAACCTTTATATATGTTATAAAAATCTTAAAATAATTATTTTTTAACTTATATTATACTTATACATAGGGTTATGACAATTATTTTTTATTTTTATTTTTATTTGTATTAAAATTATTTCGATTTTAAAAATAAAATAAAATAATTACAAGAAATTGTTTTATAGAATATAAAATGTATAAAAAAGCATTAAAAATATTTATATTTTTTTTACTAAGACCCACTTTTACTAGAAAATTAAATTAATATATAGTAAAATGTTAGTTAAATATAATAGTGTTTTTTTATATAACTATAGTTACTATAGTTACTTAAATATATAATTTAAATAAGTTTTTCTTTTACTTTTTTTACTTTTTAAAAAAAATTACTGTAATTTTTTTTTTTTATAACCTTGCTTATACCTTAAAATTTTTTATTTATACATTAACTACTATTAATATATAATATACTTTACTTAATAAAAACACTAACACCCTTTATAAATTTATATTTATAATACTACTTGTGCCAAGGCCCCACTCTTTTTCGGGTTAAAGATTTTAAGCCTCTTTTAAGAAAGATGCTTACTATTTAAACGCTCTGACTAGTTAAATGTACTAGATTACGAAAAGCATTACTAACTAACTTCGGCGCGTTATTCTACACGTAATTATGGTTGTATACTCCTAAGACTATGAGGATCGATTGACTGATGCCGTTAAATTCTTTAGACGAAATCGCTTGTCGCGAATCGGCGCGGTCGCTAAACAATTCGTAGTTAGCCGATTTACCCTTACACGCCGGCTATCCGGGATACCTTTTACTAAAGGGCGCGTTCCTCCTTACAGTAATCTTCGGAAGGGCGAGGAGTATAGACTTTACGACTATATTAACCGAAACCTTAAGCGTGGACTACCTCTTTTTCGTCTTTATATTAAAGGAGCCGCCAACGCGATCCTAAAAGATAAGGCTAACCCACACAATCTAAATCCTCTACAAGTCGGTATTTACTAGGCCACTCGCTTTCTTTAATGATATAACTATCGAATATCTACATCGAAGGTACTTAATAAAAAGAGGAGGGATGCGGAGAACTTAAGTATTATTCGTAAATAGTTTAAGAAGTTTTAAAAAACTATTAACGAGAAGGGCGTTAACCTAAAGGATATATGGAATCTGGATAAGACTGGCTTTTAAATTGGCGTTGTAAACGGTATAAACGTCGTTACTAGGCTAAAGTATACACTAAAGTTTAGACTCTTTAAAAATAAGGAGTTAGCCTTTATTGTCGAATTAATATCGGTAGGCGAAGACTATATCCCTCCTTTTATTATTTTAAAAGGACAAAAGCACCTTATACAGTAGTACGGTAATATAGTAGCCTAACTTAAAGCTAATATAATAATTAAAGTTAGTTTTATAGGGTATAATAATAATAGCTTAAATTTAAAGTAGTTTAAACACTTTAAGCGTTATTTGAAGAAGTATTATACTAGCTAGACTAGATTATTACTTTTTAACGGCTTTAAAGCGTACTATACAATTAAATTTATTAAGTATTATAAAAGCTACAGTATATACCTCTTTTTATTTTTATATACAATTAACTAATAAGTATAAATATTATCCTATTTAGCTTCCCCTCCTATTTAACACACGTCCTTTAACCTTTTAACGTTAGTATCTTTTATCTAGCCTTTAAAACACTACTATTTACAAAAGGCTACTACCTTTATATAAAAAGGTATTAACTTTATTGTTAAGGAGGAATTCCTTATAAGACTTACTAATACTTATAAATATACGTATAAAAGAAGTATAATACTAAACGCCTTTTTAAAGGCTAGGATTATGCCTATTAAGCTAAAAGTAGTACTCCGTAACCTTAACTACAGTAAAAAGGCTACCTTAAAGGAAAAGGATTTATTTTTCCACTCCTCCCCTTTTAGTACACCAATTACGCTACGCCAAATCAATAAATTAGGTGTTGAAATAAAGTCTAACCTTACCAAGATATGTATCAACCCGGAATTAGCGGAAAAAATCGACCGCTTACAAAGGGCAGCTCAAAAGGGGCGGGTTAAGTCTACGCAACTGAACGCCGACTTGGATGCCTCTAGAAAGGCAAAGATTGTGCGAGAAACTGTGCATTTAGGGAGCAACAAGCGTCTACAGTCTAGTGGCGTGCTTCGAGTCGAAGACGGGAGGAAAATACACACTAATACCCTCTTAGACGAAGAAGAGAAGGCAAAGAAGGCTACCATAAGGGCAAGAAAAAGAAGGGCTACAGTAGAACGAAAAAAGGCCACAGCGGCAGAAACCCAGGCGCGTTAGAAAGCCTGCAAGCACGCTAATCCGAGAGAGTAATTGTTTTTTATGTATCTACTTTTTTTACTACGTTATTTGAATTATCGCGAAGTTAGTAATGTTTTTTTAATTTAGTGTATTTAACTAGTCGGAGCGTTTAAATGGTAAGCACCTTCCTTAGAAGGGGCTTAAAATCTTTAACCCGAAAAAGAGTGGGGCCTTAGCACGAGTAAAGGCTTTACTTTATCTTTACTTTAAAAAAAATAATTTTATTTTATAAAAAATAAAAATTACAACCCTGGTTAAAGGAGTAACTATTAAATAATCTGTTCCTTTACTTTATTTTAACAACGATTTCTTATAAGCTTACGTTAATAGGCTGTGTATTTTACACTAATTAGTATAACTTTCGGTTAGGTTTTAAAAGCTAAGCCGTTTCCTCTTTATTAAATAGCTACTTTATTGCTAAAGCTATAAGATACTATGTTTTTGTAACCTTTAACAGTTCATTCCCTTTCTTTAGGGTTAAGCTTATAATCCGCTTAAGTCTTCCTTACTACTTTAGTAGTAGTATAAGTAATTGTCTTTTCTCCTTTATAGTATAAAAGGGTAGTAATATCTTCTTGTACCTTAGCTAACAACAATACTATTAAATTTAACTTTTTACAAGCGTAAGTACTACGTTAAAGTATGTAATCTTACCTTAAGTGTAGTTTAGTTGTTTAAAAAGTTTGGTAATAGGATTAACGGTTTTTAACTAATGCTTTATTTTAAAGTTAAATGCTTTAAGCTGGTACGTTTATCTTACAAGTCGTCCTTAGAGATTTCGAGCAAGTGCCTTTAGTACGCTAGTTAAGGCTTAATAGTTTATCAAGATTATAAATACTTTAAGTAGCCTTATTAAGTAATGTTTTTAGTGTTTTAAGCTTTTTATAATAGTAAGGAGTTTTTATTATCCTATAGCTTAGCGTTTTTCGGTATTCGTAAGCTTTTTAAAGAAGTGTACTATAAGCCTTTATAACCCGTTAATCTTTTAGTATAGTATCTTAAAGATTGTGTGTTAAAAAGCGTTTGTTTTTACGTAAGCCTTTTTTATAAAATCCTAATGCTTAAGGATTATAGCTGTTTAAAATGCCTTTTTTAAAGCAGCGAACGCTCCTTTTTACTTAGGTTTTTAAAGAAACGCCTTAAAGTGCTTCCCTTATATATTACCTTTTAGTAAGTTTATAAGTAATGATATAAGCTTAGAATAGTTCTTAATCAATCTTTTATATAAGTTTATAAAGCTAAGGATTACTTAAACGTCTTTATATAATCTTAACTTTAGCTATTTAATTAACATTTTACTATATATTAATTTATTTTTTTAGTAAAAGTAGGTTTTAGTAAAAAAAATATTAAAAAAAATTATTGTAATTATTTTATTTCGTATTAAAATTATTTTATTTTATTTTTATTAGTAAGTAAATAAAAATAATTTTATTTCTCTTGGTAAAAAAATAAAATTTTTTTATTTTTTTAACTAATAAAAATTTTTTTTTTATTTTAGGTAAAAATAAAATAAAATAAATTTTCTTAGCATTATTTTTATTATTTTTATTTCGGGTAAAAGTAAAATTCTTTTATTTTTTTCATAACCTTAGGTTAGTAACACCTTATTAACTAACTATAAAAGAACGACGATCTTAGTAGTAACCTTAACAACTTAAAAGCTTTATATAGTTTTTAAACAAGCGTTAAAAACTACGCTTAATTTACTAAAGGCTAAGGCACCCCTTTTAATAAACGCTTAAGAAAACCGTTTAATAGTTTAAAAGGACTTTAGTAAAGTTAAAGAGTATTTTTAAAAACTTAACTATACACACTATATAAAATAGTAAAAACACAGTATTTTAAACTAAAAGACTAACGTCAAAGTTTAAGTAAGACGACTTAAAGATATATACTACTTAAACCTTAAATTTATAAAGTAAATAGGCTTTAACGGGTTTAAGTTTATCTTAGTTAAGGATAAGTATAGTGGAAAAATTAAAAGCATTACTTATTAAAAAAAATTAAAGGCGTTAAGCCTTATATAAAACGTAATTTACTATAATACTAATATCTTAAACTATAAGCTAACCTACATTTATATAAACAATAGTACTAATATTTAAGTAACCTATTTTAAAAACTACTACTAAATAAAAGCATTTAGTGTAAGGGAGTAGCCTAAGGCTTTAATATTATAAAGTAAGGCCGTAGTAAAAAGGGGGGCTTAACTATAAGTTAAAAAGTTCATTTTTAGTAATAAGGTTGTTATATAAACTTTAACTTACTTCTCTTTAGTCTAATACCGAAGAGAAGCCCGCTATTTATTATACAAGGCCCAGCCTCGGAGTCGCCGACAGTCGCTAACTAGGGCGGGCCTATACGGCAACTCTAGTAAGGCGCGAAGATCGGTCTCGGCGTTTGTCGCCGAGCCGCTAGATCTAGTCCGGCGATGGCGGGCGTATGCGCTAGGCCCGTTTAGCGATAGTCGCCAGAGCGCGTGGGCTTATTCGGCTCCTGTCGCCTATCCGAGACCTTGATTATTTAACTTGTATGTACGTGCCGTTTGGCCTTGTGTATCTTACTTAACTATAGCCTTTAGGAGTTTAAGCGACTTTTTACTACCTTACGTCTTTATAACTAATATCCTTATAATTTATCCTTTCTTTAAAAGGTAACGTTTTAACACTAATTACTTGGTTTACTATAAGTTTAGGTTACCGTTTAAGTTATATTAAAGTTTTAACACTTTTTACGTTACTTTTTTTAATAGCGTAGTGTTTATATTATTAACGCTAATTTTATAATCTTTCTTTTACTATAAGTTCCTTTAATTCTTTAGTCTTTAAATTAATAATTTACTTTTTTATAAAGCTTTAATTTTTAACTAAATTAAGCGTTGTTGTAGTTATGTAGTTTGTAATATTAAACTAACACTCTTTTTAAATAATTCGTTTTTAAATTAACCTGTTTATATAAGTGTGTTAAGTAGTAAATATTATTGTTACTTACCCCTTACCCTTTTTTTACTAATTAGTAAACAAAATAACGTTATATAAAACTTAAATAACTATTACTATTAAGACGTTTAAGCCTACCTTAATAAGCAAGGCTATAAAAGTTATGTCGTTTAAGGCTCCCGTTATACCAGTTGTCCCGGACGATCTTAGTAATGTCTTTATCTAACGGCTATAAGTTGTTAAACGCGCCTTTCCCTTTATTAACGTTTACTTTTTAAGCGTTCCGTCCGGCTTTACGCCTTGCTTATATTACGTGGTATAGCTTTATCTTAACATTAAAACGTTAAACTGTATTGTTGCTTTTAGTACTTACAGTTAGTCTTACACTATGTGTATAGTTAGTTTTATTAACTGTATACTAGTAACTTACTTAAGCGTTGTGTGTGTTTTTTTGTTAATGGCTTAGCTTAAATCCTTAATCCCTTACTTAAAATTACTTTTATTATTTAAGTTTAAGGTAAGGAGCTTTAAAAAGAGATTAAAGACTATAGTTTAGCCTATTTTAACTATACTAGTGTTAAAATCTAAACCGACAAAGCTTACTACTAAGATGTCTTAACTTAACTAAGGTAGTTAGCCTTTTATAGGTAGTAGTTTAAAACTGTTACTTTATTTAAAAATCTTTCGGCTTATTATAGTGTAATTAAGGCTTTAACTAGTTTTATTAATAAAAGTTATATTTAAATAAAGCTACTTTATACTATAGTCTTTTAACTAAAAGCTATGAGTAATCTTATTGTTTTTACTATACTATATTAATTAAAGGTAGGATAATAAGGATTTTAAGCTTATAAAAGGCATTATTAAGTTTGTTTAGTAGTATAAAGGTAACGTAGTAAATATACTTAATTACGTAAGCGTGTTATTAGCTGTTATAAAGCTTTTTATAAGTACTTAACTACTATAATTAGTAGTAAAGGTATTAATATCTTATTTTAATAATACTAACTTATAATTAAAATGTTTACCGTAGCTATAAAGGTGTTTTTTAACTATTTAAACCGTATAACGTAAGGAAAGGTTGTCTTTACCTAACGGGAGAAACAGCGTACTACGTTGTTAACTACACGCTAGTAGCTTAAGCCTAACGCTTTACCGCTTACTATTAACTTACGCGTAGGTCGTAGTTGTGTTATCTGTTAGGTTACTGTTGGTACTTTTAATAATGTCTTTTTTTCCTTTAAGGACTTAAACGATAACCCGCCTATTCTTACGGCAGTGTTAGCCTTTGTTAACCCTTTGTCTCCGGTGCCGTTTATAGCGTTTTAGTTAACTTTTTTAGTAGTAGTTTTTACTATAGCTGCTTATATTATGCCTTTAATTTACGTTTCCTTAGTGTTAACGTCGACGGTTGTGTAGGCGGCTTTTACAGCGATAACTTTTACAGTGTCCGCTTTAGTTGTGGTTGCTTTAAAGGCAGTTTTAACGCTAAGCTACGTTCCTTTAACTACTTTAACCTACGTTAAATAGGCTTGTATAACTAGTAGCGTAACGTTAGCTTAGGTTAATAGCCTAAGCCTGTTAGGCTTATATACTTTACTGTTAACGTTTACCTTATAGACGTCTTTTAAGCTATAAAGTATATAAACGTCGTCGCTAACCTGCCTAGCTAAGCGTGTTTAGTAAAGCACACCGTCCTTGTTTAATAGTATGGCCTTAAAGGATAAGCCGTTAGTTATGTTTGTTAAGTTAAAGCGTGCCTTTAATTTAAAGGATAACCTATTTATTAAAGTGGTTAGTAAAAACCTACACTTAAGCGAGTGAAAGAGTTTAGGCTTAGCGGTTTAAGGGAGAGTAGGGTTTAAAGTAGTAGATAGTTTTTATTAAGGATTATCTTAACGTTTATAACTTTAGTTCTTTATTTAATACTTTTTTAGTGTTTTTTAAGTATTCTTTAAACTCTTTTTAGGCTTTTACGTATTATACTTTATAGGCTAGCCTTTTTACTTAATTAGGTAGTAGGCTTTTTTGTTTACTTTATAGTAATATACAATTTTTTTTAACTTAAACTTTTTTTAATCGTTTACAATATTAGGATATAGTATTTAGTTAGCTTTACTGTTACAATTTACTTATAGTTTTAGTAGAAAGATTAGGAATACGTTGTGTATACAAACGTATTTAGTAGGTAAGGTAACGTAGTAAGCTTGTTTACTAATCCTTTTAGTAATCTTAATACGTATAAACGTAAGAGAGAGCTTTTTACTTTGTTTAAAACAAAAGTTTTTTATAAAAAGCTTTATAAAATCTTTCTTTTAAAACTTTATTAGTTAGTGCTTTTTATTATAGTTTTAAGCTTACGTTAATATAGCCTTCTCTTAGTATTAAACAATACTCTCTTAAATCGTTTATAGCTTTTAAAGGCGCTTTTAAACTCCTTATACCTTTAACGGGTTCCTTAGTTTAACGTATTTAATAGCTTTAAGATAATACTTATATAAGGCTTTAAATAAAAAGACTTTAATAGTAGTAACGTAGTTTATCACCTACCCGGCCACTTTTCGCTACCTTGCAGACTTTAATCCCTACAACTCACCCTAAGAACACTCAATTGAATCCAAAACAATATAATCTGATAAATCATCCATCTCTTCTGCCTCTGAACAGGTTCTTGCATTGTGACCAGTCTTGCGGCAGATGCCACAGAGCCGCGCGCCCACCTTATGCCGCTTGGATGGCCCCCCCTCCACAACTTCATTACGTCTATCCTCCTCGACCACTCCCTTTTCCGTTAAAAGCCTGCTGGCCTCCTTACTAGTAAGAGGTCCCGAATCTTGTAGTCGAGTTCTTTTGGCCCTTCGACGTTTAGAGAGGGCCTTGTTCGCCTTTTGAAGTGCTTTAACCTCCCCTGTTAAAAGTGTTAGCCGGTGGTTAACACTGACTGTAGCTTTTGTTAGCTGGTCGATAGACAACAAAATTAGTGTTGGGGAGCTTCCTTAGTGCTGTTTAACTCGATCCTTAATGAGAGTTAACTGTGAAAGAGCTTTGGCAACAGTTTAGGGCGTCTAGGAGACCCAAGGTAGAGCCTAGCCGTTAAAGGTTTTAGGAGGTGTTGGCGTCTGCAACCGTACATTAAGCTTAGAAATCATAGCCTTTGGATTCTAAGGGACAAGCCCAGCTCCCCGAAAGCTGCTTGTAATGTTTTGTTTTATAAAGACTGTATTAAAGGCGGCCTTAAACGTAAGGAAGAAGTCGTCCTTAGTAATGTATGTTATATTAGCCTAAGTAAAGAACGAGATTTAGTTGCTGTATACTTTCTTTAACGGACTAAAAACACTGACATTAAGTAGTTGTGTTAAGTACAAGGAATACGTTAGTAGACAAAGCAGTATAATCTTATTAGCCTTACAGTATTAGTCGAATTCCGTGTTAATATAGCTTTCGTGCTCGTTAAACACAAGCATTTAATATTAGCCCTTTTAACAAGCTTTCGTCTGTTAATTAAAGTGCTTAAGCCATTCCAAACCTATATCGTAGTCGGTCCAGCCGTTTTAGGTTGTCTTTACAACCCAAGTGCTTAGGATATAGCCGCCAAAGTACTAGGCAGCTAAGTGGAATCGGCCTACAACGTAAAGAAAAGGCAACACAATATAACTATCCGCTGTAACAATACAAATTACTGTAGCCTATTCCCAATTACTAAGCTGGATAGCTTTTAGCCTGTTAATACGATCTAAGCGTGTAACAACCATGCCCGTACAAATTATGCCTATTATAAAGCCTGTCTTATCAAAGTTGTAAAAATCGCTATCTTAAATGCCATACTTAGTACGTATTATAACAACTAAATAAAACCACACACTTAACACGTTAGGATCTTCTTATAAGGCCCTTTAATAGTCATATAGGCAAGAAAAACGCGTGTAAAGCTTTAGTCGTCGCGTAATAAGCCGAGTAGCCTAACATTTCCCAACGCGTCGTGCATTGCGCTTAATCAGTAAGAGATTGGCCATATCTTCCACATCAGCTTTCTAAGGCGAAAATCCTCTCGAATCCAGCTATAGGATGTATTAAACAATAGCATCCTCTTTAGCCATCGTTAAATTCGATTGGCTTTTATAAGTAGTAGCCTTTAAAGGTCTCCCAGCCATTTTATCTTGCAGGGTTGTTCGTGGGATATCGTACTGTTTTGCGAGGTGTCGGATGCTTGATTTTGGGTTTATACGTTTTGCGTTTATTGCAAGAACAATGCGAGACTTAATTGTATGAACTGACATGGTTGTGGTGGAATAAAACGCGTGTTGAAGTTGAGGTTGATGAAATTATAAAAAGTGGCCGGGTAGGTGATGTGGCCGGGTAGATGATAAACTACGTTATGCTTGTTATTATTATATACAAACTTTACGTCTTTTAATACTTAGGTTTATATAGATAAGTGCTTAAAGGTAAAGATACGCAGCTGCTTTTTAAAAAGCTAGTTCGTCTTTTCCGTTTACCTATCCGTTTAAGGATAATATATAGTAAATAGTCGTTACTTAACTTATTAAGCCTTTACTCAGTCCTTTTAAAAATAACTAGTAAAAAAGGAGTCTTTATTAAATATAATACCTTAAAGCGTTTTAAACTAACACTTTATATGTTTGTAAAGGATTATAACGTATTTTCTAACTATAATTATTGTAAAAGTAAGGATAAACATAGCTATTTTAATAAAGCGATTTATAATTATAAGGATTAAGGTATACTCTTATCCGTTTATTTTAAAACTTAACGGTAAATTTATAATAAAATCTATACTAATTTCCTTAAAGGAATGTTTTAGTAATAATAACAATTGTAGTTAGCCGTATAAGTAGTAATAAGGCCTTTATACCCTTTAACACTTTAAATAGTTAAAAGTGTAAGCTTAAACTTACCTTTTTACCTTTTTTTAATAAAACTTCCAGTTAAGTAACTTTAAGGTTTTGTTTACCCTTATATAGCTTACTTAAAGATTATCGTAATATAAACGAATTATCTCCTCCCTTAACGTTACTTAAGCTAGTATTACTAGTCGTCCTTTAAAGTAAAGTACTTCCTTAGTGTTAAGGGAATAGCTATTAAACAAGCCGTTCCTTTACTTTACTTTAACAACAATCTCTTATAATCCTACGTTAGTAGGCTATGTATTTTACATTAATTAGTATAGCTTTCGGCTAGGCTTTAAAAGCTAGGCCGTTTTCTTTCTGTTAAGCAGCTACTTCGTCGTCGGAGCTATAAGATACTACGTTTTTATAACCTTTAGTAGTTTGTTCCCTTTCTTTAAGGTTAAGCTTGTAATTCGCTTAAGTCTTCCGTACTTCTTATATGTGCTTACAGCGTTAATAGCCGCTTAAGCCTTTCGTGTTACTTTCATAATAGCGTAGGTAATTGTCTTTTCTCCTTTATAGTATAAAATGATAGTAATGTCTTTTTATACCTTAACTAACAGCAATGTTATTAAATTTAACTTTTTTACAAGCGTAAGTACTACGTTAAAGTATATAATTTTACCTTCAGTGTAGTCCGGCTGTTTAAAGAGTTTGTTAGTAAGGTTAACGGTTTTTAACTAATACTTGATTTTAAAGTTAAATGTTTTAAGCTAGTACGTTTATTTTATAAGTCGTCCTTAAAGATTTTAAGTAAGTGCTTTTAATATGTTAGTTAAGGCTTAATAGTGTGTTAAGACTGTAAATACCTTTAGTAGCCTTATTAAGTAATGTTTTTAATACTTTAGGCTTTTTATAATAGTAAAGAGCTTTTGTTAGCTTATAGCCTAACGTTTTTTAATGTTTGTAAGCTTTTTAAAGAAGTACACTATAAGCCTTTACAGCTTGTCAGTCTTTTAGAATAGTATTTTAAAGATTACGTGTTTAAAGGCGTTTGTTTTTACGTAAGCCTTTTTTGTAAAATCCTAGTGCTTAAGGATTGTTACTGTTTAAAATGCCTTTTATAAGGCGGTAAACGCTCCCTTTTACTTAAGTCTTTAAAGAAATGCCTTAAAGTACTTTCCTTATATGTTATCTTTTAATAAGTTTATAAGTAGTAATATAAGTTTAAAATAGTTTTTAATAAATCGTTGGTAAAAGTTTGTAAAACTAAAGATTACTTAAACGTCCTTATACGATTTAGGCTTTAGTTAGTCTTAAAATAAATTAAACTTAAGTTAGATTTATTTAAATACCGTTAACTTTATTAATATATCTTAAGAAGTTTACTTTTTACTTAAAGAAAGTATACTTAAACTTTTTAATGTATAGCTTTACCTTCCTTAACCTTTTATACACTTGTTATAAATGCTTTTTATACTCCTTTTTTAAGTTTAAAAAGATTAAAATATTGTTAAAGTATATAACGTAGTAAACATCGAGTAAATTAGCTAGTATTGTGTAAATGTAGGCTTAAAACATTATAAAAGTATTAGTAAGTTTAAAAGGTAATACCTTATACTTAAAGTAACCGTACTTTATGTAAAACGTAGTCTTTTATTAGTCTTTTACCTTAACGTAAATATAGTAGTACGCTTTTATAAGATTTATTTTAAAGAATACCTTTATGTTTACTAGTTAATTTATAAGCTTTTTAATAAGTGGTAGTAGGTAACGATTCTTAATTATTACGCGATTTAACCCTTAGTAATTAACATATAAGTGTAAAGTACCGTCCTTCTTTAGTATAAAAAGGATAAGGAAGCCTACTAGGTTAACGGATAGTTGTATACGTTTTACTTAAAGGTTTTCTTAAATATACGTTTATAGTTCCTTTAACTAAACTGCCGATAGGGGATAGACTAGTTTAAACGGCGGTTATAAGCCTTTTACAATATCGATTAAGTGCTTTACGCCCTTTAATATTAGTAGGCTTTTTACGGTTATAGCTAAAGTAATGTCTTTATACTAAGCGATATATAAAGGTAATAAGTTATATAAGGGACCTTTTATTTCTTAATCCTTATTTAGTAAAGGGACGTTAGATTCCTTTATTAAGTAAACGTAGTTTACTATTATTAAGTTATCCGTATTTAAGCTTACGTTAAAGACTACGATTTAGTAATAGCCGTCTTTTTTTAAAAGTATTTTTATAAAGAAGTTAAGATTTAACTTAACATAGGTCTTAAATTCCTACGTAACGGTGGATGTGTTAATACGTATATTGTAAGCGCTTATATTTCTCGTTAATAGTAAGATTAGTGGCGTGCCTTTTAGTTAGTCGAGCTTATAATATAGTATTGTTGCCTTTCGCTTTTGGTTTTTATTATTGTAAAGCGTAAGAAGTAAGAGGTATACTCTTGATTTTTAATACCGTTTACTAGTAGCTTTATAAAGTATAAGCGTAATAATCCTTATAGTAGGGAGGTTTAGCTATTAGATAAGTTAAGGATTAATTGTGTTTACGTTAACGGCGGTGTTAAGTTACGTTAACGTAGTTATTTAACGCGTTTAGTAGGATATCTTAGTTTAGGCTATAAGGGAGAGGTTAAGTTATAGTTTAAGCTTTTTAGTTTGTTTTTACTGTTAAGGAAGGGTAGTAAAGGTTACGTTAAATTTAGCTTTTACTACTAATCGTTTTTTAATTTATTACTTAATAAAAGCTTTTTTACTATAGCCGTTACTTATACGCTTTATACTATTATAGGCTTTTTACTAGTTATTAAGTTATTGTTTTTAAAGGCTTAATAGTTTTATATAATATACCCTAGCTTCTTATAGTTAAAGTAAGTATACGTTTTTATTAACATAGTACTTATTACGTTAAGGTTATTAAGTTTACTATTAGTAGCCACCTCCTTACTTTTATTTTAACATCGTTGTAAACTAAATCGATTATTATTAGTTTTAAGCCGTTTATTACTACTTTATTTTTAATCTTTGTTTATAGTAACGCGTTTCTTATAGTAAGAGATGTTAGTTTATAGTCGTTATACACACTTAACGACCTTTTTTACGTTTAAAAGGTCGATATCTTTAAACTAAAGTTTTTCCTTAATGTTTAACTATAGTCGGACTTAGTAATTAAAGGCTTAAAAGGTATCGTCGGTCTTGTCTTCTCCTAACCGTTAATAAAGAATAAACTAACGATTATAAAAGTCCTTTAAAGTCTTATTTAACTTTTAACAATTTTATTATCTTGTTATTTAATAATCGAAATCTATTTTTATAAGATTAAAATGCTTTTTTTTTTATAAACTAATCTTATATAAGCTACGTGTTAGGATTAACTACCGTTATAGCATTCTTATACCTTTACTACTTTATAAAGATTAATTCCTTTACTTTTAAAAGTGTTTATTAAATCTTAAGCTTATTACTTATTTTTAATTTAACTTTATTATTATTGTTAATTACGTAGATTTAGTCTTTAATTTTTACTATAGTAAACTTTTTTATAAAGGTTTTTATATTATAAATTAATATATATAAGTTAAAATTGTTTTTTATATAATTTATCTTTTAAGTAGTAACTTATTAAATAACCGTTTATAATACTATAATAAACGAATTTATAATACTTATAAGTATATTAACTAGTAAAGCTAACGGCTTTACAGCTTTAATGTTAAAAGTAAAAATAGTTAAAGTAAATAGCGCCGTTACTTTTTTAAGCGTAATAGTTAACTATAATTTAACCTTAATTGTTTAAAGAGTATTTTTAATTAACTTAAAAAGTCCTTTTTTATTATTTAAATTGTTTAACGCCTTATTAACGTTACATACATTAATCCTTAATACTATAATAACGGTTTATAATCTTTATAAAAAAAAAAAGCTAAAAAATTATAAAAAGGTAACTTAAGGCTTTAATATTACAAAGTAAAGCTATAATAAAAAGAAAGGCTTAACCGTAAGTTAAGGAGTTTATTCTTAATAATAAAGTTATTATATAAACTTTAACTTACTTCTCTTTAGTTTAATACTAAAAAGAAGCCTACTATTTATACAAGGCCTAGCCCTAAAGTCGCCGACAGTCGCCGACTAAGGCGGGCCTACACGGTGACTCTAGCAGGGCGTGAAGATCGGTCTTAGCGTCTGTTACCGAGCCGCTAGATCTAGTCCGGCGAGGGCCGGCGCATGCGCTAAGCCCGTTCGGCGATAGTCACCGGAGCGCGCGGGCTTATTCGGCTCCCGTCGCCTGTCCGAGACCCCGATCATCTGACCTGCATGCACGTGCCGTTCAGCCTTGTGTATCTTACTTGACTATAGCCCCTGGGAGTTCGGGCGACCTCTTGCCGCCCTACGTCTCCGTAACCGATATCCTTACATTTAGTTAATAACTAGTTTAATTTACAATCTAGCTAAGAACAGTAAAGAGGAAAGAACTATAAAAGAGATTATTAAGTAAGCTTGTTACTTTAGTTAACTAAACTTAAAACGTAACCTATCTTACTTATAAACAATTGGTTTATATATCTTTATACGTATACTAGATATTGTTATTTAATAAAAAGGATTAACTAAACATAACTTACAAGGAGAAAAAGGAGTCTTAATTAAATACTAAAAAACTTACCTATACTAAGTATAGCTAGTTAACCGGTAAATCGTTATAGTAATAAAAAAACGTATATATATTTAAGATTTTAAATAAAAACGATTTAAATTACTTTAAATTATAGCTAAAAGGTACTTAGCGGCGAACAAAACGTTTAATAGTAACCGATAAAGGCGTAATTAATTAAAAGCCCTATAATTGTAAATTCTTAATGTTAATTAACACTAAACTTTAAAGGGAAAGCGATAAAGCTTTTACTAACTATAAAAACGAAATGGATTTAAAAAACCTAAATAATATAATTAATAAAATTAAACTAACTTTCAAAAGCTACCCTACCTTTCTAACCAACCTTATTAAAGTTACCTTAATTACCTTTTATATAAAAACCGACAAAAGTAATTATTTAACCGTAAAGTAAGTAATAAAAGGACAAAAGGTAAAATAATAAAAGTAAACGTAAAAAAGCTAGACAATTTAGTAGTAAGAGGAGTCCTTAAGTTTGTAAATCTACCTTATAGTAAAAAAGCTATATTATACTATTAAGTACTTTACTAAAGATAAGGATTAAATATAAAAGAAATTAAAAAGAAAGTAAAACTAGTAGTTAAAGGCTTTTAATAGCGTTATAAGATTAACTATTGTAAAACCTTTATATCTACGTTAAAAGTAAACTTTTAACAAATTGTAATAGCTTTATTAGTTTAAATAAGATTAATACTATAGTAATTTAACGTTATTACAACATATTTATATAAACTATTAAATAAGGATATCTTTATATAATAAGAACTACTGTTTAATGAGTACTTCCAAAATAATTTAAAAGCGGCTCAACGGTTAAACTAAGCCTTTAACCAGGTAATTTAGCTATAGAGGGTATTATACAGCTTAAAGTAAGCCGGACACTAGTAGTAAATTAAACTTTAGGAAAAGCTTAAAAAAATTAGATTATAACCGTTAAAAATAAACCTAACAACTTATTTTAAAAAAGGAGTAGTTATAGTAACTTACGTTAACAATTCTCTCTTTATACAAGTAAAAATTATAACATTAATACTTTTAAGGGAAAGCTTGTGTAAGTCTTTAAAATATAGTTAACTAAGAAACTTAAGTAGTTACTTGGTATAAAGATTAAGATTACTAAAGCTAACAGTAACTAGTAGATCTCTTTATTTTAAAAAAACTTATTTAAAGAAGATAATAAATAAGGAGAAGATAACTAACTTTTACTAAGTTACTACTTTAATTACTAACTTAATTAAAAGTAAAAAATGGTAAAACTAACCAATCTTTATTACTACTAACACGTTATTAGTAAACTTATTTATAGTATAACCAGGGTTGTGACAATTATTTTTTATTTTTATTTGTATTTGTATTAAAATAATTTTAATACAAATTATTTCGATTTCAAAAAATAAAATTATTTTTATTTCAGGCAAAAATAAAATAAAATAAAATATTTTTTCTTAGCATTATTTTTATTATTATTTTTATTTCGAGCAAAAATAAAATATTTTTATTTTTTTCACAACCCTGGAGTCACCACAAAGCGGCAAACGATATATTACGGGGTAGTAAGATTTCTAGGTGAGGAATTGGGTGTAGGTTCGTGCCTCTTTTTAAGGCGCCTTGGTTAGGCACCTCTCCCTTGCTCTATACAGCGACCCTCTTCGTAGGCTTGGTTAACAGGCCTCTTATTTGTATCGTCGGTGAACTTTCTCTTCATCTGCTTTCCTATTGCTTCCACATGTCGATGAATATGTAGCTGGTCCAAGAGAGGAGAGGGAAAAAACTCTGTGGCAGGAAAGAATGCTGTGTGTATTTTTTAGTCTACGCAATACATCGACGTTGAGGTCTTCTGGTATTGGTTTGCGCGTAATATTCCAGTCATTCTCGATGTAGCATCCCCGTTCCGGTTAAGTTGGGGAGGCGGCGTTCAAAGTTTAGAATGTTAATCCCCAGGACAAAGGCGGTTCAGGGGATCTTCACCATAATCAACTGTGTAAATTATATAGTATCCCCAGGGGTAAGAATCAACGAAAATAACCAGCCAGGGATTGTACTGTGGTGGTAATTTTTGGTTGTTGCACTAAAGTAATGTCTCCGACTTCATCTAATAGTAAGGGAGGTTGACTATTATTATTTGTCCCTGGCATAATCATTTCCAGGGGCAGAGAATCCGCAGGACGCCCTGTGTTTGACAACTTTATTATCCCCGGCAGCTTTCCTGTGAAAGGTATCCCTTGTTAGCAGAGGCAACCGCCATATATAAAATCAAAAACAATCACATATCACTCCCCGGCGACCCGATCCTGCATATACTTGTAGGGGCGGCCGGAAGCACCGCCCTTGACGGCCGCGTAGCCGAGATGGCCCAGCTGGTGAAGGTTGTTCTCGACGCCCCAGTGGCGGAGCAGTGACGCCGGCGACATATCTCATACGGGCAGATCTTACAGGAAAGGATCTTATCTGGTGTATTGGTGCCGCACACGAGGACGTCGCCTCCGACGTCGCATGACTCTATGGCCAGACCAAGGACGACGATATCTAACAGACAACCCGAAAATGATTACAAATTCCATGGGCTTGTTTGGCCTTTTCCGTAGCTGGTGAGCGACTTGGAAATGAAGCAACCAAAAAATCATGTTAAGAAAATCCACGATCGATGAGAGAGCACACAGTGAAACTACTGGAAGTATTTCCTCGTCTGGTCAGGTCTAAACAGGGAATGCTGTTATTAGAAAGCGGTTATTTGAGAACATCGAATAGGGGGATACGGAGAAACCAATCCTACGAATGAAAGCAAAAGCACAGATACAAAGTCACCACGGTAAGACCTTTGTCATAGTGTTACACAAACGACGACATCGCGACAAACAGAGGGAAACACTGAAACGTGACAAAAAGCAGAATGCAACCAACGACAACCATAGAAACTACCACCACCCAATGCACAACAAACAAAACCATGGAAGTAGAACCTCAGCACGCGGCCAGGATACCGCCATCATCTCAGGTCAGTGACAGACCGCTCTCCCAAGAGGGGCGGGCCAGTCTGCACAGCACCGAAGCTTTAGGAGACAACACCGGGATCGAGCTAGGAGACGTACAAACACTACCATTTCCAGAACCGGGGGTCCTGCGAGCAGATTACGCAGAGTTCGACCCATGTGCAGGCCCTCAAGTTGTCAGCCTTAGGAGTGACCAACCGCCGTCCATGGCACATGAACTATCGGCTGACGAAGGTGTCGGCCAAGGAGCTGCAGTCATTGGAGATTACCTCAACTGTGCACAGAACCGAGGCAACAATGCTGATGGAGGTGCCAGTAAGGATGGTTGTACTGGAGATGGTTCTCGGGCAACGGAAAAGGGCAGGGTGTTTGGTCAGGGAAATTGGCCAGTCCGTATATGGCGATGGGCTCGACGGAAACCATATCTCGCTGCCGCAGCAGCCAGCTTCGCAATCGGGATTTTGGCTCTCATCATCCTGCCTATTGTCCTGCACAAGCTGTCTATTAACAGAGGGCCTGGGTAGGACGCATCTTTACCCTTCTCAAATAACAGCAGAAGACTTCCAGCTAACAATACACGAATGCTCTAGTGATGTCGTTTCGACATCCGCAACCTCGTTCACGATGTGCCCAACATGCAGTCCGACTTCTACGTTAGCCACCCCCAGTCCCAGTGAAACGGTGTGTCCTGCCCCTCTAGCCACCAAAGTGTCAAATGATAATATCTGCTGACGAAACTTGAATTATTCTTTCCTTCGGCTGCTGCACCGAACTAGACCTCAATCTCAGATCAGTGTACAGACCCCACCAAGTGGGCCACCAATGTGTCTTTCATGGGCATAGCCATCAGCAACGGCAAGTCATGGCCCTATAAGTTACTTCCTGGCCAGAGTGCTGCAAATTGCTGCTCACTGTGCTTCGACAACTTTCTTTCCGGATGCCAAGGATGGTCCTTTTTGCCATGGAACGACACGCCAGTGCCTTGCACCATCATCTACGGTTGGAACTCGACCGAAGGCGTGTCTGACACCTGTACCAATGGAAAAGCACAAATTGAATTTGGAACGGATTCTAGTTCAGGCCATCCTGACAGCGTCGGTGGTGCAGGTCCCTGCGGTGTTGTTAGTACGCCTGTGGCTTAGGCTAGAGTTGTATTGGCAACAGAAGACACATACGAAGGAAGGACCTACTATAGATCATCACCAGTGGCGGTGGAAGGGGCAGAAAAGAGCTGATCTTTTCCACTTTCATATAAAATTCAAATTCCGGTTGGCTTTCGTACAAGACCAGAAAAATTACATATATCCACCTGAGTACTCTACATGCGTTATGGCAATCTCTCCCTTGCCACTAGGTCTCTCCTCAAGCCGCCAGAGACACTCGCCATCCCCTCTACAGCCGCAGAAGCTTCGCGGCGTGCTGCTCAATAAGGCTCTCAGTCGGGAAGCTCATCTCCTCTAGCTTTTGGGCATACGGCGTAGGAACATCGGCGCCAGTAATGCGCTGAGCTGGAGCATCAAGGTAATCAAACGCATACTCCATGGTCAGGGCCAGGATCTCAGCGCCGACACCGAAAGCCGGGTAACCAGACTCAACACACACCAGACGGTGTGTCTTCTTGACCGACTTCACAATGGCATCGACATCTAGGGGCTTAACGGAGCGCAGGTTGATGACCTCGACATCGACGCCATAGTTCTTCTTGAGGTTTTCGGCTGCGGTCAACGCCTGGCCAACACACCGCGAAAGCGAAACCATTGTGAGATCCTTGCCGGGACGCTCGATCTTTGCCTTGCCAAAGGGGATGACGAAGTCGTCCTTCTGAGCAGCCTCGGACATGGGGAAGGACTGGCCGTACATCAGTTCGTTCTCCAGAACCACAACTGGGTTGGGATCCCGAATGGCAGCCTTCAGCAGGCCCTTGGCATCCTCAGCGCTCCAGGGCGAGACAACCTTGAGACCCGGGACGCTGCCATACCAAGCACTGTAGTCTTGTGAGTGCTGGGCGGCCACGCCGGACGCAAAGCCGTTAGGGCCACGGAAAGTGATGTTGCAAGGTTGGATACCGCCGGACATATACAGGGTCTTCGCCGCCGAATTGACAACCTGGTCAATGGCTTGCATTGCAAAGTTGAATGTCATGAACTCGCACTATTGCCCGTTAGGTAAGCTCCGAGAGAGCACAGAGAGAGGAGAGAGGGAGAGAGCGTACCACCGGGTGGAGACCGCTCAAAGCGGCGCCAACGGCCAGGCCGCAGAAGCCAGACTCGGTAATTGGGGTGTCAATCACACGCTTCTCGCCAAAGCGGTCGAGAAGACCTTTGGTAACCTTGTAGGCGCCATTGTACTGGGCCACCTCCTCACCAAGGATGAACACCTTGGGATTGGACTCAAGCTCCTCGGCGAGTGCTTCGTTCAAAGCGTCGCGCACCGTGTATTCCTTGGTATTGCCCGTCGAGGCATACGTCCTCCGGTAGGTCGCTGGAAGGCTGCACGCTAGAGGCTTCGCATGAATTGAGAGGGCAGACCGGTTGGCGACAGCAGGAGTTCGAACAGCGACGGAGTTCGCCAGACGGCAAGCCGGACGGAAGTATCGGGACATGTTGAGACGAGCGACAAGAAAATAACGAATGAAACGAGCAAGCTTTGTACGAAAACAAAAATGTGGACGGCAAAATCGAAAGAAGCCGATAGGAAGCGGTTGTGGTTGAGGAAGAGCAACTCAATTGGAGCTGGTGACGTGACAAGGAAAGACGGCGAGTGAAAATCACGAAGAAAAAAGGAGAGCAGTGGGATAATTCTGCGAGAACAACAGCTAGTGACCAACGGCGAGCCAGGTGTGGAGAATTTGGTCGCCGCGACAGGAGTAGCTGGCTGCGCTAAAACGTTTCTCTGTATGGACCCACAGAAGCTCAGACAAGATGCGTGGCGTTTCTGCGAGGAACATCAGGTGTTGCTAGAGGTGTAGATTCAATATTTTTCGGTGCACTATGGAGACAACATCATTTGATACCTTCTCTGCCAATAAAATTACTCGGTCAGCTATGTCGGCCTGTATAATATTACAATAGCTATATTTATTGTCACGCCTTTATAACGTGATATGTCACGTGCATACAAGTTATGTACTTGTAAATATTTAATCTTATGTAGCTAGTCACGTGTAGATTTCTGTCTCACACTGCACCTAAAAGTATAATCTGTACCTGAATGGCTCTCTTACTGCAAAAGGGAACTCTGGAGGGTTGACTTGCTGTTTCCCTTTTATATCCGGCCAATATTTTACTTTAGTATTCAGTATTTTGTGTTTTAAAATGTATTTTCTAACAAACAAAAGACTAACAAACTGAGCATTCTTAAGGTGCGGACATGCACTGACTAGACCTGGCTGGAATGAATACTATAGTAGGGAGTCCACGAATAGAACTGCATGGGGCTGTTTTATTTATGACGTGCTAAGCGGTAATCATCAAAATATCTCCTATTACGAAGCACTTCACTCTTACTTAAGCCAATAAAAAAGTCAGTACTGCAATACTCCCTTATTTTTATTTTTATTTACAACTGTTCTTTCTTCTGCACCATGCAAATAAAATAGGATGAATACTTTACCCAGTATTTCAGAATTTTCTACCAGAATTTGAGCATCAGGTCTAATCACGGACATGAACTAATTCGCTCCGTGGTCTTGGATGCAGCCCAAGTAAATTGACACATACAGACAAATTTCTCGTGGAGAGAAGGACTGACAGCTTATAGACCCATTAGAAAGCACGAAGCTCATGGAACACAACTTAATCCTCACTAGTCTCATACTGTTCGCTTGCCTCACAGTCACGACATCGAAGAGTAAAAAGCTCCAAGAAAATTCAGATTCGGGCACTGTTGTTGATGACTTTATTGTATTTTATTTTCCATAAACTAACGTTCATGAAAGGCAGTAGAAGTCGATGAAGCACAGTCATATTATTGGAGCCCAAGAAACGCACATGACATTAGTTTTCGCAATCATTGATCTTAGTTTGTCTCGCCCTCCATATTACTTCAAGTAGGTTTGCACTTCAATGCCTGCCAGTCTATCTGTAGTCTGCCTAGTTAGCAGGCTTCCGAGCGACGATCAGATACATGGGTGTGAAGAGCTTTTCACGAGCTCCTGCCACAAGACTGTCGGCTCCAACAGCTAGGGCATCCGCGGTTTTCTTCGTGCCCGCTGGTGCAATGCCCACTGTCTCCAAGATACCCGTCAGCCCATGCATGACAGACCGTCCGATGTGTGTCATGCGGAGAACTGTGAACAGGTCGCCCCAGTACTGAATATACTTCAACTCGCCAGATATCGGCCAGTACCACGGCAGTGGGTCATTGTTGTCTGCGAGGTCCTCGTTCCGCTGCAGCTCGAAACCAACAGTTTTGATTGCATCCAGACCCTCCGAAATCTTACACATATTCGAGATGCCATCACCCAGCTCGATACCAAGCCGGATATCACGGTGGTGTACGTTGTCGTTGTCGTAATTATCCGTCATCAGCCACTCATATACGCCAAAGATACCACCGGGCTTCAGCACACGGAAGATCTCGCCGTAGACCCCTTCCAGCCGTGGGGCGTGCACAGTGGCCTCAATGGCATATACCGCATCGAAAGAGTTATCGGGAAACGACATTTGCTATTACACGGCAAGCATCAGCGAGCGAACACCTCGTAAACCGGACGACGGGTAGACTAACCATAAAATCACCTTTGACAAAGGCGAGCTTGTCAGACAGGCCCTCCTTGGCTGCGTAATGTGTCGCACGCTCAATCTGATAGTCGTTGTTGTTTAGGCCAACAACCTTTGCCCCGGTGAATTTGGCGATCTCACGCGCCGGCCCGCCAACACCGCATCCGACATCCAGAACCGTCATCCCCTCGCGAATGCCAATGCAATGTGCCAGGTAATGTTCGTGCCGCGCAATAGCTTGTCTGAATGGCTCGCCATATGCAAACCGACAGAAGTGGAAGCTCTGGCCCCAGCCATACTCGTACAGGTCCGTGGCAAGGTTGTAGTAGCTAGAGTAGGATGTTAGCCGATGCTTTGAGGAGGAATGCCATTGGGCGAGGGGAAGCATGTGTATAAGTGAAAGAGATCGCTTACTGCCTCGTTAGAGTAGCATATTCTTTCGTACGAGCCTGTAAAGTTGGATGCGCGTCAGTTATATCCATACTCTTACCGCCGGTTTGACAACGGTAAGTGCTCTCCCGGATATTGATTTACCTCGCGGTCGGCTGTCGTTTCAGATTGAGCCGTCTTGTTGTCAAAATGTTTGAAATACTCGTCAACGGCGACTTTTTTTGCCTCCCTGTCCTTGGAGAACATGGCAGCTACACCACCAGTGGCGGTCGCCGATTGGCCGTGCAATGCCTTGTTGAAATCGGCATCACGTTGGTGATCCTCTGCCTCGAGACCCTGCTTGCTAGCCATGGTGTAAAAAAAAAATAAATTCTCAGACCAATTAAAAAAAAAGTGACCTCGCAATGTCAATAGGAGTCAAACAAGCCAGATTTTTATGTTGATTGAAGTCGACGGTTGAGGAGATATGCAGAAGTTTATATAGCGGTGATTTCTTGTTACTGTGGAAATTAGGATTAATTTTCAGGAGATCTCTCGTACCCGAACCCCACTTTTTGGCACCAACTCAATGCGAATACGAATAAGAGATAAGATAAGACAAAGTCACGTGTATACATAACATCCATGTGTACGAGTCTTAAATTTTATCGGATTTCTCAGCCACCACAGCCACAACCTCCACTTTTTCGCCTCTTCTGATCCGTATCACGTCGCAAACAGAAACTCCCCACTCCGTTTTTCATCAAACATATCCCATCTTCACCTGCTTTTTCTGTCGACTTTGAACGGATTGCCTTTTTCTTCCTTTTCCTTTCATGGATAAAAGCAAAGACTGAAAGGAAACAAAGAAATAATAAAGAAGAATTTTAATATTTGGCCATTATGCCGCCAGCTCAAATAAAAGCAGATATCAACCGCTCCGGCTGGGAGGCGACCGATTTCCCTTCAGTTTGCGAGAACTGCCTCCCCGAGAACCCCTACGTCCGAATGCTGAAGGAAGACTATGGCGCCGAATGCAAGTTGTGCACGCGGCCTTTCACCGTTTTCAGCTGGCCAGCAGGCCGTGCGCATGGCCGCAAGAAGCGCACCAACATTTGCCTTACGTGTGCGCGTTTGAAGAACTGTTGTCAGTCTTGCACACTCGACCTGTCCTTCGGTCTGCCTATTGCCGTCCGTGATGCCGCTCTCAAGATGGTTGCGCCGGGTCCGTCTTCCGATATCAACAGAGAATATTTTGCCCAAAACAACCACGAAGCCATAGAGAAAGGACTCATTGGTATGGAAGAATACGACAAGGCCGACGAAAAGGCCCGGGAGCTTCTGCAACGCCTAGCGCAGAGCAAGCCATATTTTCGCAAGGGACGTCAGGTAGATGGTGATGGCCACCCCGTTGCTAGCGGCGACCAAGTTGGAGGAAGCACCAGAATAGGAGGCGGTGCGATTACGGGTGGTGTTGCCGGAAATGCAATTGTCGGCGCTGGAGTTGGCGGTCCTGGTCCAATTAGGACACGGGATTTAAGGGCTGCCCGTGCTGTTGGTGTCGGGTCTGGTCGGCCGTCAGGAGGTCCTCGCAAGACAACTTCATCTTCACTACCCCCCCCGGGACCAAAGGATTGGCAGCCTCCTGCTGATACGAGCATTATGTCGTTGTTTGCCACTGGGATTGAAGATGACCTACCAGAGTACAAGATTCGGGATTTCTTCAAGGTGCATGGCAAGATACGCTCTCTTGTTTGTTCGCACATGTCGCACTGCGCATTCATCAATTATGACACCCGGGAAGCTGCAGAGAAGGCTGCAGCCGCCTGCCAAGGGCGTGCAGTTATTGCTGGCTGCCCCTTGAGGGTGCGTTGGGGACAAGCTCGGCCGGTAGGTACGATGAGTCGCGAGAAGCGAGTGGAGATGATCCGGGACGGCCGCTCAGCGTTCCCCGAATTACGGAAAAAGCAAGGAGCCGGCCAAGACTCGGAAACGCAAGAGGACGACAGCAATGACAAAGTCCGCACGAATCCTCTAGACCTTGTGGCGCCAGCACCTCCAGGTGCTGTCGACGTGCCATATGCAAGCCTTGCAGGAAATTAAAGACGACATTCTGTCTTCCAAGTCGACTGGTTCTTGAATGGGCAAAAATGAGAACGCAGCATATGTATATAAACCAGGCGTTTCGGGCATTTTGAGCGATGCAGAGCTGAGGGATATTTAACCAGGATTACTTCTGTTGATACGGCTCTTTTTTATTATGGTATTGTTGGGGGGTGGTTTTATCCTCAGCGAATGCCCTGGTGGTGGTAGATGCTATGAGACATTCTTGTTCCGTTGGTTTGTACTGTATTTGAATAATAGGTGCGCCGAGTCTTTGTTGTATGATTCATCGGTCAGCACACGTTTTCCCATCGATCTTGACTGTACCGCCATTTCCTAGTTTAACTGTATCGTTGTCGCCGCGCTCTGTGTACTCATGTATTCGCAGCCCTATATATACACACATTAATGCCTCGTGTTTCCTTGAGAGTGTGCGTTATACATACTAAAAACATCACCGTCCTCCCGTTTGCCCTGGACTAAGTTGGAACGAAGAAACGTCGCTACCTCGCCAGCATGCGTGATGGCAGACTCGACAGATGGATCGGACGTTGACAAGCCCGAATTTGCACGGAAGCCATCACGTATCTTTTCCCGCGCCGCTGTGAGAAGTCTCACATCGCCTGGTGTCGTTAGAAAGGACGGTGCGGATTGTACTAGGCGCAGTATGAATCTTGACGACACTTACCATCAAATGCTATCTTCGCGGAACGAAGGAGGTTCCTGTAAGCTGAAAGAGCCATCAGAGAATCTGATAAGAACGCGACGTCTCTTCGTAGCTGCTTCCCTTCAGCATTTCTTCAAGTGAGAATGAGCTAGGCCGATGTGAAGAACATTGAAGTTAGTTTTAGGGATTGATGCTGATTGGTCAACATGCACGATAAACTTACCCCACCAATATTTTTTGGCTTGAAAAAAAGGTCAGAAAAAACTTTCTCGTTTTCCTCACCCACCAACCTCGTTTCTCTGACGCCGCCAATAACTATGGCTGCGGCAACTATTCTTATTGCAGACCGGCATTTTCCGGCATTGCCTTCAGGTTGGTCCGCCGAAGGAGACATCAAACGGATCAAGACCCTCTCTGCTGGAAACCACCGCAGCGTGGAACCGGTTGGCCCGCAGTATCTTGCCCATGCGCGCCGAATGAGACACAACCGCACCTTTTCTGAGGATGACCGGATAGAGGCCGAGGCACGTGCCAAGAAGGTTGATGATGGTGATGGTGATGGCAATATCAGCGAGCCCGAAGACCCGACTCTACTGCTTCGCGACGCCAAGGATTGGAAGGTATGCCCATTGAAAGATACTGAGAGATGAGGATGAAGCGGAAGGAACTGTCCATAATTCTAACATTAATTAGAGCCAAGACCATTACGCCGTACTGGGTCTCACAAAGTACCGCTACAAGGCTTCGGAGGAGCAGATTAAGAAAGCCCACCGCAAGAAGGTCCTCAAGCACCACCCCGATAAGAAGGCGGCTGCAGGCCGTGCCGATGATGATAACTTCTTCAAATGCATTCAAAAGGCAACCGAGGTCCTGCTTGACCCCACGAGGCGGCGACAGTACGACTCGGTGGACGAGGAGGCTGATGTCGATCCTCCAACGAAAAAACAACTGGCTGCTGCTCCCAAGAGCGACTTTTACAAGCTCTGGAGCCGGGTGTTCAAGTCGGAGGCGCGGTTCAGCCGCACCCAGCCAGTGCCCAACTTCGGGGATGAACAGGCCACCAAGGAGCAGGTCGAAGAGTTCTATAACTTTTGGTACAACTTCGACAGTTGGCGGTCCTTTGAGTATCTCGACGAGGACGTGCCAGATGACAACGAAAATCGCGACCAGAAACGTCACATGGAGCGCAAGAACGCCAATGCGCGGAAGAAGAAGAAGGCCGAGGACAATGCTCGCCTTCGCAAGCTGCTGGACGATGCGTCTGCTGGTGATGAGCGCATCAAGCGTTTCCGACAGGAGGCAAACGCAGCGAAGAACAAGAAACGCCTAGAAAAGGAGGCCGCCGAGCGCGCCTCGAAGGAAGAGGCTGCCCGGAAAAAGGAGGAGGAGGCACAAACAGCGAAGGCGGCCGAAGAGGCGGCAAAGGCTGATCGTGATGCGGCTAAAAAGGCAAAGGAGGCCGCCAAAAATGCCGTCAAGAAGAACAAACGCATCCTTAAGGGTTCTGTTAAGGATGCCAACTACTTTGTTGCAAGCGGCACAGCCTCGGCTGCAGCGATTGACTCGGTTCTTGGCGATGTTGAAACTGTCCAGGGTCGTCTTGATCCCGACGAGATTGCATCCTTGGCTTCTCGTCTGAATGGCCTCAGGACGGCTGACGACATCCGTGGCGTGTGGCGAAGCGAGGTAGAGCGGTTGACTGGTGCCGGGAAACTGAAATCGGGCGATGTGGCCTCGCTAGCATGATTGGCGTGATTTGAAGCCCCAGTAACGAACGAGAACGCATGAGGAGGCTCAAGTTTTCACGTTGAGGATATATATAAAGTAGCAACTGACCAGGGATAGAATAAAGATTGAAGGTTAAAAATTCGCTCGGCCTACAGGCATCATCTCCCTCCACTCACCGTGGTATTATGAAATGCAATGTACAGCGTTATGTAGCAATATGGAAAGCTTGTCGTTGGGGCCGTTGGGGCCGTCGGGGACTCCTTGCCTGCTGGTCCTGGCCCAGGACCGAAGTGAGCCAGAGGGCGACAATCTTATATGCAGGCGTCCTGAATAACAGCCATGCGTTTGGGGCCACTGCAAGACCTACATAAGATGTAAATAATTAGAGCAGTGTCAAAGATGGTGACCAAGGCTGCACGAACATCCGGTGACCTGTTTTTTCATTCAGGCAAACAGGGAGGAGGGCTGGCTCAGATGGTCAAGGACGGGCAATTTCCTGCTAGAGGTGGCCATTGTGAGAGAACTCCAGTTTGACGGTCCAGTGCCTGAGCCCATTCGCGAATTCCGGGACAGTCCTGTCGACTTATTTCCACCAGATCATCGGCGTTGTGCGTCTTTCAACCCTCTGCCAATGTTCTTTCGTCCGACGCAAAGGAAATCTGTCAATATGATGTCTGCAAACTTTCCTGCGCGTTGACAATCTCGTCGTCGGGCCAATATGTCGGCTGCGTTCGGGTTGAGGGAATAATGGACAGCAAAATACTCGCACATTCTGCTGGGTGGAAAGAAGTCTGTTAATGATAGGCTTTAGAACTTCGCCATGGGCTTTGCACTTTATATTCCAACCTCTCTACGTGCAGCTCAGTCCGATAGGTTCCCAAAATGGTAGCATGGTGGTGTCCCCATAGGTCCAGTCCCTACAAAACGGTTGGCTGTGGTTCAGAAAGTGAGATCACATACGCATAGCAGGTTACGTCTGAGTATCAGGTTCTGCGTAATAGGCTGTTAAAATCATTCTAGAAGCGTCCGTGGTATTCCACCACGCAGCAGCACAACTGTCTCCCATTCATCGCGTAGCAGGTACTAGCAGAGCATTTTCCCTACCCGCGGTGGCATATCGAGTGCGGATCTCGTAATTACTTCCTTGAATTGTCATTGCTTTACTGACCCTTCACCTTCACTCTGCCTTCACCATCTTGCCCGCGTAGCGGGCAGCCAGCCTGCAGATTATATTACATGTCAGATTCCCTGTTCGACATCACAGAGACGTTCACTGTGACGGCATTGAAAATCGACTTCTGCATGCTCCTGCGCGATGCATCATACTTAGGTGAGGAAATTCTGGCAGTTGGCCTTCCTTTCGTGCAGCCAAGAGCGTGGGTTTCCCGTCCCAGCCATGTCTACGGCACCATAGCTAACCACACCTTCCCATCGAGCTAGGACGGTGAGAACCCGGATATACCAAACCACCAGGACCATGCCACATACCCAGAAACCTGCACCTCTGGGTCCAGAGGTGCTTGTCCTTTGATCTGTTAAGCTTCCCCAGCTCATGCTCGAAACAATCTGGGACACTTGGGCTTCAGTAACAAGAACCTCCGGCCTGGAGATGGCAGCCAGCCATTCGTGTGGTTCAACGGTGACAGGACAGTGTTTGGTTCCCCTGCCAACTACGTTTTCGACTACGAAGTAGAATGGCGACTCTCCAAAAGGTCATGGACCCCCACACGTACGTCATGGCCAAGTTCTCGACATGCAAAGGGGAATGTCGCTGGTGCGTATCTCTTGCTGCAGTCTGTGCAGCCAGTCAGTGATTAATTTATATCTTACGTGCTGGGCCACCTGAGCTGCCTGATGGGTGTGTGGCTCTTCTCTGCACTTACATCGCGGCATCAAGTAGTATTGAGATTTCTTTCCTCGCTAGTCTCAAACCGAGAGACGGAAATGAATTCACCGTTCTAGATACACCTTTCGCCCCTCCGTGACGCCAATGCAGTACAAAGCACAGACTCCCGATCATTTAGTTAGGCCAACCGCCATGATCTGCCAAAATGGCTTCATAGCCAAAAGCACCTTTCGCGCCGTCACAACCGGAAGATCCACAACCGTGCCTTGTCGAAGAGCCCATCGTACACTTTAGCTACCCACCCCTGCGCCTTACCGCCTCGAGCAACGACCCCCAATCCGCCAGCAGCCCAAGTTCCAAAGGCCAAAAGTACTCCACCTTGTATGGCTAGCCAAGTCCTCCGCCGTCGCTTTCTTGTAGCTTTGTCACCAACACTGCCTGTCGCTTGCCGACCTGGGTATGGCTGGCCACTCCACGAGGCTCTCTGGGCAATATTCAGCCAACGGGCACATCCCCATACCATATGCCCGGATGCGACACCAAGAAATACTGTATACGACAGCCACGCAGTAACTGGATGCCGCGAGAAGCCATGAGCAACGTAGGCTAGGCCGATGTCGGCGCTGTCTCCTCCCACAGCAAGAGGAATGATACGGTTGACAGTAACGTGGACTCCCAGGCCAGCCAAGAAGGCATAACCAGACGTGGATATGATGCTCATTGGCGGCCACCCTGAGCAGAGGCGATCGGCAAGCCGCCGAGTTTTGTACTGCAGTCTCCGCCACCACTCTATCGGTTGTGCCCCTCGCTGAAGTCCTATAGTTGGCTCCGCATCCAACCACATGGATGGCGCTGCGCCGCCATAACGGTGTAAGTTCTGAGCTCGACGCACGAGCCGCTGGCCGACGCCAGCTATGACATGAGCCGCAATAGGTATAATTACTAAGACTGGCTCAGACACGCGTGTTTGGTAAATCTCACGGGCGAGAAGCAAGTAGGATTCAGACGCCGGCACAGAGCGTGAGATCAGCGGCACAGCGGCAGTTGTCACGAAGTGAACCGAGGAAAAGATAGTGAAAGCGTAAGAGGAGTACCGCTGTACTCGGGACACTGTCTCGCAGTAATGCTGTCAGCGGAGATCTCCATACGTCCGTAGGCTGACGAGAGGGACAACGAACGGTAATAAACAGCACCATGACCACTGCCGCTGAGGCCCAGAGACAAGGCTGGTATCGCGTCTTTCACCAGGGCGTCTTGGTCGCCATGGGAAGACTTGTTTTCTTCTGAGGCTACATCCTTCTCTACTGCCAATGATGACAGTACCCCACCTGCTTCAGTTTGCTGCTGCGATCCGTCAACAATGGGTATGGGTTCGAGAGACACGAGCGTTTCTTGCGATATCCTCGCCTCAAGAGGTATTCGTTTATCGTCGGCCATCCTAGGCAGCACAGGCTGTCCAGCAGCGCTACCGATCACTTCCTTCACAAGACTGTCGGTGCATAGAGAGCCAATGCGTGCGTAGATTATTGACCAAAGGATAAGCTAATTGTTGGGCGAAGTCGAGGTCTTTGGGCAGCGGCCATGTAGCAACTCTGTAGCGGCTTCAGATAAGCATTAATGGAGCGAATATCATTCGCTAGAGTGATCCGTTGTGGCGCACTAAAATGACATCCCGTGTGGCGTTTTAACAGTCTCGGCGCAAAGAACGCGAATTGCGTTCACTCCTATCTCTCACTTCCGCACATCGCATTCTTCCTGTTAATGCAAGCCTGACCGACGACGCATCTGCTTCAAATAGAAAGCTCTATATTCATGCGTTACATTAGAGACGCCATGGCTCCGGTTCGTGAGAAGCTACCCGTTAGCGACAAACTGGCGAAAAAGGCTTAAGCAGGCCCCCCTGTCTGCTAACATATGTCTTGTGGTTGATCATTCTGCTGATGGACTGCTTTGTTTCCTTGTGCCTTTCTAGAGATTCCAGACCCTCCGGCCAGCACAGACGGCCTCGGCACGAGAGGCTATGCGGGCCTTCTTCTGTGACCTGTGTCAAAAGGGCTACTCTCGCATGAACGAATATGAAGCACACCTATCCTCCTATGACCATTCACACAAGCAGCGGCTGAAAGACATGAAAGCCATGGTCCGTGACCCGAACGCGGCAGCTCGTGCCCGTCGCCAGGAGGCAAAAGCGGCTGATGCTATCATCAGCATTAAGCTAGGCGCCGAAACGAGCACCAGCAGCTCTGATGGCGGCGGACACGGCAACAACGCACCGGCTGTCACTGGGAACAGCGGGGCCGGGTTCAAGAAGGGTGGCTTTCGGAAAGGTGGATTTAAGTCCGCTTTCGTTGCTGTGGGCGATGGTTCGGATCCTGGAATGCCAACACCCAGTACAACTCAACCAGGGACGGCAGATGCATCAACACATTCTATGTCTCGAATCACACTTCCAGCCTCCTCTGCTGTATCTGTGCCTGGCATATCTGCCGCCCCTGCAACAGCAGCAACCCTTGCACCGCTTCCGCTTATTGCCGCCAGCCAGACAATACGCGCTCTGGATACCATGTCAGAGAGCGAAACAGAAGACGAGGGATACGGAACGTACGACCCTCACCACCCAACTGATTAATGTCTCGGCAGTTTTGAGCCCCGGGAATAAGGGTTATTCCAGTTGCAAGAATCTATCCGGCCTTGCGTCCCGACTCAACATTGCAAACTCGAATTAGTTCGCACCTTGCCAATCGAGTCAATATGCAATACACTTTGACGGGCTTGCACGGCATTTTCGTGTGCTATTTAGTCTACAGTACGTTTTCCCGACATGATCTGCGTCTCCTTGCACCTGCCCTCTTCTCTCATTCACGTGCATTTTCACAGTCGACCGCAAACCATAAACAGGCGTCCATCTATGCTAGTATGACGGTGTCACTGTCGGGCAGGACGGGTATAAAGCCTCTGTAGTTGTGTCGCAGCCTTTATTGCAGGTACAGGGACCTAGGTGTAAAGGTTTCAGTTGGGAGCGGTGTGGCCGCACAGGAGCAAGGTACATCGACCTGCTCAATCCACAGGCATGCCAGCCTGGAGCAGGGCCCATCGCCTAATGGCGAGGTACAGCCAGGAGGCAGTACGGTGGTGGTGGCCGTAGGGCATGACGGTGGTTGTCTCGGACGACCGTTAATGTTGGTGGTCATCGCCATAGACAGACTAATATTTCAGTCTGCGGCCTTGTGAGTGAGCTTTCCGTGGGAATCAAATGGAAACGTACTCAGCGAGTATGGCAACAAAGTTCATACGAGGCTGCATGGTGAATTTTGTGATTGATGCTATGCTCCTGCGTTGTAACCTGCGATGCTTCGTTGGGAAAGGAAGGCTAAAATTGACCGAGGGGGAGCAAGCTAACCCCCATTATATATTCCGTCGAGGTATCATTGGATTCAAAGATGTAGACATGACAATGCAGCTTATGTAGCAAAATGCAAGCCGCCAAGGCTAACCATGAGGGTATCGGCAAAGCTGATACGACAAAAACGGGACAGTAGAGAGAGAGCTCTTGGCCAGTATGCATTAGGCATGTAGGTCTTACCATGTCTACCACACAACAGCGCATCGTCTGTTCTATACGATATAAACGAGGTGAAGGGTAGTTCTGCGGGTCCTGGCCAGCGTACGATGGATGTGGTCTATTCCCTGGTTTCGTTGCTAACCGACAACATTGTTTCATGCCCTTTATCGGATAATACTACAAGCAAGCCTTTGTGAATCTCAGTTGCGGGGATGTTTACAGAGATCTACCCAATAAAATTGACGCCAGCTGGATGCTTTCCGTCCTGGCCTCAGACCACTTACTTGTGGACACGGCATGGCATTTAGACAGGGCAGATTCCCCTTGTGAAAACGCCGAATTCGTGGCACAACATAGTTGTGGTCAGATGACGGTAATACAGTACAATTGTATCGCCAGTCATGAGACACGTCGTCGCCAGCTAGCCATGATTTCCTGCCTGAGGTGCCCGAGGAACAGTGGAACCGAAACTGAAATTGTAAAGTCGGTCGAGAGGATGGCAGTTCGGAATAATAATCAATGCACTTATTCTGACCGGGTCTATTGAATTTCAGTAAGCGTAGTATCAAGCCTCGCGTCCTCTGAAAAGGATCTTGGATATACTGCACAATGATACCCTCGTAGGCTTGCCATCTGCAATATTTACTGCTTTCTCACCTTGGTGTGCCGTGTCTCAATATGGAAATCATATGGCCTGAAGTAATATATGTCCCAGGGAATGTCGGTAGTAAAATATTTGCTGCAGCCCTGGACAGGAGCGAGAAAGTAAATCAGGTCGAAAGAGTAGAAATGGGAACAACAAGGCCGTCATTTCAAAGGGGGCTTGGCAGTATTATGTTCGTAGCTCATCTGCTTCCTGTCTTACTCCCACAGCTGCTTCCAAAATCTGAGTCGGCTAATAATTCCGGGCTGATTATTCTGCTCATGGTGGAGGTGGAGGAGGCGAGAAAAGCAATCCTCCGGCCGTGTATTAATGGTGCTGTGCGCCTGTTAGAGGACGTGTAACACGCACCGGGACCCTGGAACCAGTCAGGTGGTAGCCCATGTATGGTCTTCTGCCGTACTGAAGGGGATAGGTCCTGGTGACAATTGGGCGACCTCTGCTCGACGGAATCTGCACGTGAGAAACCTAACCACGAGTCACAGGATGAAGAGTACCAGGCGAACGACAACATGACACGCCTCATACTGCTCGTAGTGCTATATACACTTATTAGGGCCGTGGCTGGCTTACCGGCTGCCACCATGGCTAACGATGTAATGGAATTACACAAAAAAGGCACTCGCAATTTCGATACTACCTTGAAAAAAATCAAGACTTGCATTAAGGGCAAGTTTTGACATTGAACGGCAATGGTAAGTAGCATGTGGCTAAGAAGCAGTCGGCCACAGAACACAGCTAGGCAGCCTAGCTTCTTTCTTCGACAATTCTAGTTTTTTCTTTAGGTTCGTTACTAGTCAACTCAGAGCTGTTGTTATAACTACGAGGACCAGGATTATAATCCAGCATACAGGGGGAAAAGCTAGCTTGGAAAATTCGTGTTATGCTATGCCAGTGATAATAACACTTGCACGGGTCTCATTATAGACCGTGGTAAGGGATGACTCCTTGAGTTATGAGACTTGTTAGGTTTCTACCTTTTAATGACCTGGCCATCTTAAAAAGCCTTAATCATATGCTACTTTGGATATTTTGTCTTACTGGAGGAGATAGGCAGGTATAAAACGACAGGCAACACTTGCAATATTACCAAGTCTAGACTGGAATGCGTTACGATAGACAACTGTGTGCTCCTAGACACACCACTTATGGCTATAGAGAACGAAGAGTCGAAGAGTTGAAGGCTTAGATTCGTCATCTTGGCTGACACTTTCTTGGAAGAGTCTGCAATCAACGGCACTTGCATGCCAGACGTCGAATTTGATATTAGGGTGCAGATTTTATAGCACTGGAAAATTTTACTTTCGGTTTCTGCCATCGTCAAACGAGGCTGTCTCTGCCCCCGATGAGATTGTCATCTAGATGAACTTGCACGGCCCAAATCGCGTCCCTCCCAGCCAATCATCTGGCCAACAAAGTTTCAAGCCCCGGGCTCGTCACTGGAAGGCTTTCTCCAGGATAATGGCTCATTTACTCAACATTATGGTAACTTCTTGCACGTGGCGGCTAACCCCTCGGGTTGGCACCATCTTTCGCGCATTCTCTAGGTCGTTGGAACAGGTTTATCAACCAAAAAGCCGGTAGCCAGCAGCGAATACAATGCTGTCGAGCAGTTTATGGGCTTCAAGAACTTTGTCAGACATTTTCCTTGCATACATTACAGACGAGTCTAACGCGCATGTTGGCCCAACCTGACCTCATGAAACTTTTCTGAAATGCAGCAGCAGTATATGCTTGCCATACATTGTAAGCGCCATACTAGATGCCAACGACACTACACATTTCAACATGAAGGGCATATTAATTTACGACCCTTTCATCACGGAAGCCTCCAATCGGACATTATGGCTGTGCCCGCAGTCTCTTATGAAGCACATCGGTCACCAGGACAACACTTGTGGATACGCATCCTACTGTGAAAGCTATCTTTCGTAGCCTCCACGTGGTCATTAACTACCACAATTCCCGGGTGTCGATACATCGACTGGGAATTTGCTACCAGGCTGCGATGACCTAATTTATGACGGTTGGGATGCTGTAATGCTATTGAATCCATGTTTCGATATCTAGGCTGCCACTACCTGTCCCTTGCTCTGGCGACGTTAAAATTTATACAATACAATACAATACCTGTCCCTTGCTCTGCGGTATTCTGGGAGTTTCTGGGAGTTCCATCTATCCTCCAACAGGCGCATCTATTATCGCTCGGATATCTCGCGTCACATTATTTGAATCTGGGGGTTTAATGATCCCACCTAGGCAGACATAAAGCTTAAAACCCGGCCGCAAAGCTGACCATGTTGCCTTTTAGTGACAAGGGACGGACAGAGATAAGGACACTGTAGATATGGATTTGAAATATCTCACGCATACATCTGACTGCGGCATTCTCGACGCGGTCTGTTCTTCGTGCTCGTCACAGCATTTGAGCCAACCTGTGCTACTAATCGGGGCATATTTGGACTGCGTTGTCGTTTGCGGTTCTGTACAGATCATCCACTGTGGCTTAGTGGACGGTCGCTTCTTGAACCCTCGTCGTGACGGAGCTCGGCGTGTTTACGTTGGTAATTTGTTGATACGCCAGTGAAAATTTTAGCATATTTGGTATATTGTAAAACTTATGGCAGGCCTTCCACCCCGAGTGTATGCTTTTAGTCTATATCTGGGGTGAAGAAGACGGCGAGATATGATCAGAAGCATTCAAATGAAAGGCACTATGATGCTGAAAAATCCCTTTTTCAGAAGGGAGCTGGCATCCAGAGATCTGCGTACGGGTCGACAAGAATTATGAAGACAATAAGAATCGTATACGCTGCCAGCGGTATTATTGACGAATGCAAGCTACATGTTGAATAGGATGGCATAATGGTGAGATTGTTTGACGGAAGGCGTTTTTTCTTGATGTTTATTTGAAATGTGAACTGCGTCAAAAATCCGCAACCGACAAACACTGAGGATTCGTCAACCATACCAGGCTGGTACTGGTCAGTAAGGTGTCGACTGCGATGTCGATGGCGAGTAAGGAGTCGATGCAGATACAGAGAGGAGAAGACAGCAGGCACCTTCTGCGATACCCCTCCCCACGGTGTAATGTACCAGCTAGATCAACAGACTCTGGCAGTTACCCACTGTTGCCCCGGAGCATTGAAGATCATAGGCCTGTATAGCATCCACATAGATACGGGAAGCAGAGTGTCATGAAAGGAACTGTTGGGGATGTCCGCATGGATGTCTGGTTGGCTTGGAGAGATGCGTCTGTATAGTTTTCAGAAGGGTCTGGAGAAACCCGTTGTCTTAATGTGCAATTAGGATCGGGTATAGGAAATGGGAATAACCCTAGTCACCAAAGCTGGGCAGGCGGTGTTGTCCACGGTGACGATGGCAGTTTTGGTGGCACTGCTAGGCCTTGCAAATGGGCGTCCTTCTGCATCCGAATAAAAAAAAGGAAGTGTTCCCCAGGGCAGAAGGCGCCAGTGGCCTGGCTGTGTGAACGAGCTAAGTTGTCGACGAAGCGGCTCAGAATGGGAACATGCCGTTTTATATGCCGCAGCTTCACATAGCAGCACCAAACGCCGGCAAGCGGTCAAGCTTCTCTAGCACCGGCTCTGGTCCTCCTGGTCGCCTTCAATAGTGGCCGATGTTAGTTCCTAGGTAAAGGCATGTTGGCCCAACATCAACATGGAAGTGGCCATTTCATTAGCCAGTGCGGGTGGTGAAGTTGGGCGTAGCCTAGAGCGTGAGCTAAAGGGGCCTTGCACCGTCTCTCAGCCCTGTGCTTGAAATCTTGGATGGCATGCAACCACGCCAAGTTTCCGAAGGCTGTTCTGTACCTGGTTTATGTGACTGGAAAAAGGAAGCGGCTTCTGGATCGCGGGCGCTGATGCTCAGATGGAAAGAGCAGAGATAGAATTGTCAACCGGACTGCCTGGACACAGAACAAGGTGCAGAACAAGGTGCAGATGACGGTGCGCCGCGTATAAAGTCCGCAAAGAAAGGGAGGGTTTAATATTCCCAGAACGTGTTGTCGTCACACACAGCCATGAGAACCTGGGTGTCGGTGCTGACGTTGGCGAAGTCGTCAGAGGGCTACGGCATGGATGAGGTGTCCCTCTTGACAATGGCAAGAAGGAGAGCGGCAACGAACGCCGTGCTGTGGAAGGAGCGCATGGTGGTGGAGCTCACATGAACATGGCTATGAGCTTGTGAGAGTTTTCTTGACGATGCCCACAAGCACGGCAGTGAAATATCGCCCGACGCGATGCGTTGCACTCAGATGCGATCTCATGCTTTTTCATCTCGGGATGGCCCTGCCCACTAAGTGCACGCGCCGCAGGGCGATATGACCCTCACCCGCCGACCCGCATCAGCCGCTGGTGAGAGAACAGCGTTGAAAGACAGTGCAGAACCAGCACGCACTGTACGCACGGTACCAGCTGCCACTGGTCCCCCTGGTTGTTCTCTCGGCCAGGATTGGTTGCGGCCGACAAGCGTGGCTGGGTGCCGTATCACGCCTTCTGGAGGCGCTAAGCCTTCGAGGCCTCGATTTTGCTGGTCCGCGGTTCCGCCCCTCCTTGTCCGTCTTTGCTGTCATTCTTTCTCAGCTTCGCTGACCGTCATCTCTTCGCATCGCTGCTCCCCTTGTTCTTTCTGCCCCCTGTCTCCCTTCGCTCCACCTTCCTCCCTAAAGCATCTCTTTGCACCGACAAGACGACTACCTGCTCTACTCCGCAGATGCGTCCTCCGCCTTTGCCCAGGCAACGCGTACGCGCCGGCTACCAGCTGCTCTGAGAAGTGGCAGCCTTGATCTGTTACCTCTGCGCCCATCCATCACTGCTGGCCTGGCCAGAACGTGATACTACAGTTCTTTCCGCCCTGCCCGCATCTATCCATCTGTGCCACCCCTCCCCTGCGACCCGGTTCCATCGATGTCGATCCGGTAGGAGAACGCGAACGCGCCTGCGCGAGAAGGAGTCTGACGGTGGACGACCACAAAAGCTCGGATTACGATCTACAGAGTAAAAAAAAAAAAAAACAAGAGCGAAGGAAAGCAACGGAAAGCACGAGACGACAACGGGACCCCGGAGCGACATCGAAACAGGTACTGGAGCGACGGCCATATAAAAGCGCCCCTCCCCCGCTACAGCACGCTCCAAGCCCTGCAGCACACTGACATCGCCACCTGTTTTTTCAGCGGGTCCGCCAGAGCCTACCACCGCCACCACCGCCACCACCGCCACTTTATCGCGCGTCGCTGGGCCGCCCCGGCTAGCAAACAACGCTACTATAGCAGCTTAAGACCATCGCAGCAATCCGGCGCCTCGACGTGGCTGTTGCCCTCATCAACACCACCCCATTACCATGAACGGCGCAATCTCCGACGACGACACGACGGCCGCCGTGCCGACAAAGACACATTCGGCGCCGTCGGCCTCGGCCAACGGCGGGGCTAGCGGCACTGCCGTCGCTCCCAAGAAGCGCAAGAAGGATGCGCTGAAGCCGATTATCACAACAGAAGGGTGAGTTTCCCGGGGCGCTTTCCGATGCTGCTCTGGATTTGTGTTTATGCCTTTTTTTGTCCCTCCTGCCATTTTGCGCCCGCCTTGTCCATTCTATTTTCGTTATTCTTTTGCTCTCTGCTGCCCCGCTCCCCCCCTCTTGTCTTGGTCAATCTCTGCGTCCTCGGTATCGGGGCTGAGCGCATGCGTCGATGTTGTCAGAGAACACGCCGAAAAAAAAGGACCCTGCGAATCACAATCCTGCATATCTGCGTCTCCTCTGCGTCTCCTCTGCGTCTCCTTTGCGTCTCCTCCACCCCTAGTCTTCTTCTGTGCGCTCTGCAGCGACCCGCTGTCAATGGCATTCGCGCACTCCGCTTCTTTGTCTCTGCTCAGTCTCTTACGTTTCTTCGTCATTTATCTCCCTCTTGTTTTTTTTTTTCTGTTCACTCTCGCATCCTTCCCTCCATTATAATCCTCACCTCACATCCATCCTGACGCTGCGGACCATGATCGAGCATCCTCAGGACTTTCTTCCAGCTGGCTCGTTGGCCTCGGGCTCTCTTCTGTTCTTCTGTCCCCTACCTACCCGGCTACCCCTTTCCCCGGGCTTGTCTCTCACTGAATTTTTTGCGTCTCTGATTCGCACCGTTAATTATTTCGTGTGCCTTTTGTTCTGTTGCTCTGCGCCATCATCTTATATTCTCTCTCCTCGTTCTCTCTCTCTTCCTCGCAACCCCTGCCCTCCATGCTGAAGAGTCTTCTACCCAGTCTTCGCGACCCGCGAGACCATCCTAAGTCAAGGTGCTTTCAGAGGCTTTTGCGACTCATTGCCCTTTCTCATCTCATGCGTCTCCCGTGCTTCTATTTCCCTTGTGCATTCTGGCCTCGTTTCTATTCCCTGTCCGCGTTCAGTCCCTGTCACCGCCAATGCCAACATAACCCCTCCCCCCACTTTATTAGCTTTGCCGCCTGCTGCGACTGCGAATCTTGGTGCTAATCCACGGGCTCTTTTAGACCGTCCCACCACTCCAACCAGTCCCCGACCTCGTCCTCATCTGCCGACGACGCCGCCGATAACACCGCCGACGAAGAAGACTCAGTAGACTACTGCAAGGGAGGTTACCATCCGGTCCAGATCGGCGAGAAGTTCAAGGACGGAAAATACACCGTCGTGCGCAAACTCGGCTGGGGCCACTTCTCAACCGTCTGGTTGTCGCGCGATAATGCCACGGGCAAGCACGTCGCCCTCAAGGTTGTCCGCTCTGCTACCCACTACACCGAAACCGCCATCGACGAAATTAAACTCCTCAACAAGATCGTTCAGGCCAACCCCAACCATCCCGGCCGCAAACATGTCATCAGCCTGCTGGACTCCTTCGAACACAGGGGCCCCAACGGTACCCATGTCTGCATGGTCTTTGAGGTCCTCGGCGAGACCCTACTGGGTCTGATCAAGAAATGGAACCACCGTGGAATCCCCATGTACCTTGTCAAGCAGATTACCAAGCAGGTTCTCCTCGGCCTCGATTACCTTCACCGGGAATGTGGCATCATTCACACTGATCTCAAACCTGAGAACGTTCTGATCGAGATCGGCGACGTCGAGCAGATTGTCAAAAAAGTCGTCAAGAATGAGCCTTCCGACAAGGAGAACAACCGCAATGGTCGCCGGCGAAGGAGGACCCTCATCACCGGCAGTCAGCCGCTGCCGTCCCCACTGAACGCTAGCTTCAGCCAGTCTAATCCATTTTCTACTTCCACATCACACACCAGCCTTGGCCAGATGCTACATGATGGTATGCCTTTGTTTTCTATCTTCATTGGCGCGTTTGGCTTGGCTGTGCTAACAACCATCTGCAGCTGAGCATAAGAAGGAGACTTTATCAGCCGATAGTACTGTCAAGGAGTCTTCCATTGAAGAGCTGCAGAAAAAGCGCGAGCACACTGAGTACGTTTGCCCGCTGTCAAAATTATATCGAGGGACTTGCTTTAATACTGACTCCGTGCTTTCCTTTCTTACAGTGACATTCTTGCCAAGAAGGTCTCCAGCGTGAGCCTCGAAAAATCCGCTTCGCGTTATTCTTCTCCGTCTACTTCCAACCATAACTCAAGCGGAGAGAGACGTAAGATCGACGACAAGGGCCTTGATATTATCAGTGTGAAGATTGCCGACCTCGGCAACGCCTGCTGGGTTAATCATCACTTCACCAATGACATTCAGACCCGCCAATATCGTTCCCCGGAGGTCATCCTCGGCGCCAAATGGGGTGCTAGCACCGATGTGTGGAGCATGTCTGCAATGGTAAGTCTGCCTCAGGCACATACCTGGCACTCCGATCATACTGACTTGATGTGTCTAGGTCTTCGAGCTTATTACCGGCGACTATCTTTTCGACCCACAGTCGGGCACCAAGTACGGCAAAGACGATGACCATATTGCTCAGATCATTGAACTCCTTGGTCCCTTTCCTAAGTCTATGTGCTTGTCTGGAAAGTGGTCGCAGGAGATTTTCAACCGCAAGGGTGATCTGCGCAACATCCACCGCCTGAGGCACTGGGCTCTCCCGGATGTTCTGCGCGAGAAATACCATTTCAAGGACGAGGAGGCGAGACGCATCTCCGAGTTTTTGCTACCTCTACTTGAGCTTGTCCCGGAGAAGCGTGCCAATGCTGGTGGCATGGCTTCTCATCCGTGGCTGGACGATACGCCCGGCATGCAGGGCATCGGGATAGAGGGTGTTGAGGTGGGCAGCCGGGGCGAGGGTATAGACGGTTGGGCGACCGAGGTTCGAAAACGGTGAAGCAAGATCTCACATCCAGCTTGAAGGTCTCCTCGACAGCAGGGACCTTGTATTCATCCTCCATCTCGGTCGTTTTGGCCATCTTGTACTTACTCCGTTTGTCATTAGCGACTGCTTGGGAGCCACACAGTTGCTGAATGTGCATCCAAGCATCATCTCTCACTGCTGTACTCCTGTATATGTGACTTGCAGGAATGCAAACCGGTTGTTTACCATGACGTGGCTCCTCTTTTATTTCTTTTTGTTACCGGGTTTGTGTGTTTCCATACTTGGAAGATAGAATTTCTGGTTTTCTTGTTTTGGTTATTTTTTTGGTTATTTTTTACTAGGTACCTCACCTGTATGAAGTTTATGCTTTGCCATTTTCTATTTTCTTTCTTTTTTACTGTGCTTACCAGCGTCGCTTTCTTCTTCCACAACTGTATGAACTGCGAAACAAGGTGATGTACACAGCCATGAACGAAAGAGAGGAACTGTGCGGAGAGCGACCATGACAATAGACTGGGGCTACGATAGGAAGGACGAAGCATGAAGGCCCGTCCTGGGCAATGGAAATTTATTGTTTAGCGGTGAATATACATACACAGGAGAAGAGATCGGTTATCTTGGGTGCAGGATGTCATTACTTTTTTTCTTCGCAACGGAGCGAGCGTTTACGCGAAGACAGAAAACATATCATTTTTTTCTAGAGGCAATATTGTTCTGATATGCTATACTGATGTGACCTTTGATAAACACTCTGCCCAAACGCCCTGGTTAACAAGAAACAAGTGACGATGACATGACTGGCCACTGGCATAACTGTCAGTCTATTTCTTCTTACTCCGCTGCTTCGCCTTCTGCGTCATCCGCCGGAACGCTTCCATGCTGCCAGCTCCAATCGGCCGGAAGTCGCGGCTGTGGCCGTCAAACGTGCTTTTCGGAGCAATGGTATATGACTGCGGCAAGCCAACGGGCTGCGCCCGGTTCGGGTTCACCACCGGCGGCGCTAGTTGCATCTCCTTGTCGATCTCAAAGCGCGACATGGGCCGCTCGGTGAGCGTGTACTGGCTCTTGAATCCCTGTTCAGCCATCTTGGCAGCTCTGTAATATAAGTTAGTAGGGACGAAAACAATATACCACAGCGAATGACGGAAACGTACCGGTAATCGTATTCTCGCGTCTCGACGTGCCGCTTTTTGAAATCGTCTGTCTTTTTAAGAATCGGCCTACTCCACTCGCCCACCAGCCGCTCAGCCATGCGCTTGATCGTAGGCTCTGCCCGTTTGCTGCGCGTATAGAACAGTACCACCTTGCCGATGCCGCTGCTCAATAGAGCATCCTTTTCGATTGGTAGCTTTGTTAGGCACGTGAATATGTCCCGCTGTATCGTGTAGCTAGGCAGCGACCCGTCGTCGAGCGGTTCTAGGAAAAATTTGACCGACTGCAAAAAGTTTGTCTCTGGGTCTAATACGGTTTCTTGGATGTCATTGCGGTTCAACACGGATAGCACCTGCGGTAGCATCTGCAGCTTGTTCACCGCAGGTCTACCCTCCTTTCGAGCGTCGACATCGGCCATGCATGCTTTCTCCATCTTGATCTTAAGCTGGGCGATCTCTTCGTCGGCCATCTTCTCGAGATCCTGTAGCTTCTTGTTAGAAAATGTCTATTCGTCTTTTCCTCGCGCACTTTACATACCTCTTCATCTTGCTTCCGTCTCCGTTTGTTCGGATTTCGAATAGCCAAATTAATTGCCCGCTCTAGCGCCCGCTTCCGCCGCTCCTCTGGTGGCAGGTCCTCTTCATTCACCTCGGGCGACGGCGACTTCTTTCTGGGCTCGGCTGCTCGTGCCCGACGCGGCTTCTTTGCGCCCGTGTCTTGGTTGTCGCTGGTAGCAGCGTCTTCATCGCCTCCGCCTTCTGCTGGGCGCCGTTTCTTCTCCCGCCGGCCTTCCTTGGGCTTCCGTGCCCTGTCACCACCTCCCGCGCGTTTCCGCTTCGCCGACTTCAGGCCACGAGCGGCATCCTCGTCAATCGTAATAGGCCGCTCCTCGATGTATGCTGTCGCTGGATCGTAATCTTCGAATTGATCTTCATCGACATCCGAAAGCAGGTCATCAGAATCCTCTCCGTTTTCTTCGCCGCTAGCCTTCTGTTTATCATTGTCAGAGACGTTGACGTCGCTGTCACTGCCCACGTGTGTCTCCTTTTCATTTCCACCTTCAGGTGCCAACGCCGCCGGCTCGGCGGATTCGCGACCGCCAGCGTCTGATGCGGCGTCTGACATGTCGAGGGAAAAGGGGGTTGAACCTGTCGTTTAAGAGAAGATGATAACAGCACGGACACGTTAGATTGTTAAAACAAATAAAAAGGTGACGCCAGGCCCGTCGGAAAATAAATGAAGCTGTCAACAAGAACGGGAGAAAGGTACTGCGGGAGAGATGAAGTCAGGTAGACACGACTTAAAGGTTTGAATTATTTACGAAGGCTAGTTCGTGTGGCTGAAATGGAGCGCCACAGCCAGGATCGATGTCTACCTGAATTACTACGCTACCGTGCCCTGATTGGCCATTGCAAACCTGCACCCAACATATTTGCAAGGCATCTTAGCGCACTTCAGCATATACATCACCTACAGCACATTTTCTAGGGGGCTTTTCGATGGCATTATACTGTACGATATTATATAACATAAGTACAAGTGTTGTGTGTAACAAGCATTTGCATAATATGAAGTTCCTACATTGCTTCTTTGCAACATAATTGTTAAACACAACAAAGGCAGACTGCCTACATACGAAGTATTTCAACGCCACTGCTTTCTGTGCGCCGAAAGTGTGCTAAGGTGCCCTGTAAGTAAGCTAGCGCGTAGTGGCCAGAGCTTCATGTGAAACTATCCATGCCTCAGGCATCCGTGCATGCCACGGGCTTATTCTCTTGTTTACTCGGGAAGTGGAGACCGTTGCCATCGACGACAAACTTTGGGGACACGACATACCTGCAAATTCACGGTAAACGAGATATATGATCAACAGCACGGGGACAATCCATCCGCACGCACTTGCCCCAATGCTTGTTTTATTTCAACATAACTTTACTGCCAAATCTTTGTCTGCCCTTCACACACAAAACCTGAAGTTAGCGCTATCTTGAGAAACAGCTTGCCACGGTTCAGATTACGAATTCCGCCGCCATGAACCGAAGGACTTTCGAAGGCCCTATGGACTGGGAATACCAGAATAACCGGGGTCCCGTCGACATGTCCAGCCCCTTTGCACGGATTCCCCAAGGCTCATTTATGGGTATGCACCTCTTTTAAACCGTTTGCCCTTTTCACCATCTAACATCGTGATAGCTTCATCTTTCAACTCAGCCTCGCCCTCAAAACCAGTCAAAATGGTCAACCCGTTTGCTTCAGCCGGGCAAAATGTGCCACAGCCTGCACCTCCATCGCCTTCAAAACAGCAATTCCCTCGACCACCTAGCTCGTCCATCTTCAACCCGCCAGCCGCAAAGCAGTACCCTTCAGCTTCGCCATTTCGCAACCCATCGTTTACAACCCCACAAAAGCGTGCCGACGAAATCATGTCCGAGTACTCGGGTGCCGAGGAGAGTCCAGCGATGGCTAGCGACGTCTCTGACATGCCCTGCGACACTCCAGAGTACGAGAGATTCGACGATGACATGGCTGGAATGGCCATCACGCCAGCCTCAGCGGTCAACCGCAAACTATTTACTGATGGCAAGACACCTGGATCAGCACTGTCTAGTCGTGCCCCTGGCCGGGGTGAAGTGCCTCGGGGCAAGCTCGATATGATATTTGGCCGGAGGGATCGAGTGCGGAAACGAAAACGGCAGCTTGGAGACAAAGACGTGGGCAGTGTCCGATCCCGATCCCATGCACGGCATACATCGGACGACGAGTCCGATGATACGGACATGAGCGAGCGAACAAGCGGCAGCAGATGGCCAAAAAAGAAGTCTGACAAGAGCCATCACGTCAATGGACAAGGCGGAGACGGTAGTCGGGGTGCTATCAGCAACCTGTTCTCGGCGATCCACGAGCACCCAAACGTGCCTCTGATTCTGTCGTGGTGGGTGCAGCTGACAATCAACGTGTTCCTTGTATCGGTGTTCATGTGGTTTGTTTGGGGCGGCATCTCCATGATGCGTGCCGACATTGCACATGCGTCGGATGCCGCGCGCTCGAGACTGCTGGCAGAGATGAACGCTTGCGCGCACGAGTACACTAAAAATCGATGTGCGCCCAAGAGTGAGCGGCTCCCCGCACTCGGTGTGGTGTGTGACGAATGGGAGGTGTGCATGAACCAGGACCCGTCGAGCGTGATGAAGATGCAGGTATCGGCCAAGAACGTGGCGGAAATCATCAACGAATTTGTTGGTGCTATGAGTATTAAGGCCTGGGTATGTCACGATGACACGTGCCCACCTAACAAGATATATCTATACTGACCTGCTGCAGGGTTTCATCATCTCCGCCATGTTGGCCATGGTACTCGCAAGCAACCTCGGATTCAGCCGGTTCCGCGAGGCAGCGTTTGTGAACCAAGCCAACGTCAACGCAGCAGCACACCACGCATTCCCGTCGCAGCCAGCCGGTGGCCACGCCCCAATGCTGCCCCCGTCACAGGACCCTAACCAAGCCTACATCTGGGCGCCCATCGGGCAGACTCCACGACACATCCGGCGCGAGTTTATGCCGGACACGCCGACGGACACAGATGCTTCGCCTGACGCGCCGCGGGCCATTATGGCGGCACCTCAGACGCCGTCAGTGCGCCGCAGTCCATCCAAAGGCGAACGCGGGCGCAGCCCAACGAAGACGGCCAACCGTAGTCCGAGCAAGGGCTACTACTAGGGGCTTTAGGGCAAGGGTCCAGGGGTGAGAGGCCCCAACATCCATGGCGTCACAGGCTGTATAATTATTTTGTACATAGAAAAAGTGTGGTCCGATGCGACACAACGTGATTATGGCCTGGCTAAATGCTGCCTCTGTGCCATCCAGGCATGGTTGGTTCTCGACGTATTACGAGTTCAGCGCTGCAAAGCATCAAATTAGCGCAGTCTGGGCCTTTCCGCCCCCCACAATGGCACGCTACAATGCCACAGCAGGCAGGCTGTCCTTGCTGGGGCTAACAGCAACGGTGCGGCTCCAATAGAAGCATCCAGACCCTTTAAAGGCCTCCAGCGCAGATCGACTTTCCACGAAGCCATTTTGGGGGGTTGCATATGGTGCAAAAGCCCCCCTTTCAAAGGCAAGGTAGACAGACTCCTTCAGCCCTTTGCCTAAGCTACTCGGGTACTGTCGTTTCGACCTGAGCCCAGCTTGCATCTTTCATCATTTAACTTGTCTGGTCAGCAATCGAACATTTCACAAATACTGCTCTGCGGTTGCTGTGGTATCGAGTGCCGCCCAGAGGTCGATATGCGAGCTTTTTTGCGGCATGAGCGCTCTCTGCAGCTGCGGGTGTCGCGCTAACGACAGCTAACCAGGAAAGCTGAGCAAGGTATACCCACCTTGCGTGTCGAAGCTGCATAGCACCTTCTGGTGGAGGTATGAGCGCCAAATAACAGCGCTGCTAAATATTTCCTGCTTGTGTCTGCCCTCTTCCAGGTCTCTATTGACCCCCCCCCTTCACCGGTTCCATTGCACGCTTGCCACTAGACCCTCGCCGTCTCGCCACAGACGGAGCTCCAGCGGGTTCGGACACACGTTCGCAGAGGGCGCAGGCACACGACCAGGAGAGAGCCTCGCGAAACCACGAGCAGCTGCGACAGACGACCGCGAGAGTGCACACGAAATCACGCACGCGCCGACCAAGTCAAGAATGGTTGCTCTTCACCACTGCGATCCTCGCCCCTCCTCTATCACTGCTACACGTGCGGCCCGCGAAAGACGACGTTGGCCTGACAAGAAGCGCGTCGCGGGTTCGACCAGCGAGGGACAAGGACACCCACCGCTCGTCGAGCTTGGCACCACGCGCCCAATCCAGCCTCATGGACTCAATGGACGATGACACGCTGTCAGGAGCCACCTCGGAACCGGTCTCAGCTCCCCCCAGCAACAGCACTACCAGGAGCAGACCACATGCGGCCCTCGACCCGGATGTCGGCCCCAGCACCACGGCAGCAGCGGCTGGCCTCCCCCCTTCCCACAAGCAATTGTCCAAGCGGCGCCGAGGCATCGGTGTCGTCACGCCCAACGCATGCAACGAGTGCCGCAAGAAGCGCGTCAAGGTAGGCAGGCTCGCATGATTACAGGGCTCCTGCTCGTTGCTAATTGGATCGTAGTGTGATGGCCGCAAGCCGTGTGGGCGCTGCCGCATGCAGCGCGACGTCGAATGCATCTACGAGCTGCCCGTTCGCCAGTCGAAGGAGGATCTGCGCACGGAGATTGAAAACCTGCGCCGCCGTCAGCGTTCCAGCGAGACCGTGCTCTCTGCTCTTGGCCGCATCGACGTGTGGGAAGAAGTCTTGCAGCGGCTGCGCAATGGCGAGACCGTCGACAACATATCCGAGTGGCTCGACGGGGAGATACCACCGCAGAGCTCACAGGACAGAACGCCTACCCCGGGTGTCTTGCCGTCTCCCTTCGGCCGGCCGGTGGTGCCCAAGCTGCCCACCAACAGCGGCGACTCGTTCTCTGCCTTCTCCCCCGTTGGCCTTCCGTCCTTGAGCCCTGTCGTTCATGACCAGGCCATGCCAGGCATTGGCGGCCTGGGCGGCTCTGGTGGCTCGGGGGCGATGAGCAGCCACATGGAACACCAACAGCCGCTGATACAGCCGCACTTGCAGCGGTATCAGCAACATGCTCAACCGCCGCCACACCATCAGCCGCATCAGCACCACACAAACCCCTGGGGCAGCCAGCCATACTCAGCTGCCAGCCAGGCCGCTTCCACAGGAGTCGCACTTCCTCAGTCACGCGTGGGGTTGTGGGTTGAAAATATCAGTAGTCATCACGAGCGGCCGCCATCTGAGCTCTCACGCTATCGCGGCCTCGAACAAATCCTCGGGCCAAATACATCCGACAAGAAGGTATTGGCAAGTACATGGACAGACGTCACGGCAGACTCGACTCTTGTCCTTCAACTGCTGAGCCTCTTCTTTGTGTGGGAATATCCAGTCTTCGCGTCGTTGAGCAAAGAACATTTCTTGCAAGACTTTCACGATGGTCGCCAGCGTTACTGCTCGCCCATCTTGGTCAACGCGCTGCTGGCTCTCGGCTGTCGCTTTTCCACTCAGCCTAGTAGCCGTGCAATTCCCGATGATCCCTATTCCTCTGGCGACCATTTTTTCAAAGAATGCCAGCGCTTGTTGTACCTCGAGGAAGAGCATCATACCCTTACAACCATCCAAGCCATAGGAATCATGTCCATCCGCGAGGCTAGCTGCGGCCGCGACTCTGAGAGCTGGTACTATGCTGGTCAGAGCATCCGCTTAGCCCTGGAGATGGGCTTGCACCGAGTTCGTCACGACAGCGGTGACGAAGACGAGATCGCCGTCCAGACGGCTACATTTTGGGGTGCCTTTGCACTTGATCAGCAAGTTTTCACAGACTCTAGCATATCTCGAGCCGTTTGATTAACATTCTCCAGCGCATGGTCCCTTGCAACTGGGTCACTTCCTCAATGCTCATGGTGTCCTATTCTTCCTTCGAAGCCAGCCATCATAGACGACATTGAGGCTTTCTTGTGGATTCCATACACCGACGATGGTAAGCTTTTTCATGCTTGGTAAACACAACAAACTGCTTTAATACCATCTTTGATGTGTCCTTTCAAGCACTTGCTAGCTTTCCATATTGTCCTCAAATATTCTTTTACAACCCCAATCCCGCCAAAGCACTCAGTCTGGGGTTGATATTTTTCCGTTCCCGCATTAGAGAAAGCACAGCACGGAATCGCTAAAGGGATCATAGGCGCACCGCTTCAGCTCTCCTTCCAACAGCCATCCAACGTGCGGTCGGTCTACAAGTGCTTCTGCGAGCTTAGCGAGCTAGTGCATCAGTCTTTATATATCCTATACTCTCCTGGCCGGCCACTTACAAGCCGCGAACTCCTGAATATGTATACCCAGTATCTAAACTGGTATGACAGCATTCCAGAAGTTCTCCGTTTAGGGCATAACTTCACCCCTGCCGTTCTCTTTGCGCAGTAAGTCTTACCTTGGACAGGTTCAAGAGCAGTGCTAACAAGTCGTGATAGCATGTACTACCATTTCGCTATCTTGCTGCTCTTCCGCCCCCTTATCAAGCTGCGAATCATCGGCTCTAGCATCAGACCGATAGACGTCTGCCTGCAAGCTGCTGATGCTATTCAAGGACTGCTACGGTCATATTCACAGCTCTACACGTTGAAAAGAACGCCGTCTTTCGTGCCCTATTTCGTGCTCACGGCGTCAATCATGCATCTTGCCATTGAAGCTGCATCAACTACTTCCGAATCAGAAAATGAGGACCGTGGAGGTGCCCTAGGGAGCACAAGCCAAGGTCAAGGCTCGAGACGCAATTCCAAGGTGAACCCGAGACTAGCCGAATCCATACATCGTGGTATTGCCGACCTCACGGAAATGGTTCCATGCCACCACTTTGCCGAGCAGGCCCTTAGTATCCTGCGTCATCTGGCCAAGAAATGGAACATTGACGTTCATAATGCTACCGTGGTCAAGACCCCGGGTGGCGGTGTCGAGGAAGTTGACAACGATCGCACGGTACGACCGCTCACTAGCAGTCTCAATTTCTTCGCTCCCAGAATGTGGGAAAGTGACTTCAACTGTGCTTGGGGCAGTAGTAGTACCATGACTACCGCAGCGCCGAGGGTGGGTTTGGATTATTCTAAAGGAGGTATGGCTTCGGAATACCTGGCAGAAGCTCCAGAAACGCAAGACAACCCATTGTTTTGGCCTTTTCCCATGCAAGGACGGCCTATGTTACCGTCCGGCCAAAAACTAGAGGAGGCAGGGTTTGCTATGCTGTGATTTAATTGAAGTCGGCAGGTACCAAAATAAGTAATAAAATCAATTGTGAGGGGGTATTTTACGTCTAAATGACGAAGTTAAATAAATATGTGCAAAAAAAAATTTGGTCCTAGTGGGGTTCGAACCCACGACCTGTGCATTACTGTCATAGTAAACAAGACATGCGTCCTGAATCTATCTGTTGAGGACGTTAGATAAAAATTTTCTTCCGTAAAGGTAGAAAATTTGGCAACTTACAAGAGCACCATGCTAACCACTGCACCATAGGACCCTTCAATTTTCCAGTTTATCCAAAAGTAACGCCTATTTGCTCTTATAAGTTATTTTAAATATTGAACTCGTTTTAAGGTCTCGACTTCTAAAATCCATGACTAAACATCTTTCGCCATTATCACTACCAATCAATACCTTTTTGATTGTATTTCGTTTGAGCGAGTTAGCCCTCATGTCCCGATGAATTATTTTGTAAAGCAACACCGAAGAGATGGAGGAAATATTGAACATCGATGTTCCCATACCAATCCTCCTTGGTATTTATTGCGACCGAGTTTTGTGGCAGATCGTTATCGCAGTACGTGCGATCAATACCATAGCAGATGTGACTTGGCGAGTGGGAAGAGAGCCGAATGTGACCAAAAGAAGTCAGATGGCCTAGTTAGCCACCGCCGACGTGAGTCTCACGAGGACTGGACCAGCTCTCCGTCTCTTTATCGTATATAAGAAAAGATAAACCAGATATCATGACTGACGAGGGGCCTGGACGTGGTGGCACTGGAGACGACGATGACGGATTTATCTCGACAAAGTGTAGCAGTATACTCTAATCCAATGCATATGTTCAATATCAGCCTAGATCGGTGAATGGTAGCATCAATATAATGATGCAGATGATTGAGATAGCGCAGACACTTTGCAATTCAATGTCAGAATCGGGATTCTTGACATGAAAATGAGTTAAAATTTATAAGAAATTGAAAGCGAGGATGAATAGAAGAAGACCTTCCTAGCAGAAACGGACTTGGAGAAACCGGATGGTAGAATGGGAAAAAGAAATACGAGAAAGTCTGTAGCGATAAGCTAACGGTAGTTAGACAGCGGGTAGACCTGAGAATGATAAGTGGAGACATGTCCCATAATGCTGCCAGAGGCGAGCCGGCACTGAAGAGGGCGTAGAAAACCGAGGCCTATGATAGAGTAAAACCGGTGAGAATTAAGTAACTTACAGAGCACACCCAGGTGTGGTTAGATATTCAAACATAGGGTGTGAAAACGAGTAGCTTTGCGAAAGCTAGAATGAACATGTAAAAGCATGGAACCCATCCATCCAACTAGATAGCCTGAGGGTTATATTCACTGAGACTGTGGTCATAGATATGAGCGCCTATGCCAAATTTAACACATATCTCTTGCCTGTGGTAGGCGGATAGGGGTATCTGGCGTTTCTAGAATTGCATATGATTTCGAGAATTGTCACACGCAAGGAGAATATGTATGTAGCAGCAAATACAACCAGATCAAGTTGACCACCACCTGTCGAAAAAAGAGGACAGAGTATAATATGGAAACAAGAAAGAGCCGTTTTTGTTATTGATGCAGCGACGGTTGGTCGTTGCTGCTCGCGCCCAGCCCATACAGCAACAAGCAGGGACAACTAGCATCAGCACCAGAACCACTCCCGAGATCATCTTAGTCTCACAGATGCAACCGCTGCGTCGCTGCATCGCGTCGAGTGAGTAGAAAGGCGATCAGACGTTGATGTGGACGGGGAGGCTAGCAGATACCTTACGGCGGTAGCCAGTACTTTCAGGCTAGAGCATGTCACGCTCCAGTTGTGTGGTGGCGAGGTGATCAATATTGGGAATATAAATCTCATGAAAAACGAGCCAGAACCAACGTTTACGTCTTGAGTTGTGTTGACCCAGAGGATCTCGGGCATCAGAAAATGCGCGGAGGGGCGCAGCATTGTGCTGTCTTCTTAGCGGCCGAACAACGAATCTGAATAGAAGGAATCATTGGCCATTTACATTGGCAAGACCTCACACACAGGACCCAAATGGGGGAATGCAATGCACGGCAACGGGTTCTCCACGAATTTAAATTTATACCACAAGTGAAGAGGATGCCGGCCTACTCCGTAGGCGGCTAGGTAGTAGTAACGCACTGTATTTTCAGGGGCTTTCAAGGGCTAGAAAGTAATTTAAGGAAAACGGTACCAAGCGGCGCAAGAGGAAAACAGCTACCACTTAGTTGCCGGCGGCATCGTGAGCAAAAACGGAGAGAAAAAGACGGCTGTTTTATACCAAAGAATCAAAATCAAACCTGTAAAGAAACGTATCAACCGGTAAAAAAGAAAAGACAAAGTAAAAGGACCTAGAAGAGACCCAAAAGTAATATTATGAAAATCGGGGGGGGTAGGGGGGGTAGTCACGGGACTGTCCATGAATTACTACCAATGAGATTGCAGGGATTTACAGGGGTTAGAGGTTTTCTGTTATAATATAGATAGCAATAAGGTCAGCTACAAACTTGACAAATTGGCGTCAAGCCAAGTCAACCATCAAGAATAAAAATACCTACATAGAGCATGATACTAAGGATTACATGTCGCCGTCCAATCTCGAGGTAAAGCGGTACCAGGACGAGAGAGATCCCGGAGCATAAACAGCCTACGTAGCAACAACCCCCCCCGGTCCACTACAAGCAACAGTTTCACATGATAAATTCGACAGGAAATAGGCTACTATTTATTCTAATACAATTATTTCGGCTATGTCTTTTTGTGATATATGGCGTGCTTCGATATCCAAGTGAAAACACTGAATGATATCACGCCGACGAAGATCTCGTGTGGCTTATAACCTACAGTAGCATGGCACATCTTCAGTGTACAGAAAAGGGTTCTCTCATTGTATTGTACCTTAAAAAACAAACCAGCGGAAGAATATTAGCATAAGCCAATTGAATCAGTATTTAAGACTTTTTGCCAATTACCCTCCAATGCTAACTGGAGATTAACAGGTAAAAGTGAGCTATGGCTGTAGATAAAAGAATTCACCATGGGGATAGCCATATTAAATCGCCGCATTCCTGCAATACGCCAGACAGGGTTTTGGTTGTAAGTTAGGGGTTGATTTCAGGTCGCAAACAAGACGATGTGAGCAATTAAGTTCTCCCAGTTTAAGTTATTTCCGACCCAAATTCACATAATCTGGGGTAATTGAACCTATGGGGAATATTATATGGGACCTCGGTGGGTCTATGTCAGAAAAGTATAAATATTGACGAGTTGCAATTCTCGGAACAGTCCTCACTACCTACTCATCATGAGCTTTTCACTTGATTCTCTTTACTCTGATTCTTTTTTATTTCCGTCCCAAGTTCAATTATTTCACCCCCTCGATCACGTCCAATATTGCTCTCTCTTTGAAGTTACTGTGGTCGAGCTGGAGGAACAGTCAACTATAGTTTCGGTTCCGTTAGGACACTCTGGCATTGGCAATCACGGTGTTAAGATCAATGTCGTCGACGGCTAGCAATAAACGCTTGTCACACCTGCCACTCTGGAATGGGAACAGAGACATTGTGGCTTGGAAGACATGGTTCGAGATATCTGCATGGCTTGCCGCCGAAATAGCCAGTATATTTAATTTTTGTCCATTAGTCTTCTGATACCGTTGTCTCAGCCTCCACATCCGGCCTATCGTTTCTGGCCATTTCCAACCACCGTAGAACGATATGGATTCGGTGGTGACAGTTTACAAGTTATGTAGCAAAGTGATCGACCACGTCATGCTTGTGCTTCTCAACCGAATAATTTGACAAGACACAGTACCACCGCAAAAGTGATGAATTTTTGGGGCCAAAAAGTTAGTGATACATGTACATTGCGTCATACATGTGCTGTCTTTTATGGACATTCCAGAAATCAGGATCTGTTCAACCATCGACTCGGATTCATTATTTTGGTTCCGGCAGCGGTTTCCAACAGATAGCCGTGGGCTCGAATCTGGAGTTGATACCCAATAACTGCAGTCACATATTAACCTGCTTGGTGGATTTTCCTCTGTTGTTATCACTAAATTTATTGTTGGACGGATGTGTATTCTGTTACTTCATTTAATGAATAATATTGAACGTTGTCATGTCGACTGTATCGTGGTTGTGCCCAGAATCAGTCTCGCCCTCGTCGGTACCATCAGTACATTGGTGGTGTTCAGATGTCATTCGATTACAGGAAATCTAGTAATATCGTCGTGACAGGTTCCCACGCTTTGTGATAGCATAGCCATTTTGTAAAATACGGAGTAAATACAGGCTGTGGCGATCCTTCTAGAAATTGAAATTGTAAAAGCGAATTTTCAGCATGTCAAGACATTGCTGTCAACGGGAACGAAGGTAATCTTTCCAATTCTAGGAATTGCACGAGCCACGCCTGACTCTCGCAGTATGCAGCAGACAAACGACATAATACAGGCGGTTTTATCTGCATCTGGGTGGTCGTACATTTATGGTCTTAATCGCGACCTGATCGTTATTGTCATTTGCCGGCTTGGGCCGAATCTGGTGCATTCCCGATCTACATTGGCGAGAAGATGACTAGCAAAACGAAAAAAATCTTCTTAGAAGTGACAGCTACTACAGAAAAAACAAGTCCTATTGAACATAGTCACCACCTAGATAAAGAGAAACCAGTCTGTTTCAACCGCGGTAACGGACGGTCGATTTTTGCAATGCCGACTCTGAGCGGGAAATATTTCGATACGGCAGCTGAACTAAGCGACTTATCAGCAATACGAAACACGACAGAATCATGAGAGTCAGGCAAGGTTTGGCAAAAAAAAAATGAAGCAATCGAGATTTGTGCTTTGGTGTAAGCTGCTCAGCCCCCTTCATCTCGTCAGGTGAATACCGAGTCAGCACAACGTTCAAGACAGTGAAAAAGCAACACTGTGGGATCACCACATGTATGAATGTTATGTTGAGAGATAACCATGAGTTTGCGATTTTAGAGACACGTCTTGTCCAACTTTCTGAGCCGATGAATCGACTGGGAGGTCTTCATTCACTTTGCATGCACACTTTCCTATTTGGGAAAGAGCGGCCGGGGCAGGATTGTGATACAGCGCGAGGTGGGATATTATTTAAGCGAAGGATTTTTTCCTCCATCTCTAACCTCTGCTTCCATCTATCTCATTACCACAGTTGTTACTGATAATTAATGTCTTGCTTCTTACCTACACCTGAGGTCGACTTCATCTTGCCTTGATACCCTGCCTCGTCAGAATGGCTCGGCGCAATAGGAGTAAAAACAAATTCGACACCGGATTTTTCGATCGTGGCCGTCCGAACTCTCCATACGTCAAGGGTAGTCAGTGGCGGATTCAGAGCCACGAGCCCCCCGCACCCTTTGGTGTTGGCTACAAAACAATGCACCGGCGTGGGCCGCAGGCCGTGGCCAAGATGCGACAGGAGAAGCTGCCCCAGAGCGTTTACTGTATGTTAAATCCACCGTCTGACCCAGAGCCGCCATTCGACGCACCAGGACTCCAAATCGAGGTGACCGAAGAGTTGCGCGTGCGAGTATCCCAGGGACCCCAAGTTGTGGCGTGCCGGATCATCGACAGAAACTGCGCCGGCATTAGCAGGAAGTCAGAAAACCACGCACAGGAGTTGGTGGCCAAGATATTTGACCCCTTGTACTACTATTATGACGGAAAATTCGACATCGTCGAACTTGCAGACATGGAGTACAGCCGCGAAGCTGCTGCGTACGAACACTTGCAGCAGGAGGGTGTTGACGGACAACTACTGCCTGGCTATCTGGGCTCATACGCACTGGAAGTGCCGGTGGAAGAGGAACAGGCAACGTTTCTGCGGCAGCACGATGCTCTTGGGAATGGGACAGAAAAGATGCCCAGGCGCCGAGTGCGGTTGGTTTTGACCGAGAGAGTGGAAGGGGATGTCATGACGTTTCATCTGGTATTTGGTGATGTCCGGCAACTGCCTCCAGAGATGCGTCTTGACGCGATCGCATCGGCTATGGAGGCATATGCGAAGCTGTATTTCCACGGGGTTGTTCACGGCGACCTGGCTCCCCGCAACGTCTTTCTTCGGGGAAGGCGGATCAACGACAATGATAAGAAGAGCAAATCCGACGAGCTAAGCTTCCTGCGGTTTGTCGATCTTGGCTTAGCCTACATTCTCGGCCGACCAGACTCAACATGTCCGCGCCAGCCGGTGTACGAGACACGTCCGCGCAATCCCATACGCTTGTTTTGGCGCGTGTTCGACAGTGGTGCAGCCAATATGTACTACTGGCTACCGTCGGATCTGCGCAACACCCGAGCCTTTCACCTCTGGATGCTGAGGCGCTGGTACGGCGACAAGCGGTTCGAGCCTCTGGGGGTGCTGCCAGAGCCGTCAAGAGACGACACACCTTGGGACACGGGAAAAGCAGCCAAGGATTGTGAGTGGCCCGGGGACAAAACGCCAGAGACGGGTAACTGCCGACTCAGCGACGCACTGTCCAAAGCGATCGCAAAGGTTTCGATCAAAGGAAAAGTCGATAAAGGAGGATGGAAAGAACTTGCCGGAGAAAACGGACTAGATGGGAGACAATCAACACTGAGTGAAAACAGCGGTAAACCGGAGCATCCAAAAGGATTCTGGTAAGGAAAGTCATTGGGAGATACATCAAGCGACCATGCACATGTGGGCAGTGAGCTGTGTTGCTGTTGGCTGGCTGGGCTATTGACGTGAAGACAAGTATTTTACTCCCAGCTCGATAAAAATAAACCACTTTGCGCTACGTGCGAGACCTCCTCGGGTTTGTGTCATAAATCACAAAGTATTCATGGAGGTCGGCTAACATCGCCCATTGGACCAGGCCATGTTTCACGTTTGCTCCGTTTCAGGTCCGAGCGACTGCCGTGCTGCACCGCCCGCAGTCTTAGTTGAGACCTAATGCGATCTGACGGGGCTGCTTCCAGTTATTTGCTCATCCAGGTGGCGTGGAGAGCAAGCGATAAAGCTGATCTTGCAAGTGTAGGCCGTGAATACAGAGGAAGGGAATAGTATCCGAGAATGACATATGATAGAAATAATGAGGGAAACGGTGGCATGGCAAGGTTGTCTGGAGCTCGATGCCAGACTGATTGGCTACGCAGAGGGGCATATGCACCGTTTAGGAGGTTGGGGTGCCACCAACTCACGGACACGCTTCTTCTCACACTGGCGATGGAATAGTTGCGATATTTTGACGATGGAGCAGCATAAAGCTGCGTCGACGATGATGACAATACGGCTGCTGGTGCCGAGGGTGGCATGTGGCAACTCGGAGAACATCCAACAGGATGGCACAAGACAGAGAGACACCCTCCGTGACCGGGAGGAGCTTCATGGCACAGTCGCTAGCACTGACCAACAGCCATTGCAGGACGACGACACCGATACAACACTGATCCTCTCCATTCCTTGCCGATGCTCTGTGCTTCGTCTCTTTGTTTCTCTTTGCCAGCCACCTTTCATCTTTGTTCCTTCATTCGCACCTTGCATCTATCCCTGACGTCCTGAACCCTACCCATGTTTTTTTTTTTTTTTTTGCCTTGGTACCGTCTTTCTTCTTGCTTTGAACCCGCTGATTCGGCTTTGCGCCTTGTCTTGATTTTTCATTCTCTTCGTCCCGCTGCACATGGCAGCGGACATGCTTCCCGCGATGCCTAGCCAGTTGTCACTGACCGCTGCTCGTCAGCATGTCCAGTCGCTTTCGGTTTGCGACCGGGAAGCTCTGCTTCGGGCTCTTCTGGAACAGTACGGCCAACCTGAAAAACCAACTCGTGAAGAGCAGGTTTGGGCAGAGCCTCATACCTCCATTTCACGTCTAGTCTCGACAGTGGCGGCACCTTTACCTCCACACAATGCTTTATCTTTGGATACACTTCGTCATTCGCGGTTATTTTCTCGGTTCCCTTGCAATTCCAATTCACGGCTCACCCCCATGCCCGATTACTGTCTGCCTCAATCCCGACTTTCATCGGGGCATCCTAAGTCTGCATCCAGGCATGCCGTCTCTATCTCAGCTGGCTCATATGTTTCCAACTTGTCTCCATCTGCACCTGATGCCTCTGTTCGTGGCCTGTCTGATATCACTTTGCCGTTGTCCACTCGTGCATACTGGTGTACATCGTGCGGCGAGAAGTTCATTCACCGGGCTGATTGGATGTGCCACGACGAACCATGCCGCTGCAGTTGCCGTCCGTCTCGAAAACAACGACAGAGGCAGCATGCATGGGCCTGCGGGTTTTGCGCTGCTTTTCTGGGCTCGCTTGAACGGTACCAAGACCATATTACACAGCACTTTGAGGGGGGCAAGACGCTTGCTCACTGGCACTATGCGAACATTATCTACGGTCTGCTCCATCAGCCAACCCTCCACCAAGCATGGAAGCGTCAGTGGGCTGTCCAGGCTGCAGCTGTTGCCACGCACCTCCGGCACAAGGTCTCCTGGCAGCCAGAGAACGACTTGCCTGAGGCTGCTTCGGAGGGGTCTTTGCAAGACGCTCTTGAACTGTTCGATCCCACACAGCAAAATGCAGCGGCTCTTGCAGCCCTAGCCGATGCCTTGGCAATATTTGTCACAGTGCCAGCTCGAGAAAGATTGGTAGCTTATGCGCCTCGCGATCCTGCTGGTGCCTCAAGCGAGCCATCGTCGTTGCCAACACACGCACGATCTCCCATGCCTCAAGCACGAACCAACAGCAATCACGACGGAAGAAGCACTCTAAGAAAGCCGGCAACGCTGTTTCGACCGAAGCGCACCCGCTTTGGCGAGGTGGCGCCGAGCCATGCCTTGGCCGAGCGTCCGCTACCTCCGGTAGTACAAGTCGACGAGTTCCCGACAAATTCGACAAGGCCGTCCTCGTATTGGCGTACTCTTCTGCCCGAGGATCCAATAATCGACATTGGTTATCATCCCATTGGGACTCTCTCGATGGCTGGGGAGCTGCTTGACGATTGGAGCAGTGTCGCAGCTACTGTGGTGGAAGATAACAGGATGACGCGACAGCCTGGTTCTGCGTGACCCATTCTACCGTTTTATTTCTATTTCTATCAGAAGCTTTACTTTTTCCTTGGCTAGACATTAGCCAAAATATTATTTTTACTGCAATCCTCTTAACATCCCCATATGTGCATTCTATACACATTTGGCCTTCCCCATGCTCCGTTTTAATATAGAAATGTCATATCCCTCAATTGACCCGCGGAGGGTAGAAGTGGATGAAGAAGGGGCAGCATCAGAGGTGTGGGTGTGACGGCGATGGCAAATTTGGGCCTTCAACGGTCAAGCATATCAGCAGCATGGAACCGGGGCTTCTTGTTGACGGCCCTGAAAATTGTGGCGGAACCTGGTATCTTTCCCCATCATCTATTTGCACTCAAATCAACATACAAACTTTTTCTGAACAGGTCAATGATGCTTCAGAACACGGTTGCGCAGGTCTCCCTCCAGCTTCTTGTCCTCCTAGTATCGATACCGTCATGGGAAGCCACCGTTAAAAGCGGGCAGTCGGTTGCCGTACAAGCTGTGCATCTAGCACCGGCAGAGAACCTGGCGGTCCGCAGCAAGGGGCTATTAATCCTGGTCACGAACACGAACAGCGCGAATTTGTACAGCATCGATCCTGTCGCCGAAACATCGTTGACAGCAGTGGTTGTCGCAGGAGCTTCCGGTCTCACCGGTATCGGTCAAGTTTTACCTGATCCATTCGCGGTCACTGGCGGCGGCAAGGGCATATCCAGGATTGACTTCAGTGGCACTGCCCCCAAGACATCGCTTATCAAGACAATTAACCAGGCCGTGTTCAACAGTGATACTATGTACCGTGCTGGTGGCAGACGTTGGCGAGAGCAATATGTACCGCTTCAGCGTATCGACGGGGGAATATTTTGTGCAATTATGGCCCTTTCGGGTGACGTTCTCTTTGGCATCGGTGCAAGGATGGCGCGGTGTGGTACAACAACATCTTCAAGAACTCGTTATACAAAACCCCCATGAATCCGGAGATGGCCAAATCGACGGGTCCCATCTCCACGCTGCACCACAGTACATAGTAGACAAACCTGGTGGGCGACGACCTCCGTTCTGGGTCCAACGGTAAGTTTTACGTAGCCACCCACAGCAGCAACTCGATCGTCGAGGTGGACCCAGCCGTCGGAAAGCCGACCCAAGTTGCCATGGTGGCAGGCTCGACATCTTGTGGGCTTGACCGCACCGACAAGGATAATAATGTAATATACGTGGGCGGTTGCGGCGGCGTGTATGTGTGCCGGAATGTAAGGGAGAGATCCTACGTACATACTATGTAGAGCCAAGCGCTCCCCATAGAATACGGAACGGGAAGACCGGTTTAGTCAGTTAACATGTTTCTATTCATGCGATTTATCATAGACCACAGCGCGTTTCCTTAGGGGGGCTTCTAGGATAAGAGGCGAAGATGGGCAGAATGTCTGAGGCATTCTCTATTTCAGGATTATGTTAGACGTGTTGGATGTGCCGTTGAAACAGCCTACTGGAAGGCTTATTTCGACACTGAAGCTCCGTGTTACCCGGGCCTGCAGAAGATGCAACTACAGTGCCTTTGCTTGTGTTGTTTCTATTGATATTGGCAGCGTTGGACAGATTTCTTTCAGGCGTAAAGATAAGAGAAAGCGAATGAAGGCACAGAGAATCAAAACGCAGAGGACTTTGATCTGGGCAATGATGTACACAATCGGCCGCACCAGCGCTTATATCTGCTAGAGATTCTCGGTGATGCTGACGGTCTCAGTCAAGATCTGTGGCAAAAAGGCAACAAGAAGAGGGTTCTCCTTTCCCTGGCCTCTCACTAGAAGTGTCGGTCTCCCCCGACATGGCAAGGAACTTTTATGAGAGCCAGACACCAGTCTTGTGTTTTGTCTACCCTGCATAATATGAAGTGTAAAAAAAGAGAGATTGTCGATCGAGGCTGACAATGAGACGTATTAAGGGTTAGTAGGATACCGGAGGCTGAGCAATCTGGCATTAGCTCTTTAAAATGTATGTGGCGTCCCAACGGAGCAAGTATATGATTCTGCCTCATCACCCCCTTGCATGGTTCCCACTCAAAAGTCCATTCCCTTTTGCTACTTCGTACAGTGTGCCACGTTTAGTGTGGTCGACACGCCAAGCGGGTCCCTGAGCCTCGAACCCAGTATTAAGTGATCTCACAAGGGGGCCAACAGTTACTTCCGATTAGGGTTACATGCCGTCTTTCACAAAGCTGAAATGCAAGCGCGGAAAGAACGGGCCTGCCCATGCGAGCTGTCACATTGACGGAGATGGAAGGATCGACCAACTGCGTGGCAGGCTTGCTTACAAGTAAGGGTTATCTTACGAATACGGCTGGACGTGAACTCTGGGCAAGAGCGATCCTTTTCTTACACCCTCCGTTCTATGCGCTCCTGTGGCTCGCTGGGCTTTTTTTTCCCACGGATACATTCTCCTTGCTCTTTTGGGTCTCCTGCAGCCAACTGCAATCCAGCTGGACACACCATCCAATATCGCAAGTGAACACGAGGACGAGAGATCGGAAGGCGACGGAGTCGAATCATTTCACTTTATCAACACTAGTCGCATCGATCGACAGCGTAAAACTCAACCTCTTCCAATGAAGCATCGTTCCGATATTGACGACTTCAGCTCGGGCAATCTATCCGTTCGACATGCTTCGCTTGACACTGAGTGGGTTTTCGGGTCCTCTCCTCCTTCCAGCCCACAGCTACATAGTATTTGCGCTGCGATTTTACTAGGCCGTTCTTTAGCTAGCGCTACCGCAGCAGATAGCGCCTGTTTTAGAAAAGGGCCCCTTGGACAATCTCATCGAAGACCTTCGACGGCAACGGGACGGCCCTTCTGCCCAAGAGCATGGAGCATGTTCGCTCTGCGACCTAATCGGACCACCATAATCACCAGCACTGTGGTTTGATCGTGCCTCTAGCCTTCCTTCTCCTATATTGGATGTCGGTTTTCTGGTGCCGAGTCTCACGATTTCTTTTTCTATTTTTTGTGCAGGCCTTTGGCTAGCTGAGAAGGACGGGTGTCGTGGCAGAACCCTTGTCTCGTTGCATTTAAATGGCTCAGGTGCCCACTGACTTCCGCCCCCCAAGCAACCTCACCGGTTGAAAAAAATACGGGAAGGCAAGGAAGGCATGGCAGCAAACCCCCAAAATCAACCGGATCAGTTACTGCAAAGGGAAGACATGCTGATCTAGAAAACATGATTTTATTTATTTTTATTTTTATTATTCCGCCTGAGGTTACGAGAAAGAAGAGACTGGCAATAGGTGACAAGCAATCTCTGTCGGTCTGCAATGAACAGATGCATATTAGATCTCACCCCCAGACAGCCACTGGCCACAAACCTCAACCTGTGTGCGGGCAGTACTCGTCTATTAATGCCATCTGGATAATAACCCAATGGTTTGGTCATCGGACTAACTGATCTCATTTAACTAGCTAATCCATTATTAGAGTTGACCCACCTGCATTACAACGAATTCCTCAGAGCATCATGGCTCGGGAAGAATTTTTGGCCACTAACATACGAGTACTCGCTCATTGCTGCCGTGGATATTGCCAATAGGATGTATGCGAGCATGCGTACTCGCACATGAACTCCGTACGAATACGTCACACTACTCGTACGCGTACTGGACTGACCTGAAAGGGACAGTCGTCTCACGACCGAACCAGACCCCAACATACTGCCGGGGAACTCTTCCGGCTTGAGGCGGCAAGACGGTTTCCTGTTGGTGTTTTGGAGTACCATTGCATTTCCGATGGCACTACTGGTTAGCAAATGAAAGAAGAGAAAATCACAAAACAGAAGAAGAAAATAAGAAGGAGACAGAGGACAGAACCAACCAGAAAGTACGGCCCTAAAAAAGGGAAACACTCCAGTGCTTCTAGCTTACCGGTTCACCCTCCTTGCCTGGCTCTCATGCATCCCACGTTACTCTCCTGCATTAATTTTATTGCGACAGGAGCTCATTCTCTCGCGTTACAAGGTGGGATATGCTTTCTCCTTGTAAGGGAATTGAGGCGAAAAAAGAAAAAAAAAGCCCGAGATAATCTCACCAGCACGCCGAAGATGATGAAGGCGGGATCAAAAGAGGAAAAGGGCGAAAACTAAACTAGGGTGATTCGGAACTGCACGTGGGAATACGTTTGAAGAGTTCACATGGCAGAGACCCGTGAAAAGACAATAACTAGAGCGAACCACAGTAGCGAACAAGAAGCGGGAGACAGGGGTTTTTCATTCTAGTTACAACCATGAGCGGCGCTAGACTATTTCCTTTCCTTGGATTCACTTCCTTGGGTCTACTTGGCTAGCTCTTATTCGCTATCACACCAGCGCGCATTGATCTTACCACACACCACTTGCTCTTCCTCGAACCCTGCTGCTCATACTTTGGTTTGGCCTGGTCAAGTTTGCTTACTGGACTGGTTTTGTCTTGCACCAACCAGTATGCACACTGCGGCAGCCGGCACCTCAACTTGTATACACTCTGCCGGCTGACCTCTCCGCCATTTCTTTGAATTATGTGCAACTCATGAGCATATTCAGCCCCCTAGATATGATAGCTCATATAGCTGCGGCCAGGGATTGGTCAACTGCTCCGGCTAGTTCAGCCTGGGATTATGGTGACCCTCCCCAGCCTTTCTTTCAACGGACGATATGGGATGCATAGGAGACAGCTGACAGGCAACTAAGAAAGACACATAAATATTTTTGAACCAGGCTAGCAAGAGCTCACTCATGACACGAGGAAGCAACTTCGGGGAGAAAGGGGTGGGGGGCCTTTGGAATATCGGCCACGCCCATCAACCCCCCCCCCCCCTTTCCCTTTTTCTTGCCCGGCTTTTACTTCGCCTTTTCTTTTTTCCTTGATTTTACACAAATAGCCAAGTTTTCTTCTGTCGTACCTCTTCCCTATTTCCTGTTTACCATTCCCGTATTCTCGTTCATCTTTGCCTACAACCCACAACCTTCCACAGCCTTCTCGCATCACCGCCAATACAGCGTAATTGTATCGTGTTCAACGTTGACATGTCACATACAATTTAGCTGTTCCACCTGGAATTTTCATCATTTATTTTTGCATAGTCTGGGATGCAACTGATAAATACAACAGGCGTGGTCTTCCACCGCAATGGTGGATTGAACCTGACGTCGCGCTTCAGAGACGATGAATGGCCAGCCATTGACCCGACCGATTGGAAAGTCGAATCCAGTCCCGTCAACATTGTTTTCTCATGTGGTTCTGGGTTTCAATCGCATGTCACAGTGCGCGAGCTTTCCCCTCGGAGTGGTGACTCAACAGGCCGTTGGATCACAGACAAGGCTGGGAACAACCATTGGGTCAATCTACCGTCTTATGCAGTTGTTGATCTCCATAACTACTTGGACGAGATTCGCGTGTCCATTCCCAGGGAAGTTGTCACTTGGGCGAACACTGAGAGCGACGCACATCGTGAGGCTATGCATCTGATAAACAGAGGTTTGGTATGTCGAGACACGTCCATTTATAAAGGCTTTCAAAATATGCAGAAAACAAATTAATATCTGCAGGCACCTGAACTAAAAACACTGTTGTGCTACGACTTTAGAAGACGTACGTGTATTATCAGGAACCCGCGCAACTATTCCCTATTGCGTCAGCTGGATGCGCCAGCTAATGTTCTCTGTAGGACAGAAGACACGATCGGCCTACCTCATTGGAGGCAACAAGCTGGGAATCCATCCTCTACCTGAAGACTCACAAACCATGCCAGGCCAGTCACCTTTGCCACGTCTCATCACTGCCCAGTGCGACAATATTATGTCAATGTATTTGACAGAGCTGCTAGAGGAATTATTTGGCGATGGCGACGGTAGTGACGGAGCGTTGAGCAAGCGATTCCGTTCCCAGATGCCGCTGGACACCCACATTGGATATGTCGCTCTCCGCGTGCTTGTCCAGGGTTCTGTGCTGATTCTTATCGACAAAGAGCGCCGAAACTACCAGAATAATGTGCACGTACGGCGTATCTACGGAACAGAGTCTTGTTGTGTGTTGTGCTAATGACTTTTATCAAGGATTATTCGCTGCACGTCCAACTTCAAGACAGCCTCAACCGCGTGTTGTCAAACTTCAGCACTGTCCATCGAGGCATCAGTTACCTGAAATTGATGGATCAGCTGCCCGAGAAGGTCGCCTTTTACGATTCCATCAGCAAGGATGCCCTCGCAAATCCCGTTCCTGACTCTGAGCCATGGAAAAACATCCAATTCTGGATCCCGACACTGGGCGAAGTTTTAGTGAAGCCTTACCAAGAGAAGCATATATTCTCCTTGGTCTGATTTTATATCGCTGGGTTTTGCGGATTGTATGTTAAGATGTGCTTCGCTCTAGTGCATATAACAACCTAAAATCTCTTAGGGCAAAGGCTTTCTTACAAGAGCGACTGAAGATGGTAGTTTTTTAGTTACAAACCTCAACTGATTGCCGCACCGGATCACTCACTGGATTACGTCTCCAGCATAACTATTCACCGAGGCCGCATTTACAGCCGCGTTGGGCCAGAGTTGTTACCAATTATCACAGCTGTCTAATCACCATGTCAATTTAAAGTTGGATGTATACAAAATGGAGATGAAAAAGCAATATTATATCAACTCGAGCTTAAACCACCGACGAGTGCTGAGACGACGCTGATGGAACATGCTGGCCAAGAAGTAGCAGCATATTGCTCTTATATAAGTTTTTCGATTTACTTTCACTTCTATTGCTCTCATTTTTAAGCCGTTTTTACAACATGTTAATTGTAAAACGTGTTTTATTGTTTGTGGATAATTCAAGTTTTGCCAAGGCAAACACATTTTTTCATAACCTTTCGTTAGCCTTGAACCGCTCCCAGACGAAGCTCTTGAGATCGGCAGTAGAAGTAGCCCGCTCGTTGAGAGAGCCCCTCATGCCATAGTAACCGGCTCGCTCCTCAACGGGGACTGAGTGAATCAGCTTGGACAATACAAGGCTCGGTCAACATCCCCTTCTGCGATGCCCGTGCCCTCGAGATCCAAGTGGTCTTTTATTCTCACCACGTGCAAGTCCACAACTACCTGGCCTTATGAAGCTTCGTCTTTGGCCTCCAATGTGTTCCCTAGGCGTGGATGCGACCCTGCGGTAGGGTTGCCTCCACATAAGTGAAAACCCACCTCGGCCGAGATATGTCCTGACCTACGATGGACGTATCGATGGTGTATCTAATCTGGACAATTTAATTTGATGGATAGCCCCTTAGTATTTGTACAACGCACAGTTACAGTATAAAGTGTGTTGGCGCGTTGCTTTCTGCCATTCTTTTTCTGGGTTCCGTGTTGTGTGTTTCTTCTTTTTTCTCCTACTTTGTTCTGGTTTCGGCAGATTGCTCCTCCTTGGTTACCTTACCAAAGATCAAGTAGAAAGACGGAAACAACTACCATGCTCGGCAAATTCAATCTGGGCCAGACAGGCGGCAAGGTCAAGCGTGCCCTAACGACCAAGCAAGGCTTCAAGGACGCCATCGAGGTGCAGACGTCCGACTTTGCGGCCAGCAGCAATGGATTCGTCTGGTCCAATGCCCACATGGATCCCAGCCCCCTCTCGGAGCGAACTTGGACCTGGCTCCATTACTTTTCCGTCTGGTATTCCTACAACTTCACATCGGGTGCCTGGGCAGCCGCGCCGTCGCTCCTGAGCCTGAACGTCAACTGGTGGCAGGCGATTCTGGCCTGCGCAGTTGGGTCTCTGATCAGTGGTCTTGCTGTGGCGCTCAACTCACGACAATCTTCCAGGTACCACATTGGATTTCCAACACTACAACGTGTTTCATTTGGTAAGAGCCGTCTTTTTGGGCGAGGGGATTTCTCATTTTCTCATCATCCCGCAGCTTGGTCTTCTGATCTGACCACATAGGCTTGTACGGCTCTCTGTTTTCCGTCTTCACCAGGGCCGTGGTGTCAGTCCTCTGGATCGGCGTGACGGTGTACCAGAGCTCTCTGTTTCTCGACGTCGCATTTCGGTACGCTCCACCTGCTGTGATTGCGTATATAGAGATTGACATTGGCATGGCTGACGTATCAGATGCGTGTTTGGTGATTCCTGGTACAAAATGCACAACAGCCTTCCCGCGAGCAGCGCCATCACGACGCGCAAGTTCGTCGCCTGCTTCCTTGTATGGATCGCCTCCTACCAGGCCATGTTCCTCAAGGTCCACAAGATGAGGCACTTTTGGACGCTCAAGGCGTGGATCATCCCCCCAATCACGACTGGCTTCTTCATCTATTGCATGGTAGCTGGAAGCAAGGGCGCCGTGTCCTATGCGGCCACCCCGAATCCCGTGACGGGCTCCAAGCTCGGCTGGGCCTTCATGTACAGCGTGCAAGCCATCGTTGGCAGCTTTTCGCCTCTGATTGCGTCGAATCCTGACATTGCCCGGTACGCGGCCAAGCCGAGCGCCACGGGCCGGCCGCAGCTCGTCACCATTGCCTTTTGGAAGACGGTGGTCTGCGCCATCGGCATCTTTGGCACTAACGCCATTGCCTACAAGTATGGCAAGACGTACTGGAACATGTGGGACATTTGCGACGTAATTCTCACCAACAACTGGAGCGGCGGCGTGCGCTTTGCCATCTTTCTGTTTGCGATGCTGCAGGCCGCCTCGGAGCAGATCAAGAACTTGTCGGCGAACCTGATTTCCTTTGGTGCCGACACGGCGTCCCTGATGCCCAAATACATCAACATCAACCGGGGCATGGTGCTGGGCTTGACCATTGGCTTTGTCATCCAACCCTGGCGCATCCTGGCAACGGCCAAGGCCTACCTCACCTTCCTCACCGGATACAGTCTTCCTGGGAGCCATTACGGCCATTGCTGTGTCGGACTACATTCTCCGCCGAGGAAACGTAGATGTCTTGTCTCTTTACACCCCGAATAAAGGTACGTTTTGTTTAATCTGACTGGCACCAGATCGAACAAGCCCGACTGACGAATCCAGATTACTGGTATCTTCGAGGGTGGAACTGGAGAGCCTACGTGGCGTACGGCATGGCCATCTGGCCCGTATGCCCTGGCTTTGCATACCAGTTCAACAAGAACACTTCCACTTCCGCGGGCTGGATTCATCTGTACCAGATGGGCTGGTTCTTTGCCGTCGCTATGGGAGCCTTCACATATATTGTTCTGTCCTACATATTCAAATGTCCTGCCATGTTTGAGGCGCATCGACATCCGTGGGAGTCTTATGCAGAGAACCAGAAGGAGTTGTTGGACAAGGAGCCTTCCAGCAACACCATTTGGGAAGGTGTCGCATCCCGGTCGGAGCATAGTCCAGAACCCTATGAGAAGGGCTCCGAGAAGGCCGCCATTGTCTCTGCCGTCTAAGTATTGATTAGTCTAGGGCTCTTATCACTCTCGCTGTGCCGTTATGCTTTTCCCATTCTTTTCTTATCATGCAAGACGTGGCAGTCTGGATATCTGCTCTTGACGGGACATTTATATCTGGGAGATCGGAGAAGACCGATGGCGATGCAATTCGAGGCAACTCAAGGCATATCAGGTATCAATGCAACGAGTACCCTCCCGGAAGACCAGAGCCAGCCATTCAAACGAGCTGTTGCCGGCTCTCTCCCTCGGCCGAGCTTCGACCTCTCGGAAACGCACTGCAGGCCAACCAGAGACCTGATTACACGGTTATCTACCACGGTCCAGGCGGGGAATTGCATGGTACAGTCACATTGCAATTCGCTGGGATTGATAAGAAGAAAGCGGCGGAGGTCTCCGATCGCTGTATCGGCTTACACGAGCCAACGCACAAATACGACCCTTGTCGACGAGATGGATCCTTGTTGATTGAATCTAGAAAGCCATACTCTGAGATACACAACAAATCACACCATAGCTGTAACCGCTGCCTTTCTCAACGCCCCTGAACAGACCAGCCTGCGAGGTTGCCCCAGCACGTCAAGACGTACCCAATGGTGTGGGTCAACCCGGTGACGGGCGAAAAGGCGTTCATGGTGCACGACATCTGCGCGCGCAAGCTGTTTTTGCGGTCGTTCGTGGACGAGGAGGCGACGGTGGTGGAGGACGTGGAGGCGATCCGGGCGTTCCTGGGCACGATCCAGTCGCGGATGTTGAAGCCGGAGCTAATTCTGATCCCGGAGCTGGACGAGGGCGAAATTGCTATCTGGGCCAACTACCAGGTGTTCCACACGGCGATCGACTATCCCGACGCGTATGGCCCGCGGTCTATGCACCAGGCCAACATTGTAGCGAGAAAGGGGCCTGTTGGACCTGTGGCCATTCCAGCTGTTGCTGCTTAGGATGACATCTGTCGGCAGTTATGGAATTGTACGATGCCATGTCATCTCTGATATTATCAACGGAAGACCCCAAGACAATCTCTCGACAATCTCTCGACAGTTTCCATTTATGCACTGATCCTCTTCTAGACCGAGTTCCCCAGGCCCCATGGCCCACGGGGCATGCACCAATGCATGCATTATCCCTCTGGACAGAATGAAACGCCGTGTAGTTATCAGAAGACATCTTCCATCACGTCGACACAGCCCTCTCTGGCCACCGTGATGGCCACGTCCCCGAGGAACTTGGCCTGAAACCCGGCTTTGCAATAGCAAAAGTAGTACTGAAAATGGGTTAGCATCTTGGAATCTTGAATGTGTGGCCTGGAATACCGATGCTCACCTGCCACTTGCGCCGAAAGACGTCCATCTCGGCCCCCGTCATCTGCGGATGCTGCGCTGCCAGCGCCGGCACGATCTTGTCCTCGAAATGGGCCAGGAAATTCTCTTGCCAGCAGTCCAGCGCCCGCACATAGTGTGCCCCCAGGCTTTTCATCTCCTCGACGACCAGCCGGCCCTGGGATCCGCGGTCGATGCTGCCCACCAGCCCGCTCACCGTCGGCAGGTGGCCGCCAGGGAAAATGTACTTTTGGATAAAGTCCTCGCCGCCGGCGACGTACTGGGCGTGCCGCGCCTCGGGAAGCGTGATGCACTGAAAGTAGCCGATGCCGCCGTCCTGCTTGAGGTAGCGGTCGACGCAGGCGAAGTAGGTGTCGAGGAAGCCGTGGCCGACGTGCTCAATCATTTCGATGCTGAAAATCTTGTCATAGGGCGTCTCGCACTCAATCTCTCGGTAGTCGGAGACGACGACGTCGATGCGGTCGACGAGGCTGGCGGCGGCAATGCGCGTCTCCAGCAGATGCTTCTGCTCAACGCTGGGCGTGACGGCCGTGACGTGGCAGCCGACAGTGGATGCGGCCAAGATGGCAAAGCTGCCCCAGCCGGCGCCGATCTCGAGGATGCGGTCGGAGGCCCGGAGACGGGTGCATTCGATGGCGTAGCGGAGCTTGCGCATCTGGGCGGCCTCGAGGGTGTCATCAGCGTGGACAAGGAAGCCAGACGGGCGCCGAGTAGGTCATGTCGGGGCTGAGAAAGGCGGCAAAGATGTCGTTGCTCAGGGAGTAGTGGGCATTGGCATGGAGGTGGGCAGCGGCGATATTGTTGATGCGACGCGAGACGTGGCCGAATGCGCGGAGAAGACCTCGGACCAGGGGGGACCGGGCAGTGGCGGCGAGGGCGGCACTGTTCTGAAGGAAGACGCCGAAGAAGGCGGCAAGATCCGGGCAGGACACCTTGCCCAGCATGTAGCTCTGGGCGAAGCCCATGTCGCCAAATAGGAGGACGCGGATCCAGAAGTAGGCATGCTCGACTTTGAGGACGGCGAGCGACTTTTTGGGCGTCTTAGTCTTCTTGATATTCTCCTCGATATGCTCGGCCATGGCCGTGGCAGTCCTGCTTCCGACTGTCAGGATACCATCTTGGTCATGAATGTTGGGAGATCCAGCCGGAAGACCGGAGAGAGAGCCCAGAACAAGTAGCTTTGCCCATTCTTCCAGCTGGAACATGACAATTCCTGTCAGTTTCAGGACCGCAGCCAGTCCGGGGATAGACAGGCTGTCCATGATGAAGTCGTTGTATTCAGACAATGAGGAGACCACGGAGTGAAAATAGCCAAGACTTCAAATCGAGGCAGTAACGATGCCAGGCGTGAAATAGCTGTCCAGGTCTGCCGAATCAGTCACATTGTGTGCCCGATGCAACCTCGAACGGACCCGGACTGTAGATCTTCGCAAGACCCGACCCGGAATCTCTTGCACACAAACAACCCGTTTGCAAGGCCTCGCCACCAAAAGCGTGTAAGTAGTGAGATTCAAGACCCACGACCAATTAGCTGACGCCGCAAGGAGAGAGGAAAATAAAGAGAAAGAGACATGAAGGAAAAGAGAAAAGGCAGCCCTCCAAGCAGCAATTCAGAAAGTGGGCGACGCTGTAGACCCCCAAAACTGCATCAAACCTTTTCCATAGAATGGCCATCTCGCCGACTCTCGCCGACTCTCGCTTATTCTCCACAAAAAGCACTGTCTCTTCCCGCAAGCGAGTCGAACGAGTCGAAAGAACCTGTGATCCTGCCAGCTGGCCAACCAACATTCCTGCAGATGCAAGATGCAGATCCAAAATACAGAACCTGCCAGGAATCATACCGTTGACCTTGTTGCTATTGATAGCATTGGCTGCATTGCCTAATTTATGCCCAAGACAAATTGCGAGGTCCTTTCGTATATGCATAAGGCTGTACTTCCCGCAAGGATGTTTCGTCTCACGCACAAACTATGGACTCTCGTAGTCTTTTGTATTTTTATTCTTGCTTTTTACTCCTCTGTTGCCGTCTTGGCATGCATATTATTGCTACCCTCTGTAGGCTGCCGTCTGCAGCACTCTGCCTGGCTTGCTCGCAAAGTCAGAGACTGGGGCTGTCAACCCGCCGCCGCCGTCTATCCCACCCTCCAACGAGGCGCGGCAACGCCGCAAAATCCTTGGTCACACGTACTACAGCTCGAGAGGGAAAATTATTTGTATCACCTCCTCCGCCATCATACCCACCATCTATCTAGATAGCATCCGCACCGTTACCACTCACCACGTTGCTGACTGGGGCAAGGCTACCTGGGTCCACGATGCCGCCCGGAACATGGATCACGACATCCTAATAAACGACGGCGACGCCTGGGCTCTGTCGTGGGCCATGCGGAAACCTCTCTTTGCCCGTTCAGCCTGAGAGAAGCCCAGGCTACGTGTACAACAAATCCCGCGAGAAGGCAGAGAAGGCATCCGATGGCAAGACAATAAAAACATTCAACTTTTACGACCTGTCTACGCAATTTACACTTGACGTGATCACTGGCTTTCTGATTGGTCTGGGGGAGGGAACAGCGACTTCGTCTCAAAGTCTCTGGCTTCTTGAAGACGTCGCTGCCTTTGGCCCAGCCTATAACATCTTCATGGCCCTGGGCTTGCCGACGTGGCTGGAGTTGGTGCCATCGTATGCTCGGTTGCTATGTGCCGTGTGCGGCATGAAGACATTCTCGAACCTGGCCGGTATGCTCGCACGTCATCCAGACATGCAGGAGCAGAGCTTGTCGGCATGGGCACAATACTGATGGAAACGAGTGAAATATCTATTACAGGAGATGTGTTCTGTGACTGGGTTTAGACACATGCCCTGATTCAATTCTATGGAGAAATGTGTGAGCAGAACGGGAACTGGGTAACTATTTACTGTTTTTTAAAAGTTAGTACGCGATGTCACCTACGAGTGCCTGGGCATTGGAGTGGGCCAATTACCTGTGCGCACTCTAGCACTCTAAACAACCTTCTTGCGTAGTATACCGAAGGTAGTTCGTCCCATCAATAAGAATTTCAGGGGTTACCAGTGCCTAAAGCGCGCGCTTAGTTCCTTGCCGTGCCAAGTTTCGCCCCAACATCGCCATAAAGCCCTACAATCTTTGCAATAGCAGGGACGTTCCTATTTTTGTCACTGTACCAGTTAGCAAATTTCATACACTTTTCAATGAGACAGTCACCTATAGCGCTGGCCCGATATACGGCTACACCACTGTAGAAGACATGGCAGAGTCCAATGTAGAAAATCTCAGCTTATTCCAACACCGTTTCTGGCAGCCAAGGATGATAGAGCGAGTTTCCTACTGGACGAGCAGGATTTATCGAGCGTTACGGATGATAAACTATTGTCACTCTTTGGCACTGAGCCTGTGATCTTCCGCTATGGGGGATGCGAGATTGTCCGGTTGTCCAAGTCACTCGTGATGATGGGAGCTGCCGATATGCCGCTACGGCCCTCCATCTACCTGTCCCCCAGGTTTACCGCGCCTTCCAGCACAGACTCTCTGGAAAAGATGTTTGCTTCATCGTCGTGGACTACATAAACAGTCCTACAGTTGAGCAGTGCTGGGGGAAACACTGGATCCGTGCAACTATAAGCTGGATGTCTTCACTTGAAACAGGCACCCGCCGACACACCGCGGTTTGTATTTCAGAATGGTTCAGTTTTCACGCATCTGGACATTGCGCCACGGAACATGATACGTGATTCTTCCGGGTGGGTGTGGCTGCTGGACCGGGGCTTCGCCGACTTATACTCCCGTGGTTTCGAGCAGGCTGTCCCAGTGGGATCGTCCAGGAGCTGGCAGTTTAACAACATGGTGCCCGCACGACTATCTGACCGACATAAGAAAACACGTACGCTGAACTGCAATAGCGGACGTAATTTGAGAACCTCTAATGGCCTTGGGCTTCAACCGAACTACACAGAGACTACTGCTTACTCTCCTTCCAACCGTCCGCCAGAATTTCAGCCGCCTTTTCAGCAACGGCATACACGTCCGTCTGGATGTTGCCTCGGGGAATCAGTGGGAAGATACTCGCGTCCACCACCCGCAGCCCCTGCACGCCATACACCTTGAGCGTCGAGTCGACAACCCCGCCATCCTCCTCAGGCAGCATCGCCGTCGTGCCGCACACATGATAATGCGGTGTGTACCGGTTACGCACGGCCTCCTTGGCTTCCTCCAGCGTCTCGACCCGCTTGCCGCCGTTCTGCAGTCGTCGTCCACCCTCCTTGAACAGCTCCTTTAGCGGACCAGTGTCCCGCAGGCTCTCGAGGACAAGCACATGGCGGGCATGCAGCTCCAGGTCTAGCGGATGCGACATGCTGCGCGGGTCTATGATCGGAGCCTGCTCCGGGTCCGCCGACCGGACATGCACGGTGCCCCGGCTAAAGGGGTGGTTCAGCACTGCTGTCATGGAAGCATAAAACCCGTCTTCCTTCATACTGAGCAATGCCCGTGGCGATGAGTCCGTCATGCTAGGCGTGACCTGTATGGGTGCCAGATTAAACTGCGCCAACGTTTCATCTGGCAGGCAGATCTGTTCACGGAGCACTGCGTACTGCCGTGCCAGCGCCTGTGAGACTGGCTCCTTGTCAAAGTGCGTTGGCAGCAGGCTGGCCACAGACATCGTCTGAAACTTCTCGTCTTGCAACGGCAGAAATGCCGCTGCCTGGGGGTTGACACTGAACGGGCCCGTCTTGGATGTTATGTAGGCTCCCATGGCCTCCTGGATCACTGCTGGATCACGCATGTCATCACCCGATGTCTTCGGGTCGGCTACTTCCCAACTAAAAGGCACAAAACCATGGTCCTGTAGGTTTTCACCGACATTGGGGTTGGCTATCAGGCACTTAATGCCCTTCTGTGCCAAGATGTCCTTGTTGCCAATGCTCGACAACTCCAGAAGCTGTGGTGTCTTGATAGCGCCGGCAGCCAAGACGACCTCGTGCATTGTCGCGATCTGGTGCACCTGCCCACTCTTGGCCTTGAACTCGACACCGGTAGTCTTGATGGCTCCATTAGTTTCCTTTGCGAGGAGAACTTTCGTGACTAGTGCTTCAGTTATAACACGTAAATTGGGTCTTTCGGCCACTTTCTCAGTCAGGTAGGCGTTAGCGGAATGGCTTCGTTCTCTGGTGGTAGGATCGATAGTTGCTGGGCTATTATACCCTCCGACAGCAGAACCAGCAACAAGATCACCAGTCAATTTACGGTTCACACTGGCCCAGGTCCGTGGCCAGGCTTCGTTGAATGGTGGGTATGCTTCTCCACTTCCGTATGAAATCTGGATGGGACCGCTCGAGCCTTGTGCTTCTTCGGCTTGAAAATCTAGCATTAACTGCTCCCTGGTGCTTGCTGTAGGTGCTGTATACGTGTGGAATCTCTTAAAGTACGGGGCCATGTGATCCCATCCCCAGCCAGAGTTTCCGAGTTTTTCCCAAGAGTTGAAATCAGACTTGGAGGGATATACGACCATGCCGATGTTGATACTGAAGAATATGTTAACCTAAATTTATATAAAGCAGGGTAGGAATTTTGACGTACGCAGACGAACCTCCTAAAGTCTTTCCGTACGGTTGGGCGAGCCGTCTATTGTTTAGACTAGGCTGGAGCAAGAAAAGACGTTAGCCAACCATTACCAGTAAGAAAAGAGAAAAGTCTCAACAAAAGCGTACCTGACGCTCGGTGAGCATGAACCAGTCAAAATCGGGATTGAAAAACGTGGCAGTGGCTAGGGCCTGGCAACTGACTCTGGGATCACTGCGACGATCTGCTCCAGCCTCCAGTACCAGAACACGAATATTCTCGTTTTCTGTCAGACGAGAGGCTACAACAAGACCTGAGAGACCTCCCCCAACGACGATGAAATCGAAATTCTGGCCATCCAATCCAGAAACCGAAGAGAAGTCTTGTTCCTGAGAAGTCATCGAGAGTATTGTATTTTGCTTGTAAAAGGTATGCAAAAAAAGCAAAACGTACTGTAGTTATATAAAGCGATAAACAACAGACTGTCGGGAAAGCTTGGCCAGGAGGCTCAGAACCTTGACCCGCTAATATATATGCATTTTAAGACGGTACAGATGAATTTATACAACATACTCTTTTCTCGCAGAAAGCTACTAAGTTTTAAATAGAGCATCGCCGTCGTACAACTGCCAAGCGCGTGGGCTCTTACACAGTCTTACACATTCTTACACCAAATAGCTCCAGGCTCGGGTCTTACACAGGCTAATCCGAGAGGCGTTGGTGATATTGCACGTGATCCTGAAATTGGGGTGGAAAACAGTCGAGGCGATCATTTAATAGCGGATAATCACTAATCCCAACCCCGCAACCAACGCTCTGTATAACAAACGGTCGAATCACAACAGCATCTCACATCTGACCTCAGCTTCTCTCTTTTCTCGTTCACGCGACAAATCGTAACGGCCTTTTATCTACTACATTAATTCACTGGGAAACTGCTTTTGCCACGGAGTCGAGGCGTCCATATCCATGTAAATCACTTTTTTCTTCATTCGCGAAACACGCAAGAGGGTAGACGAGCAAAAAAAGAGGGGAAGCAAACAAAACAAACATGACAAAAATGACAGAAATACTACCTTCGTCTTCTTCTTGCCGCTTATCCGTGCGTTGCTTACTTGTTGTATTATTCGATGCTTTCTAATACCAAAGAGTCCTTAAACGCACAGAACCGCCACTACTACTACATCTTGCACACCCAAGACCCGGAATTACACTTCCTGATTCGCCATGTCGAGACGATCGCTCTACGACCAGTCCACGGTTGGCTCTGAGTCGAGCGCCTTCACTCGCTTCACTCCTGCCACAGACCTCCTCTCGGAGCCAGACTTCCTCCGCGCGGACGACCAGAACAATGTTCTGGCAGACGATTTCCTAGCCGATGTCCGTCTCAACAACACCCCTGGCAGCGCTGTCCCCTGGCCCAACAATACCTACATGATTCTCGAAAAGTCATCGCGCCGCGCCATGACGGTCGTCAACGGCAAGCTGGTCCTTGAAGACGTCCAGCCAGAAGGCTCTGAGAATCCGGGGGAGCGCAGGGGCAACCGCTGGACCTGCGTCGACCACAAGGGCTACTGTGTCTTTTACGAGACCAAGTCCGGTAAGTACCTGGGCCACGACGGCAAATCTGGCATGGTGGCCAACGCGGCGCGGCCGGACGGTTGGGAGTGCCTGATCCCGCGGGCCCACGTCAACGGCGGCCACAAGCTAATGACCATATTTTGGTCGGAGCTGTGGACGATTGTTGTGGGCGAGGATGGTAAGAGTGTGGTGCGGCGGCAGCACGGCGACACGGCGTGGGAGTTTTTCAAAGTTTGAGCTTGTAGATTGGGGAGCGGGCTTGCACGTTGTTTAAGCTTCGATAAAGATTATTACGTATTAACCAACAACTTTGTAAAAGCTTTACAAGCTCAAGGCAAGGCCTACACTTTTACTTGCCTAAGCTTAACCACTATTGGCATAGGAACTATAAAGAAGGACAAGAACTTCTCTTTACGGATAGTTTTCTCTCTTTTACTTTTAATAAGATTAATAACAATTCCTTTAGACTTTGACGTGTATACTTTTGTAAGCGAGCCCGTTACAATACATTTTTTTATGTTGCTTAACGTAACTTTTGAAGTTTTATAGTAAAGGATAAACTAGAAGGGGCTTAAAGGCCTTGGGCCTTCATACATTTTACCAACAAACTAATCGTTTATAGACAGAAATTTACTACGATTTTCTTTTCTTTTCTTTTCTTTTTTTTTAAAAAAAACGAAAAGAAAAACAATGGCTTTGCGACATTTATGATTGGCATAGTGCTTATACTTTGCGCACAGGGGTAGTATAACTGCCGCTAGAATAGCAATGACCAGCTTCATCATCATGGTCCTCTGGTAAATATACATGCCACGAAATCCCCTACCTTACTGAAGCGTCTATCCTGCAAAGTTTGAGAATCAGGGCTCATTTAAAGTTTTCCATACCAAGCACAGAATCACTAACTCGGGGTGATTAGGTTTGCATCTATTCTTGTTGTCATCTCTGTGGCTGGCATTATTCCAATGTGGTTATTTGGTTGCACGGCTCGTCTATTTTCCTCGTTTCTTCTACCAATTCCATTATGCGCGGCATACACGCTGACATGACTAATTGCAACAGGGCTTTGCTGCTCTGTTGAATCTGCTGTTTTCTGGAGCCAAGCGTAGGCAATGAGGGTTATATGTCTTGCAGACGGCCTTTGTTGGTGTCACATCCAGCCCATTTCATATTTAAATGCTGTAAAATCGTCTTTGCTCTTCTGGCTGGTGCTTGCTCAGTTTACACCACAATGCTCATCTTTAGCTCTATCAACTCGCTTCTCGATGACCTAGCTAATATAGGTATTTCATCCCTTTTCCTTCTTTTCACCCCCTGCTTGATTGATGGTGTTTTTGCCAGTGTAATTCAAACATCCATTTACACAACTAAGCATACCTCTGAAATACGCACAATGTTGAAGGGATACACCAATGGTGCCCATTTCAGAGGATCATTATTTGCACTCTAAAAGCCGTCAAAGGATAACATCTAAAGTGGCCAGAAGCGGATCCTAGTATTACATTCTTGATGAGTATGGGTTGACCGGTACGATGGCTGATTGGCCCGTCACCGGGCTACCATCTACGAAGTAGAAGCAATAGCTAGTTGGTATAAAATCAAGTCTGCCTCTCGTCAAGCGGCAAAACCGCTACTCAGGGTTTGACTTTATATTGTTATCTAAGGGGCCCCGCAAGAGGAGACCGTGCCTCTACCGAGGTCTTACCACCTAGTATTACTATAGCAGTTGTTTTGGCTTCCAAGACGGTAGTTAACATTGCTTGCATCCAGCTCATAGAGCGGTTAGAAATATCTGCTACCTACGTATAAATGAAGTAAACCCAAAAGAAAGAAAACCACAGTGGCTAGAAGTAAACCATCTTCAAGGAACAAGTGGTTTATGGATGTGTCCGAGGTTGCGTAGGGTTTGTGCTCAACTGGTGGTGCCGGATGTCCAAGAACAGCTGGCACGGCCCGCATAAAATAGCTGCGTGGTGATATAGCTATGATCTCGTCTGAATTCAGACTATAATAATCATATCCATTCGCATTATAGAACACGTGAAAAAGATTCTGATAGATGATAAAGCCTAGATGAAAGAATCCATCAGGGTTTCTGGCTTTGCACGCCACGTGCCGTATTTAGGAAAACAGTGTAATAAGACTGTACGATGCAGCGAACGAGAACAGGTAACATAATAATTTGGCTATCGCCAACTGGAGTCTCAGCTTGACATACTGGCTGACAATTTTATATCATCTATTTTTTTGCTCCTCGGCCTGTCATTTCTGCTGCAAGACTGCAAATGCCGGATTGGTCAATATGCCACGTGACGTGGCGTTTCAAACTTGACGTTGCATCCTACACCTCAGCATAACATACTGCACGATATTGTTCGCCATTCATTGTTAGGAAGAACACTTGTATAAGCTTGCCATATTCATTTTTGCAATGATCTTTTACCTGAAGTTGGACTTGCGCCTATTTTTCTTCATTTTCTTCCTGCATCAGCATACGCCACGATCACGTGATATAGCCACACTCGTTACATAATCTAATACTGGCTCTTGTTTTCTGCCAACTGACATTGGAACGATTCCCAACGGCTCTCAGCAACATTCTCCCCGCAACCCTGGTACCCATCGGTCGATTGATTGGTTACCAGGGACACAGGAAAAAGCGGCTGCTAGCGATGATGAGAATGGAATTTCACATTTGAAGCTGCCTGCTAGACGAAATCTCTTAACTCAGATCCTCCATCTCGTTCGTCTGCTGTCCTTCGATTCAATACCATGCCTTCTTCTTCAGCGACCCGGAAGGTTTGGGTGCGGCGGCCCGGTGCATCTGCGACTCTTGTTGCATTTGGGGAGAACAATGTTGTCGATGACGTGCGCGAGACGCTGCTGCACAAGTATGGAAACTCGCTTGGACGCGTATATGACGCCCCGGATATCACGCTGCGGTTGATTCCTCGTGCGGACCATCCGAACGAGCGCATCCTAGGACCCGATGAATCGATGGAGAAAATACTCGCCCAGTACTACCCTGGTGGACAGACCATCGAAGAAGCTCTCATCATCGACGTGCCCCTTCGACGCACTCCTACCTCCTCTCCACGCGGTGGCCCGCCAGTCGTCTCCAATATTTATCGTGATGGCCATGTCAGAGGCTATGAACCGCAGAGTGATTATTTTGGACCGAGCGCTGGCAACACTCCGTCGACCCACAGCCACTCCCACCAGCACAGCCATCATCTACACGCGACTCATTCAGGATTCCACCTGCACGCATCTACTGCCGGTGGTGGAGGCGGATCCGGCAACATGTCTTCGTCAATGGTGGCAGCAAATGGAGGCGTGACCGGTAGCACTGGGACAAACAGCCCTCACCACCATCCACATTCGATAGCCATCCTCTCGACAGGGCAGATCGCCCCCATCCCAAACCTGCCATCACCTGGCGGAGCGAGGCGAATGCATAAGGACCGGTCGGAACGACCTAAACTCAACCGACAACACTCGGCGAATTCAGGCGGCGATGGGGTTGGCGGCATACGCGGTATGTATTCCTGACTGTGTAACATTCATGGCTGGGACGTTACTGACTCGCCTGGCTGGCATTAGACTATGCGAACCAAAGTGGTGCCTCTTATTCTCTGATGTCCGATCCTGGAGGCGGGGCAGTTGCCAACTCTTCCATGAGTTCGAATGCGGGCCAAATTACGCAAGGTTCCATGACACCCAAGATTTCAATTGCTGCCCCTGTTGGGATATCTGCCAACGGCGGATATGGCAATGGCATTGATGGCGGCTCCTTATCAGGCGGCGGGGGCGCTGTAGCAGACAAGGGCGTTGATGGAGATGTCTCGCTTTCAACGAATGGCATCGGAGGCGGGAACAATCCTAAGACCTCCTCGGGCTTGTGGAACGGAGCACCCCCACCGCGGCCATCATCGCCATTTCGAGTAAAGAAGACAAAGAAGAACTCTCGCACGCTCGATGACGGACGCTCGGAGTTTCAGCTGGGACCGCTTACCGTGCCGCCCATCAATGTCCTTATCGTGGAAGACAACATTATCAACCTGAAGCTGCTGGAAGCTTTTGTGAAGCGACTCAAGGTGCGATGGCAGACGGCCATGAACGGCCGGGATGCTGTCCTCAAATGGCGCACGGGAGGTTTCCATCTGGTTCTCATGGATATCCAGCTACCGCTGATGTCAGGGCTCGAGGCCACGCGGGAGATCCGTCGCCTTGAGCGCGTCAACTCCATTGGTGTATTCGCGTCGACACCGAGCGATTCAATTGGCAACGGCCGGGACCCACGCTCTGACAAGCTGGAGAACATGTCACTCTTTAAGAGCCCGGTAATCATTGTGGCTCTGACTGCCAGCTCCCTGCAGAGCGACCGAAACGATGCCTTGGCTGCCGGCTGTAATGACTTTCTTACAAAGGTAAGCTTACCTTGTTTCGAGCTCGTTAATCATGACTGACATTGATTTTTCTATTCAGCCGGTGAACTTTGTTTGGCTCGAGAAGAAGATCATGGAATGGGGATGCATGCAGGCGCTGATCGACTTTGACGGCTGGCGGAAGTGGAAGGAGCTGAAGCTACCGTCGTTGACGCCAGCTGAAGCAGACAATGCAGCCGAACATGAGAAAAAAGCCAAGAAACATGCAAAGCGGCCGTCTCTAGTGTCGACGAACCACGAAGCCGGCGACAGCTCTGACACCATTGCCACCATCTCGCCGGCCGAGGCCGTGCAGACGATCATGCCAAGATCGACGGATGCAAAAAGCTCGGGCTCAGGGTCGGGCTCAGGATCAATAGGACGATCACCTTTGTCGATATCAGGCGAAGCCGAGCGGCTGCGGACACAGCCACGATCACCGTTGACAGGCCCTGTGAGCAGGGAGGCTGGTGCTTCATCGTTGCAACAAGACGGTATCTCACTGCCACCAGACATGTCCGGCGAGGTGGCAACGGTTACGGCATAACGAGATACGAACAGAGAGTGGGACCTCTCTCAGCGATATGATAAGTGGTTGTCGCACACGGCGCAGAGCATGGTTCACGTATACCCCATATTTCTTGGTTGTCATGTTGTCATTTGTTTCTCTATAATATTGTTAGGGTCGGAGGCGTTACTCATTTGCAAACACACAAGCTTGGTGATATACGGAAGCTATGAAAGATAATTTTTAATTATTATTGCAACTTTGGTAATGTGACAGTGCTCTGTTGCGTTTTCGTGGCTAGTGTTCACCAGCCACATGCATTGTGGGTCTTCGTAAAGCCGTTCCGCGCAAATTTTTGTAAAAAAAAAAAGCTCCACGAAGGCCTTCTTTCTTTTTGTTCCCTCAACGAGACGTCAAAAGCTTCCGCTTTTGTTCGCCATACCGCCACAGTGCATGAAGGCAGCACTGTCTGCCGGTTCCATTCCTGGGGCCAATATGGCCTCTCTCGTGTCAAGCTTCGGTGCGCTCCGGATGAGTCGCAATGTGTGTTGCTGCCATCGCCAGTTCCATTACTCTTTCCTCGCGTTTTCATCCGACCGCCGTCCTCTTCCTCTAGCAGCCTCTTCGTCTATGCCTTCCTCATACCATTCGCCTGCTGCACTTTTCTCGACGACGACACCCCGCCAGTCGTTAAAAAGGCGGCGCAAGATGCGTGAATGGCTGAAGACGCGTGGCGCAGAGTTCTTGTCGGCGGAGCGGCCTGACGACAGTGGTGAGCCTAGCCAGCGAGCGCCCATACTTCATCCATTCCCGGAAAATCCATTTTTCCAGTCGCAAGCAGTGCTTGGTGAGGACACGCGCGAGCTGGTGTGGGATCGCGTGGTGCGGCGCGGCGAGAGCGTCAAAGCTGTGGCGGCAGAATTGGGCATCGACATGCGGCGGGTTGCGGCCGTGGTCCGACTCAAGCAGGTTGAGAAATCATGGATTGCTGAGGTATGTCTCTATTTTCTATTTGCCTTGTTGCCCCTACCCTTTGGCCGTGATGATATACAAAGAATTCGATTAGTCATTAAGACATACCATATGGTTACAAAACTTATGCCATGCTTATCTTTCTGAGCCTTGATTTTTCATACTCGCTCTGCTTTCATGTCCTATGGTGGAAGGTCAGACCGCTAACAGTGCTGCAGGGAAAGTTCTTGGCGAAGCCGTACGCAAAGGCGGTGCTGTCCATGCTTCCACAAACAAATTACGGGCCACACGACGCAGTGCAGCCGCACGAGCCGATCAATGAGATCCACGTGCACGGCTACACGATGCAGCAGCTGTTCGTGCCGGTGTCTGAGTCACGACACTTTACACGCGAGGACGCTGCGCACGCATTCCACCCAACAATGCTACCAGCCGACAAGCGCATGCCCATCCCGGAGCTCATCACACTGGAGCGCGACGTACTCACTGGCGAGCGGTCGCCGGCAGCAAGCTTCAAGGCGTTTCGCGACAAGGCCACAGCGCAGCAGAAGGCGCTAGCGAAGCGGGAGCAGGAAACTGCTGCGGCTGAGCACGCACGCACAGCACGGGTGAATACGGCTCGGTTCCAATTCCGCATCCGCGACATCAACGCTGAGGATGGTGGCCGGGATGGTCGATCCGCACGGGCAGTTGGTTGGCGATATGGCGTGCCATTCCACGACCGCAAGCGGGGCCAAATTAAGATCCCTACGAACGTGGACTGACAGTACCGGCATGGATGATGTCGGGGTTGCTGTGTCGCCCTGTGCAATATTGTACGAATTAGTCCTGTTGTATATACGGAAATCCAAATGACTTGAATGTGCTGGCGAGGCGGTGCAAATAAGAAACGACGCACATGATCTGCTGTTGCGAGACGGGGCTGCAAAAAAGCATATCTGCCTTTTGCTTGTCACACCAGGGGTCCCTGGGAAATGGGTTACTATTATGCTATTTTTTTTATTGACTGATGTCCATGCTATGTACGAGTAGACAGCCTCGTGACAAGGGCCCTTTTTTTTCCTCGTTATTTTTTTCCGCTTTCCCTGCTCGCCTGTGTTTGCCTCAGTGCCAGTGTGCCCTTCTTTGAGGGCGGATTTTCAGGCTTCCAGCACGGGGTGGCTGAGTATTGCTCCGGTTGAATGTGGCCATGCAAAAGGTGGAGGAGGATGCTCGACAACGGAACGAACGAAGGGGCAGAGCGAACTGAGTTGCTGTGCAGCCCCAAAAGGTGTCGTGGTTGTGACGTGCTACGCAAGCAACACGTGCACTCTTTCATATGCAAGGTAGAGCGTGCCGCATGCGGACGCATGTGCCAGAAAGGGCGTGCAGGTGGTGCGGCAGCAGCCAACAGCGTCTCGTGACGAATGCTAGTGTGGTCTAGTTGTGTACGGGGTGATACGGACAGTCAATGGGCAAGGCAATCACAGGTCGTTGGCCAAGCAGCGAGGCAGTGAACCGGTGGGAAGAAAGATGACACCGGTCCTACGAGCAACACTGCTTGCTGCCCAACGAACCCTTTGTCAACCTAAATTACGAAGAAGCCGGAGAAAGTGCCCGGCCATGAGGACCCATTTACGAAGTAGGCGACGGTGCAGACTCCGCTTCAACGAAGGGTCTACGCGTACAAGGAACCACGAAAGAGCAAAGCCGTGTTGTACGGCAATATTCCATCAGACGTTCACGTTCTGAGGCACCCTAGGTGGGCGATGGGCGGACAACACGACACAGAAAAGGAGTGACGTAAGCATTGACCGGACACAAGCAGCGACAAAACAGGCTTCGGTTGAGCACAAGTCCAGGTAGCTCAGTAGATGGACATTGGTAGGGAGGAGTGGGGAGGTTGTCGCCTACATTGCCCAGGCTTTTTTTGTGATCCACTACAAGATAAGGCTGAGATGGGATTCAGGTGGTTTGATTTTTGAAAACCAGCTACAGGTCGTGTTCACTACTGGTATACCACCCATCACACATGGTTCCTTGCAGGAAATGCAACACAACCAAGGAACAAGGTACGAGGCAGAACACAAATTCTATTGGGCTGCTGTAGCCCCTAAGGTACAAAAAAAAAGCGATAAGAATGACAATTGAAGCCCCGCGCTGAAAATAGACCAAAGAAAAAAGCAATTCAACACCTAATCTAGAAGAACACCCTTGAAACTACCACTCAGAAATTTCTGCCGAGAACGAAAAACGTGTCGTATTTCTTAGTACTGAACGGCATTAGAGAACATTTCTTTAACAATGTAGGTATAGGTGAGCTGACTTACATTGATAGTGTCCTTGCAGTTTGGGCATTTTATGTGGTTGCAATTGCAACAAGTTGTGGGATTGCTGATTTTGGTGTTATCTTCATTCCCACACGCATCCTAGCCTGTTAGCAAGGACTGGGTTGCGTGTTAACCAAAACTTACGCATTTCCATTTCTTTATGTAGTATCTGCCTGCCTTCTCGCGAGGACGGTTCGATGAAGAATCATGACTGCCATTGCCATGGCCGCCTGCTTTGGAGGAACGGGAGGCCTGTTTGGTGGCCGGCCGGGTCTTGTGTTGATGCATGATTTGTTGGACTTTTGGATTTCTTACTTGGGATAATGAAGTTGGAGGCAGAAGAAGGTTTGGCAAGAATCAAACTGAACAAGAGCCAGAGATGATATGAGAAACAACACTCAATGATAGAACGCTCAAGCTATATATATATATCTATGGATGGTCCGCTTGAGTGCAAATCGAAGAGAGGGCTTTCGAGACAGCCTCGCTTCCACTGCTCTATCATCGCCTCCCGATTGTACCTTTGTGCCTGTTGGGCTCAAACACAGTAAAAGAAGCACATGTGGCGCGATAGGGCCAACATAGCAACGCGTATCCCGTCGCACGCCTTCTACCTGGTGCGAGACGAGGCAGATGGCAGTGAACCCACACCCGTGGCCCCATGGCCGCGCCAGTGTAAGTGCATTGCTCGTTGTCATCGCGCCTTGAGAGTAGGGCATATTGTCCGACCAAGCCAGTGGCAAATTGAAAAACCCGACAGAGAAGGCGGTGTTCTATGGCCGGTTTCTAACGGAAGAGTTGTCAACGATAGAGCACAGCCCGCTGAAGCTCTCTGCTGATCCTGTCCCTGTTCATCTGGCAGCTTACCTCGCCCAACCCTCCCCACAAGAAGCAAGCACAGCAAGGCAACAAGATATAAAAAATCTCTGTAAGCCCTGCTATAACTAGCATTGGTGCCGCGAAATCAAAGGCGATTGACGTCGTGGTTGTATATGCTGGTTGTCCGCTTTGCCGTTTCGCCTAAGAGAAAATCCGATGTTAGAGCAAGTAGCGCTGACAGGTAGTTAGTCAACGGTGATGCTACTAGCCCCTAACGGATAGCATGGGTCTTTTGGCGACAGCTTCCATCGCCTTTCTATGCCATCGGTTTATCTTGACGTCACGCGCATTTTCAGGCCTGTCGCAGCACTCGCACGCGGCATCCGCCAGCCCAAGTCGCTCCCCAAGAATATTGGCGAATCTTGGGCATATTTACCGATTGCTTCCTTTCGCATTGTGTATCTCAATGAGGCATGCCGGTGCTTATGAATGGAAATTTTGATAGATGACAAGCTTTCAAGAAAAAGCAATGCCATACCAACTATCGTATTGGCTGCTAGATAGGGCATGCACGGAGAAATCCTTTTCCCCCTTCGTCCTATCTGATTTTTTTGGCCTCTAAACGCATCATAGAGAAAGAAGAATTAGTCATGTCCGCTGGTGCGGCGGGTGGCTGCTCTTTGGTCATTCTACTCTGATAGATGCCGAGGGATTGAATGACGGTTGCTAGCTTCACGTAAGACACCTTGGACGCTTTGTTGGTTTCAGCAGTCTTGGACTGGCGGGGCAGAAAGAGAGGTCTCTGTTTTTGGTCATGGTTTCTAGTTCACTGCAATTCATCATGCCTCATTACCCAATTGCTTGCAACTGCCCATTCCAAGCTTTTCGAGTTTTTATGTAGCTGCCTAGATATATCTGTGATTGCCGTCCCTTCGGAGCTGGCTAGTGGCCGTGGCTGAGTGACTGGCCAGAGGCCATACAGTCTGTTAGCCATAGCCACGCCCAAGTTGAGGCCCATACTAATCCCGAAGGGATATTTTCCGGTGTGGCGCAGAGCATGAATAACCGCATAACCCGGAGCAGGCCGGTTTTTGAAGGGGTGAAAAAAACATATGTGCATTTTACGATGCTCGTCAAGATGGTGGATGATGCCTAACTCTGCGAACGTGTGCGAACGGCTGACGTGTTCTGGTGCGCTCTGAACCTGTTCTCTTCTCTTTGTGATTAGCGGCCATTAGAGCGTTTTCAGGAATACCGCTGAGAGTTTCCTTAGCAGTGGCCACTGAGCTGCTCCATCAACTGACAAACCGCTTCTGTAACACGGCGCAAACATGCCCAAACATATCACAGGAGAGCCTCGTTTTGGCCGCCAGCCTTCCAAAACCTACCAACCTCCACCGTTCTCTGCCCGCACCCCTTCATTCTGCATAGCTCTCTCCTGATTTTTTTTTTTGGCTTCTGCCTGCTGCAACAGCAACCGATTTCTCAGTCTGCCCAGCGTTCTGCCTTCTCCGTTCTTGTTGGAGCAGCCAGAACGGCCACCCCGCCTGCGGCCGGTTATGCGGCCAACCACACTGCGCCTGGCCGAGGTCTCCCACCCTACGCAGGCAAGCCCACAAGAACAAGCGCGAGATGGCCGGCGACCAGTGGCAGCAGCGAATTACAGTGTCGCATTGGCTCATTTACATCCGCTCCAAACCTGGCGCCAGCGTCCGACATCGTGTTAGGTGCATACCGTCTGCTGTGAATGGTTGAGATATTGTGCCACCCTACCTAACCTGTGCGCATATTACATATGCTAGAAGATACATGCAGGGCAGCAAATGAAACCAGGCAGGCTCCTTTGAATAATGATGCGAAGAGGAGACCCAAGATGGTGCCCAGGGAGAAAACCCTTTCACCCTCCTAGCATTGTGGCAATGCTCTCATCCCCATCGGCCTCTGCCGTTCCTGTGCTCTCTGAGTCTCTTGTGTATGCTTCTAATCCTATTTCTGACGTACTCAAAGAGGCCAACCATTGTTAGATCGTAATCACTTCACACCGGTCAGTTGCGACTCATGCTATGCACACTCCATCCTCACAGTCCTGCTACCAAGGTCTCATCTGGCATAGCCAGGGACATGCTTCCCGCATCTACAAAAAACTGTTGTTTGCCATGGATGGCGGATAGCACTACTGCATGCAGCAGCACACACTCCCCTGCTTTCCGTTGCAACCTTTCTGGACCCGGATCGCTTCTGCCTTCGCCTCCAACTATTCCCACTGGACTCTACTCATTGTGTAACATGCACATGATTCTTCCATCCCGCCCCTGCTATATGGGTGTATAAATGTCTCGCGGTTGTCTTGCGTTTTGCCGTCGGCTTTTCCGTGGCTCTGTTATCAGTCTCTTTATTCCATGTGCTCCTTGTTCTGATTTTATACCTGGCTCTTCTTTTCTTTCTTTTTTTGCCGATCTTTTCCTTGGTCATTATTATTTCTTGTAAATTTCTGATTCTCATTCATGTTCCTGGGCTTGCAATGATGGCTTCCTAGGCTGTAAGCATCCACAAGGCGCTGACCGACTCGGCCTCTGTTTCAGCAAGGCTCACAACGCGGATGCTCCATTGCAAGACGCACCTCTCAGAAATCATTGCTCCTCCTCCCCGTCTCTATACAACCAGAAGCCGCACTCACCAATATTTACCCTTATATTTGAACGCACGCTCCTCTCCCACTCCGCACCTTCATGCCTCAATACGAGAGCCATCACCCTGTGCAGAGTCACGGAATCATGCTGCCATTGTCTCACATCACCGTTGCCGCAACAAAGGCAAAGTCCAGGGACAAGGTGCCTCTTCCCTCTGCTCTCCAGAGCGTCATTCGAAACCAAAAGGCTGGCAACATTGAAATGGCCCAGCACATGCACACCTTCAGCCAGCGGGGCCAGGAACTTGCGCAGTCTACTCAATGTACAGCCAAAAATAAGGCCAGCATATCAACACCGCATCGAATACGCCCCAGAAAGACCCCAACACTGCAAGAAATGTACAACACGTGGCGCTCTCTAGAGGAACAGATGGGAAGGATTACCAGATTGCCCATGTTCATCAAGGCAGAACGGAAAGCTTGCCACAGTTGTCGAATCATGAAACAAAAAGTGCGTATTGCCACTTTTCCACGCCATCTCAGAATCAATGACTGACGTTTCCGTTGTTTTTAGTGCGCCTGCTTTGATTATTCCGATCTGGAAAAGGGTTTCCAAGAAACAGACACGGCTCTTAAACAAGCCATGATACGCGAGTCCTCCTTTGCAGAAGACCCCGACGCCTTTTCTGTCGCAGCTGGAGCTAGCAACCTTGAAGGGACCGTGGACACTGATCCGGCAGCACTCTCTTCACCAGTAATAAATAACCCTTCGGAAGAGTTCAAGGCCGACACTTCACCTGCGCCACTTCAATGGCTGCCTCTGGAATCTGCTCATCATGCCTCCCGCAACCGTGAAATTGACGAAATTGGACGTCCCATCAACGATATGCTAGGCTCGCCGAGCAAGCCGGCCGATTCTGATTTTGATTTCAATGAACCGCTGACCGCCACTGGCCACGTCGAAAACGGCGAAGATGTGGCGACCACCATCATCCCACGGTCAGTCCCCAAGCTGGTCAAGTGTGAAATCCGCACCGTAATTATTGCCCGGGAAAAGGTTGTGGCACACTCCTTGCGTTGGCGGTGCCAATTTGGTAGCAGCAAGCCGGGCCATCCAATTTGTGCTCGGGAAGATGATAATCTTGAAACGATCCGTCGACACTATGGACGCGAGCACGGCAAACATCGCTACTACCAAAAGCCAAAGACGCGGTCTCGGTGCAAGCGCTGCAGCTTTGTCGTTGAAAAGAGCATCCCTAGTCAATGTCCGGGCTGCCAGACAGTGCGTGGCGGCTGGGTACGCGAGGTGTATGCCCTCATCGAGGTTCCGGTGCCTCCCAGCACTTGTAACCTCGGCGAGATGAGTAGAAACAGCGATCACCAAAATAATTGTGAAGGTTGGCAGAAGATGGCACCTGTCAGCACTATGCCAGACGCAGCAGCAACATTACAGCATTCGTCGGGCTTGGTTCCTGCTCCGTGGACTGGATACAGCACCTCTTTGCCCTGCCTACAAAGCTATGCTCCTCTCGACATGGCAACAACTGTTAGTGGCATCGCCAACCCAGTGCTGACGCCCGCGACTCCCAAGACCCCATTGAGTCCAACAACACCCCTTTCGCCGGCGCCGGCCGTTGGCGACACGTTTTTCTCGGACCCAATGTCTTTGTTCCCATATGATTCTGGGGGTATGACCGAGACACAGCAGCGCCCTTTGTTTTCCGATAACCTGGTTGGCATACTCCCATTGTGTAACAGCCAAGGACACGCCGGGCTACCATCGTTCATGTTCAACGACCATTCCATGGCCTTTGATTTCAGCCAGGCTGGCTCAAGCATGACTCCGCCTGTACTTTCATGGAACAACACCGAAACCGTCTTGCCGTCAGACATTGAGTTGCACCATAATCTAGCAGGCACGCTGGGTTTGGAGATACTCGACATGGAGACAGATGCGTTAGCAAAGGCAGAATGGATGACTGGATGCAAAGATGCTTTTGGAGGAAGTTGCGATAAAGTGGGCAACTGAGTGTCATAAAGGGTGTCAAGGACGCCATTCCCCAAAGACAGACAAAGAGGAAGTCGTAACGCAGCCTGGTGCTGCCCATGACTCATTTTCCTCCCATGTGGTTTCGTTTTCAAGAGCCATGCATGTAAGATTTGTTTGATTGCAGATGCCATTCCACTCCAATTGACTTGGACGAATGGCAGAGCACCAGCAATATCAGTCACAAAGGAGGCTGTAAACACTGACTCAAAAACCTTGCGGTAGATTCTTACATAGTCTCACCAATTATGACGCTAAGGCAAAGTTGTGCTCGTAAACTCTCCGAGCAACTCAAGGATGAAAAGCTTCTAGATTACGTGATGCGGAAGGACCACATTCGCAGAGCATGGATACAAAACATGACGGGGGCAGACATACGATTTCGCGAGTGTCATTGGGTCGTCTGACTCTCGCCGATTGGTCCATGAAGGAATCTCGGCCAGTGAGTCACCGCGCAAGAAGTTGCAGCGTTGTCATTGGCCAATGGCTCGGCATGGCCTGAAGTTAACTACAAGCGGAATAGACAACGCGAGCGGGATGGGAGTGGGGCTGGTTGGGTGGGGCTTGACAGCGGGGTTCCTGTTTGGCCTTCCCTGGCGGCCACTGCGCCCCAATGGTAGGCTTTTTGTACAAAAAGTATTAAACCCTTTGCGTGGGGCTCCCGCTTCCGCGATACATTCGCTTGGCTGATTTCCAATCCTGCTTCCTTTCCGTTTCTTCTGTTCACCCGTTTCTACCAGACGGCCCGTGAACAGCCTCGAGCCCAGCGACAGATATTGTTGTCTTACAACAACGGCCTCGCCAATTCAATCAGAGGCAGTTTGCGTTGCTTCATTGGCCTTGCCAAATTACCCAATTGAGGGCCCATTGCTTTCAACCGTCATCTTGCCAAGCTGGGCCCAATCTCTCTCTTGTGAAAGAGCACATACCTAGACGACAGGCCACAGATTACATGGCGCATCAAGCCAGCTTCAGCAGCGGCCACAGTGCCAACAGCTCCCACAGCTCTACTCCGGCATCAGTCTCAGCGATCAGCGCCGTCTCTGGCACCGCACCTGTGGCAGCAGCCAGCTTCTCTATATTCCAAGAGGTTCCAGGCCAGGCCCTTGTCTACTCCCCGCCCCGCGGTACCCCGGAGCTTCAGAGTCTCATTGACGCCTTCATCGCCCTCGACATCCCCTTCACCATGAAAATGGAGATGATCCAGCACGACTTTGAAGCACACACCCAACGCACCGGCGAGCGGTACAAGACGTACGTTGTGCCCGCAGTCGCTGCGCCAGCAGCAAACTCCACCTCTCCAGTTACCATGACCCCCAGCCCCGGCCCCGGCCCCGGCCCCATCTTCCACAACATCTTCGAGCCCTCATTCCGGCTCATTTCTGTATCTGCAGGGAGCGCCAGTGGAAGCGGGAGTTACCTGGCGCCAAGCCCAGCTTCGCGGTCCTCTCCCACCACCTCCGAGTTGACCGTGGCTTCCGACTCTCTCTTCCCCATGTCTACGCCCACATTCCCTGCTCCTGTCACTTCATTCCATGGCGACCAGCCACTGGATGTTGCTCAGAGTCCTGGCTTCCTTCCAACCAGCGCTATGGGCTTGCAGTTCGCTTCTGCCGACAACACCCTTTCCTGGCCATCCACTTCTGCATCTGCGGCGCCGGCGATTGTGGCCACTTCGGCTTCTCAACCCTATTCTCGGTCGCATGGCCAAAGACAGCACCAGCGACAGCACCACCACCAGCCCCGACGTCGACTCTCTGGCACTAGCAGCATGCAGATTCTGACTCGGGACGGTCAGGACGTCACTAATGTGTCTAGCCGGTCGACGCGGACCACAGAGGAGCGCGAGAACACCCGCATTATCCGCCAGCAGGGTGCCTGTGCAGAGTGCCGCCGCAAGAAGACTCGCTGTAGCCCGAGCCATGCTGGCTTCTCGCTTCCTCGCACCGGGCGTGCTGCCCCCTACATGGCCCCGGCACAGTCAGGCCGGGCCAAGGAAGCGGCCACCACCGCTGCAGCCGCCAAGGCTTCGAAGGAAAAGGCGGAAGGCAAGAAGCCAGAAATAGCTGCAGAACCGGTTGCCTTTGCTCCGATATCGCCAGCGACCGCCTTGACTTCCGTCACTGCAACAGGAAGTGAAGGAGGTGGAGAAGAAGCATTAAGCGGCTTTGCACCCAACTGGGACATCTTCCAGGATTCTTTCGACTGGGCCAATTTCTTCACCGACAAGGAGCTGGGCTTTAATATCTCTACTTCGCTAGCCACAGCCGAGTCCTCGTCCACCGCCCTGTCTCGCTCTCCTCATCCTAGCGGAATTGTTGTCCGCGAGCCCCTGCCATCACACTTACAGCCACGGCGTCCGCCGGCCATCGGCCAACCGTCCACTCGCCACACCTCTGCTCCCATAACCGAGCTCACAGTTGGTCGCGGCTCCGACTTGGATGACGGATCTACCGCCTTATCCGACGCCGAAAGCATGCGCCTAGCCACCGATACTTTGCCTGCCTCGTCTAGTGCATCATCCTCAAGTCAGGAAGATGGATGTCGGGTGTTGTACTCATCCTCGGCCTCATCGCCTGGTCCTGATCCTGGTGATGTAGGGACGTATGATGATCTCGGATTCGCTTCGGACCGGAACGGTGTTCTTTTGCAACAAGGCTCGTCTGCACTTGAAGCGGTGTCTACTAGGGCCGCGCAGATCACGGGCATGGGCGATGGCGTCGGTGAACTTGACGCAGCATCGTCTCGCATTGGCGAGAAAGCAGGACACGGACGGGAATCGGGGCTTCGGGACGAACAGCTACGCCCTCGGCACGGCTTGTCATACACTGTTGGCGCCTCGCCTACTTCCGATGGCGGCGTTTCTCCGTGTGGTGGCGAGGAAATTCCGGTGTCTAAGACGAACCTACCGCAGCAGGTACTTGCCGATGATGCTACCATATGTCGCATCTTCGCAACGGTGGCATCATCGCTCGTTCCATCGCTGCTGGCTTGGACCGCTATCGAGGAAGCTCGCAAGCCGAATGTGGATAGCCATAGGTGCATGGACAGCATGGTTTCGGGGCGTTCTGTTGCTTGCCAATAGAATTTGGAGTGTTGGCGGTGTTGGGACGGTTCATTTTGGATTTTCTGGACCATGTGAGCACAGCGTTAGCACAGGCGTCACTGTGGTTTGCTTTTGCGTTTTGCATTCTGGTTACCTAGGCTGTTGATACGTTTTGATTATTTATTTTTTTCGCCGTGGCATCTTTCTATGCATATCAGTGACACCTCTTTGCATCGTCTCTTGAAACTACGATTCAAGCGTACAGATTCAGACACACCTACCAAACGAGAAGTCTTTGATTGCCAGCGGGGCAGGTCCATCTGTATTTTACAATCTGTACAACAGAACAAACGATTTGTGGTTAGAGACACAGGAGCACAATACAATCCGGCAGTTGCTTTGTTATGCCTTGTCGTTTTCTCTTTTCGCGTGTGCGATGCTATCTTGGAGTTTCAATATCCGCTCTCAGGCACAAATCGGAGGCACTTTCCCTTCGACGTTTTACGGCGACCGGTTCTAGCAAGAAGCAACGAGACAGGCACAGAACACACAGACCACAAAGAGGAGAAAAAAAAGAACGAAATGGCATTCTTGAAAGAAGGGGTTCGTTCCAGGAAGGAGCGTCATAAAACAAGTCAGGCGACAGTGGCCGCGAATGCTCTTTCTTCTTCCGGTATTCCTGAACATGCCTTGCCCGCCTCTGTCGCGACAGATTCTCCTTCCCTCAGATATTTTCTTTCATTTGTAGCTGCCTCAATAGTTGCGATAGAATTCGTAGCTTCTCTATTTGTACCTTCCATTGCCCAGCCATGGTGCCATCCTGCCTTGCTGCTCGTCTGCCTATTAGCACCGCTGCTTCTCACAATGGCGCCATTCATGTCATCCAAACAAAATGTCACCAGGGGGGTCTGGGATGAAGGTTCTGGAAAGATCAACAAACCTCAGCACCAGTCTGTCGGAGACCAAGACGAGCTTTTCAAAAACTGCGCGGCATACTCCACCAAAAACGAAAACGAACACTCAGACGTCGACGGCTCCGACGACGAAATGTATGGTTTGAGACGAGGGCCAGCGCAAACCGGATTTACTGGGAAGTAAGTTTATTCATCTGACAGAACACGACAGAGCCACTGACTCTGTCAGCGAGCACAGCCCGCGCGGTCGTCGAGGCGGCCACAATGTCCGGGGTAGCAATAGTGGTCGCGGTGGCCGTGGCGTCTTTCATCCGGGAGTCGGTCGATCTGGCTATCGAGCTGGCCCTGATTGGAGTGACGGTGGCTACACTTTTCTGGGTCGTGGTCGTGGCGGTCGGGGTGGTGCTGGTGGCCGCTGGCGTGCTGGCTCTACTGCTGGCACCCGTTCTAATCAACATGCTCATCCGGCGGACACGCACGCTGCTGCTGCGCAGAGAGACTGGCCCGCGGACCCAGCAAGGCGAGCAGTAAAAGAGACAACTTCGATCAAGCCAATTGTGCCTGCGGACCAGGCAAAAGCTCCCCTGCCGCTGCCGCCACCTACAGCAGCATCGACTGCAAAGCCCCAAGAAATCGAAGTCAAGGCTCCTTCAAATTCTTCGGCAGCCACAGCTTCCCCGACAGCAGATGCCACGTTCGGCGGCGAGCAAACGCGACGAGCTCGGCGAGCCCAGCGCGCTGTGTTGATCTTCCAGGAGCAGCGTCAACAACAGCAGGCCGAAGCTGTGGCTCGCCAGGAGCTTGCCCAAGCCGATAGCCGCTATTCTGCGACTGAATCGCCTACTTTTACTTCCCTTAGAGCGTCTAACAGCATTGATGCTATCGGCAGTTCCAAAACCAGTTATGACGAACAAACTACAAAGAAAGTCACTTTTCAGGATCGCCCCACTTACCTGCCTGCTAACTCAGCCGCCACCACAATTTCCTCCAACGTTGAACAACTGATATCTTTAAAATATCCGGGAGCTACTTGTGTCGGGTCGGGGCCAGCCACAACGACAACAGCTTCAGGATCAACGACCGACAGCAGCGCCTCCACCTGTGTTGTCACTGCTGCTGCTGCCACTATGGAGAGCACCAAGAACGATGCCGTTCTAGGCGGTATGGATGCCGACGATGGCAATGAGTCGGATGATTCAGGCAACTTCATCATGACTAGAACCGCAGGCAAGCGTCGCGGCAATCTAAGTGCCGCCGACATGTTGGCCAACGGGATCCTGGACGATATCAACGAAGATCTCAACGCTGTGACGGAGGACGACGAAGAAGTCGATCCCATCAAACGCATGCATCGTGGCTACATGAATGAGGCTATTGCCATGGTGGGTGCTTTGCTTTTCCCTTTTTCTCTTTTTTTTTCTATGTCTTATTATTCTTTTCGTTTATCCCCTTTATTTTAAAGACGCTTTGCATAGCATGCCCAGTTTGAGGCTCGGCCATGCTTGCTATCCACTAAACTGATATTGAAATTTTCGTCTGCTAATTCGTCATCAGGCACAATTGGCATTGCGAACCAACGAGACTCCAGTCGGCTGTGTTCTCGTCCACAATGGCCGCGTCATTGCAAAAGGCATGAACGCTACAAATATGACACGCAACGGCACCCGTCACGCTGAACTCATGTGTCTCAACGCACTGTTTGCTCATTGGGACGACATTGGCGACGACAGTTTTCATGAACGCGACGGCGACTATGACTCGGACTGTGACAGTGCCCAAGACTACGACGACAGCAAAAGGGAATATACCGACGTGGACTGGCAGAATGTCGACCCAAGCAAGGGTCACCTTTATCCTTACGGTCAGAAGCTGCACCCCGCGCGCATTGTCGACCAAGACATCGTCCGAGAGTGTTCCCTCTATGTCACCGTCGAGCCATGTATCATGTGTGCCTCCATGCTGCGACAATACGGTATCAACAAGGTCTACTTTGGTGCTGCCAACGACAAATTTGGTGGTACCGGAGGCGTTCTGCGCATCCACATGAACTCGAAACCACATGCACCAGCCCAAATGAATGCCACATACATCGAGACATATGTGACAAACATGCTGTCTAAGCCCCGGCGCGCCAGTCGGCCACCTCGGGGCTCTGCAGATACCAACACCGAGAACAATTCTGCCAGCGCAGAGCCCAGCACACCCCTCGATTCTCCATCGACTTCTTCGTTGGCACCTGCTTCTATTGCAGCGCCTACTTTTGCCAATAACAATAGCGGCAGCAACAGCAACAGCAACAGTCGCAGCAGCTGTGGCCCACCTGTTGTACGTCGCCCATCGACAATTCCTATTGCTGAGGGATCCGTTCCGGCTAGAGACGACGGACACGGCGGAAATGTCGAGCCTGGCTTTCACGTCGAAGGTGGATGGGGCCGTAACAAGGCTGTATTCCTGCTTCGGCAGTTTTATGTACAGGAGAATGGCCGGGCTCCAGCACCACGGAAGAAAGAAGGCCGAGCTCAACGACTGGTTGAGCAGATGAAGTCTGAGAACAGCAACTCTGTCAAGCTACCTCCATCCATTACGGAAAACAGCTACAACGCTGAGATTGAGGCAGAGTTAGATTCGATACCGCTGGAAGCATCGTCGTCCAAAAACCAGGCCATGGGGCCACTGGGTGATATTTCCAATGGCAATGTCTCTGACGACTAGGACTCGAACAGAGGCATTCCTTCCAAGGCCACGTCCTCTTGAGAAAGACACCATGGCGGATATGGAATGTCACGGCAATAAATACCGGCGCGTTACCGGATGCGAAGAGAGTGCTCTAAATGAGAACTTTAAAGACGGCATGACTGGCAACAGACCCCAGTCTGAACAGAACAGAGTTGGCAACATTCGACAGTGGGAGCTACCTTACCGATATAAACGGTGCCAGACTAGTCGAGTTGCTAATAGTGCCGGCTCCGCTCTGTCTTGGGTTCATGGCCGAGTCTCGTCGAACGAATTGGCACTGCCACTTTATTTTATCACGAATATGGGCAAATGAACACTGTTTTGTTAACCACAGCGGTGAGTTTTAGAGTGTTAATTTCTGTTTATCTTCTCTTACTAATAGTTACTCTGGGATTTGTTGAGGGCCAGCATTTTAAGAGGAAACATTCAAAAAGAGCCGTATATGTGTATATTTTATGAAGGCAGCAAGAGTCGGTCATCCTCAGGGCATAATCTTTCGGGGAGGGCGGGAGGGGGGAAGTCACTGCTTATGTTCTTACAGCAGGGAGTTTTTCGGGTGGTGATGAACACTGACATAACATAGAATTGCGTGGTTTCTGCTTTTCTCACCTCCGCCTTCCATTTACACGCTTCATGACTTTTGACCTTCTGCAATCGCTTTCATCCCCGCTCCCAGACTTTGTATCAATATCTCGGCTCGCCGAGCTGCCATACCACGGCGACCACGAACGCTTTCCTCAGAAAAGCTAACTCGGGTTTTGCACCAGTCCAGCAAGGATTCGGCACGGGACATATGGTCTGCATGAATCAAACCCACACTTACATCAACAAGCTCGGGCCGCCAGACATCATGCCAAAACACTGTAGCGCCACAACAGGGGCAGAAATTGCGTTCGACACCAGGACTCGACGCATAGGTGGCAAGCGTATGTTGAACAGTGAAGTCGAGGGCGTGTGGTGCCTGGCTGGCTAATACAATATTGGCGCGCGGTACAAATGCCCATGTTTGGATCTCGAAGCCGGTGGACAACCGGCAACTTCGACAAGCACAGGTGCCGGCAAGATAGCGGGCTTGTACTGCTGGTGTACCGCCGCAGTCTTCCGGCTGGCCCGTCGCCGTGGTTTGCACACCAGGCCGCAGCCACCACTTGTCATCGCCAGGGTTGTCGACGATGGTCTTGTCTGTTGTTGCAAAGGGCACGAGAAGGTCAGGAAACCCGGACTTGGGTCGTCGACTAGCATCGAGATCAACTTCGGGGGCGCTGATAACAAAGCTGACGGTGCCACAATGGCAGGCTGCGGTGAAGCTGCGGCTGTTATTCGGTGAGGCGTCGACCGATCTGCTCGGGGCTCCGCGGGGAGCGGGAGGCGGGTTTTCCTCCATTACTGTATGGCCTCCGACAGTTGGCAGCCAGATAGCCAATCCTCCATCGCCCGTATCGGCTACATGATCGTGCCGCGTGTACGTAAGGATATCGTTATTGCTGTCCCCGTCGCCGTTGTACTCATTGATGATCACACCCGTGGCCACTTCCCATTGAAAGCTTCCGCTGCTGACACTTTCGTTACTTTTCTGGCTTCGAAACACGTGGCAGCCACAGGTGCGACAAAAGTACCGAGTCGTGCCTGGGGACGAGGCATAGGGGGTGAGGCCGGCTGTGGTGTCTACAGGTTCGATAGGACAGTACGAGGTACACAGTACGCCACTGGTTCGGCGGCAAGTAGCGCAGTGACAGAGAGCCAGAGGGATAACGTTTCCGCTGTCGGAGCAGTCTGAGCGTGGAGAGCGGAGCGTTACTGTCCTGGTGATGGCGCCGCAGAGGCACTCGATGGCGAGATGGGTAGGCATAAGACTAGGAGCTGCAATGGCAGTGACGGCAGCGATGACTGGTAATGCCGAGTGAATGACAAACGAGGAAAAGGAAAAAAAAAAGTTGCATCAGAGAGGAACGGGATCAACGTGCTAAGGGCTGCATCGATCTGGAGATATACATCCGAAGTTTAAGCGACTGGTTGCAGATTGAGCATTTTTACCCACAGATAGCTAGCTGCCCACACAGTTTCTAGGCTGCAGATTACGAGTAGTGGGATGACAGAGACACAAGCAATAACAGAAACAGCAGCCGGCTCTGCTCTGAGGTTGGCATTTTCGTAGTTTTTGTAGGTTCTTCATGTGGGTAACTAAGCGCATAGGCTCCCCGCATATTTTCGTGTGACAAGAGCTCTCTGGCTGCGTCATTCTTCTGGCAACAATATAATAAATATACCGGCAATGAAAGCGTCCATGGCCAACGAAGCAGCCGCAGAGAGCATGCCGTCACAACCACATCCGCGGCCAGCGCGATCGCCACACCGGGCTGTGCAGATCCGCGTGCAGAATCGGCGGTTAGAATATCTACGGCGAAACCCGGCTTACGTTGAATCGAGCGACCGCGAGTTTGTGGGTGCGTCTATCTGACGCGTGGCCATTGGTTCCATGAACTCACGATTGGTAGATGTGAGGCTTTACGACAAGCTTATCCGGTCGTATCAGACGCCGGCGGAGCGCACTGCCGAGGCCCAGGACAAGGGCTTTGGCCATGTGCTGGAAGCGTCCATGTTGCGGAATCCCGAGCGCCTGCACAGAATAGGATCCGATGAGGAGGAAGAAGAGGAAGAAGAGGAAGAGGGAAGAGACAACGAGAGGGAGACCAATGGTTTGCAGGCAGCATCAAGACCAATGCACAATGGCAACAATGCGGCTGATGCCAGCGGAGACGACCAGGACGATCTAAATCTCGACTGGGACCTCGATGACGACGAAGGCACGCCCGGTGAAGCTGCCCGGCGACGATGGCATGCTTTTGTGCGCGACTGGTTCGTGCGCGGCGGTGCAGCGGATGACGGGTTCGACTATCGGACCGTCGACGACGACAGCGACTACGATGCGCTCGCGCGCGCAGATGCCGAGGACGCCTGGTTTGACGACGAGTCTCCCGGATGGAGCAGCGAGGACGATGAAGATGGAGGCGTGCGGATGCGCACTGGCGAGACGGGGATTCAGGATTTCTGAATGGGATTTCTGATTGGGATTTCTGGTCATGGCAGACACGGAACACCAAGCCTGCAATGAGCAGAAAACGACCATGGCTGAACAAGAGGAACGGCGACGGTTGGCCGACGGGCACACTGCACACACAGAACGAAACGACGCGGCAGAGCCTCGGCGCGAAGAATGCACCATGATCAAACAGGCAAGACGACGCAGCCAAAAAATGGAGCTAGGCTTAGGAGGAGGGCCCTTGCCTGCTGTCTGGGAATCAAGGAATACGAAAGACGAGAGACCTTTTGTCAAATTTCACTAGTGCTGCGGCCCCTGCAGCGACGCGTTCAAACGGCCAATTTCCAAAGATACAAACAATCCTGCGCCTCGCTGTCGTGCCATTTGGCAGGCGCTCGCAAAACACAGCCGGCCGAGTGTTGTTGAGACTCAAGGTCTTGACTATGGGATCGCCTGTCGGTGCTGGGCTTGGGAGAGCGTCGCATTGGGAGCCTCAATCGAGCACAGATCTGTGCGATTCGCAAACGTTTCGTTTCGTGGCCTGGAATTGTTTGGCCGGCTGCAGGCTCCCACTCAAGATACACACAGTCCTATGCAAAACACTGCCTTGCAGGTCGATATCCGTCCTCTCGTCTTTCTGCCGTTCCGAACTTTTCCATCACTCGGAAACATATGCGCTCTCCGTCTGTAGGATACCCAGAACTGCTCAGCCTGGAATGCTCCTCCCTCTGCGAGCTTGATGTTTGTTTGCCATCTGCATGTCACTGCCACTCGATACGGCCCTATGGCATATTACGCGTAGAGTGGGTGCTCGTTGTCGTGTAGCGCTAGCGCTCAGAACACGTCGATCACTATACAGCCAATCATGCCCTGTAATGCGCCCCACTCGATGTTCTTTTCCCCCAGTCATTACGTCGTCAGTGGCGCCGCCGCCCTATAGGCACACAACTCACAGCATAATGCACGTCGCTATGGCCGTCCCGCGTTCCTTGATTCTTCACCGTGGCTGTATGTAGCGTGTCTGGTCCTTGCCCATAATAAGATACTATGTACACATTCCCGACCCTACCGCTAGCGTGGGAACTATTACAGCAGAACGCGACCTCGTAATTAACTGGCCTTAATCTCATCCGTGGCTCTGTCGAAAAAGGCGGCCTCTGCTATTGACATACTATGTGCGTCGTGCTGCCCGTTTTTCACATCCCTGTCCGCCTTTATTTTTGCGGTGTTGCCAAGCTGTCTCTATTTTCTCGCTTTGTTTCCCATATACACCCCGATCGGCTCTCCCCTCCCTTCGACCCCCGACCTTGCCTCTGTACAGAGCACACAGCGATAGCATCGCCTTCTCGTCAGCGTCAGCGATAGCGTCGGCGTCGTCATCGCCGTGTCCCTCCTTTGTGATCCTTCCCTCCCTCGAACCCACATCCCGCGACGAGGGCTGTGGGAATCGAACCGAGCCGTTCACCATGGCCGACGGCAGCTATGGCAGGAGCCCGTTCTACCAAACGTCTGCATCCCCAGCGTACGTTCTCTCCTCTGGAAACTTACTATAGCGTCTCCTCCGCTAACCGTTGGCGCTGCCACCACAGGGATTCAACAGCCAAGTACACCGCCAATGTCAGCCGCAAGAAGACGCGCAAATGGGTCGAGGCGAAGACCATCAACTACGACGGTGCCGGTTGGGGCGACGAGGACGAGGACGAGGATGAGGAGGATGACCAGACCCCAGAGCCAGCGCCTCCGCTGCCAACTGGCCCGCGGAACCTGCCATCCATGGTTGCCGCTGGTGCCACAGCAGCAGCCCCGGCACCCGCAGGATCCGCTTCGGCCATCCCCAGTGCAGCAATCGCGCCAATACGGGTTGGCTCCCCGGCGCTGCGCGCAAGACAGGGCTCGCTGCCTTCACAGCAGCCGGCATCGGCGCCCAGCCTGCCGAGCCTGCTGACCCAGCAGCAGCCACAGTCGCAGCCATCTCCCTGGCGCCAAGGCGCACCGGCGCATGGCGTGGGCAGTGCCGGCGGCGCGGATGTCACCACGCCGTATGCGACCCGCCCGTCGCCGCAGTTCCGAGCTTCTTCTCCCGGCGGCGGCGCTGCGTCTGGCGCGAGCTCACCGCGCTCCGGGTCGCGTCCGCCCGCAGTGGCCGGCCCCCGGCCGTGGGCCGCCGAAGTGCGCTCGCAGTCGCCCTTGGGCCCCCGCGCGCAGTCGCCTGCCACCTCTGGCCGTGCCCATTTTGTCCGCCCGTCGGACATTTACAAGCGTGTCGGCAGCGATGAGGCGTCGCCAAAAGCCGGCGAGCCCGCCTCGGATGATAGGTACGCTTGTGCTGTAGTCGCGCTTGTTGTTTTCATAAGGCGCAATGCTGACGCTTCTCAAGAGGAAAGAACGAAGCAACGCAACAGCCTGTCGCAGCTGCTGCTGTTGCGCCAGTCGCGCCGGCCGCACCAGCCGCACCGGTGGCTCCGACGTCCCTGCCTACACAAAATACCATATCCTCGCCTCTGTCTAGCCGTCCGTCCCTCCAGCCTCAACACAAGCCGCAAGATTCTGTCCACTCCACGACTTCGTCTGCCGCCGACGAGGCAGGAGACCTGCGCCGATTTTCAACGAGCCCCAAGCTCCCCGACCTCGCTCGATTCTCTACCTTCTCCCCCGAGCTGCTCTTTGGCGGTTCCAGCTTCCTCTCCGCGTCCGATGCACCCCCGGTGCCCTCCCTACCCTCGTCACCGGGCGCAGCATCTTGGGCGTTGAATCCGCAAGATGGCGCTAGAGACAATACCGAGCACTCGCCTTCGAGAGAGAAACGATTGTCCGGTGCGGCCGCTGACAAGCAGCACGGCAGGCTGAACGCGAAACACCAGAACGATTCGATCTCCTCGGCTGGCGAGTCTGTAGCCGCTGCTCGCGATTCTACCGTGACGGCCGCCACAGCAACGACTGCCAACACAATGCTGTCCGACGACTCTTCTGGCCGATCGACCGACGTGCCAACGGGTACTAATTCCTCACACGAATATCTATCAAAGCCCACCTCGGCAGAAGAACGACTGTCGCTGGAGATTGGGTCAGACAAGGCCTCGCTTCATGAAAAACCTGCAGCCTTGTCAGTACCTGTCAATGCGCACGTCACTCCGACGGCGCCTCTCAACCCGCACCGGGGGAGCTTGGAGCCTCTTGATGTCTCTGCTCCTGTCATCGCACCACCGCAGCTCGAGCGCACTGCTACCCTCAGCACTGTGACAAACTCTCCGCAAAAGGAGAGCGACATTCTGCGCGAGGAGATCATCCGCACCTTGAGTCCAGACAAGTCGGCAACATCGGATACCGGCCCGTCAGAGGAACAAGAGCAGCCTGCCAACACCACAACCAGGCCCGAAGGAGCCCCGGGCGAGCCTGCCCGGCAGCTCACCCGCGAAAGCTCTTACCTGCAGAGCGTCTACGATGACTACTGGACTGCCGATGATGTTACGAGCCCCGATCACAAGGAAGAGACCACCGGCCATGGCCGCATTCCTTCTGTTCCACCCTTGTCTCCCTCTGCCGCGACGGCAGCAGCAGCAGCAGCAGCCGCTGTCGCCGCTGGCTCGGCTGCTGCAGGAACGACAGCAGCTTCGCCAGCAGCCACACCTGCGGCATTGGCTGCTGTGCCTGAGGCGAAGTCCCTGGGCGCAACTTCCTCAACTGGGCACAAGCTGCGCCGTCGCTTCTCATGGGAGGCCGGGGCAGAGGAGGAAGAGGAGGAAACCTCTGCACCAGCATTATCTGCTCCGGCGGCTCTTGGGGTGAACACCATAGATGCGCGCCGCGCGTCAGCAACCGATGGACATAGCTTCGTCTCTGCGGTTTCGCCAATGTCGCCGATGTCGCCGGCTACGGCTGCTCCTGGCCCTGGGGCTCTGCCAGTTGCCACCACACCATCTCCTGTATCAGATGGCCCATCCCCAACCGAGAACACCACTCAGCAGGGCCCGGTTTTAACGTTGAGCCCAGCCAACGCGACTGCTGCTACTGAAGTGCGACCGGAGAGCATGACGCCTCACATACAGGCGCCGGTGCGGTCGATGCTGGATATCGGGCCAGAAGAGCCGGCAGAACCAAAATCGGTAGCAACCCTGTCGGCGGAATCAACCCCGTCAGCACAGCCAACCGAGACCTTGCAATCACCACAGTCGCCACCAGCAGAGCTAGCACGTCCAACAACAGCAGCAACAACAGAGGCAGAACAGCACAGACAGTCGGCACAACAGGAGCACAACGGAGCAATCTACACGCCAGCGGATGGCACCGGCCAGTTCTTGACGCTGCGACAGTGCATGGCCTTTGGCACCCACGAGGAGCGCATGGTGAAGCTCGCCGAGACGCGTCGCGAGTATGCCAATGCGGACTCGGGCCTGGGGAGCTGGCTTGCTGCCATGACGTCGGTGCCCGAGTATTCGAGAGCCGCCTCCAACCCGCTCTGGGACACACCGTCTTCGCCACCGCCGTCGCGCCCTCTGGCCCAGCATGTTAACATTCCGTCCGGCTCTCAGATCTCGCACAAGGGCAAAGAAATCCTGACTGCGACGGGCAGAGCCGGCAAGGGTCTCTTGGCGCTGCGGAAGAAGGGCTTCCATAAGAAGGTGACTAGCTGATTGAACCCTTGGCTTTCCCAACTGCTTTCTCTTTCTGCCCTTGGCTTCACTGTAGTTCAATTGTTCCCGACTTGCTTTTTTTTTCGTCTTTTTAGTCTCGGTCTTCGTTTTCTTTACTTCATGGCCACGGTGTTGGGATGGCGATGATCTAATGGGGCGTGCTCTGCTTGCTCAGCTGCCATTTATTGTCGGTAGTGTACATTTCCATACGATTTTTTGGGTCTGCCGTTGGCATATTGCAGACAACAATGAGATATCACTCTTGAATATATGTCCAGTTGGAATAGTTAAGCTTTGCGTGTTCCGTAGCTGAGATCTTGGCTGGCACCGCGCATTGCTCTGAGGCAGTTAGAGCTATAATAGTGATAGACCTCTAAAATGCCGGGGCCATACCAGCCTAACCTGAGCTTGGGCTTCTGTGCGAGACGCCATCCTTGCGCTAAATGGTGTTAAATAACCAAGTAAGCGAAATGGAGCTTACTTGTACGAGCTACTCGTACTGGACCGTCTTTAATTAAAGGATACATGCCCGCAGTGCATATGCTGTGATTAGGGGCTTGAAGGTGAGATATCTAATAATTGCTCAACCCCTGCGACCTCACTCAGAAGCACACTGTAATCACGTGACACACATGACAATTTATTCTACTAAATGGATTAGTTATGATTTCCATACACGTGATGTATCACGTAACAAATACAGCACTTCTTGTGTAAGCTGGTACGGTGACGAAATAGGCATGGCGGGCTGTTTGTCTCCATACTGCACCCAAAGAAACAGCGGCACCCGGAATTATTGAATCACCACCTAAAATAGTTACTGAAGGATGCAAATGGTCGCAGTGGCAGGAAGAGGCTGTGCCGCTCTTGTCAGACGGCGGTGGAGACCTGTGAAATGGTGGATATTCAACAGGTTTCAAGAAGTCCTGTGATTTTGGCGATGCTACTGTGAGTCTGTGTGTCTGCCCTGTCTGCCCTGTCTGGCCTCCACTCTTGGTGTCTTCAGCCCAGCCGATCGGATTGAACATCAGTCTCGCGTGTCGGCTGCCCGTTGCGAAGGACTTGGACCAGGTTCAGCCGCCAACTGCGACCCCCTCCAATATGTCGCACCTTGGCCAGAGGACCCACCCCAAATTTCACCTGCAAAGCCCCCCCCCCAGCCTTGGGTTGGGTTGCATCTGAGCTGCTTGCTGCGGCGTGATCCTTCCTTCCTTGCGAGCATCTCTCCCACCTCCATGCTTCGTCTGCCAGCAGACAGACTTTCAATCCCGAGGGCCATCGCCGCCGAATGCACGCAACGCTGACCGCGATTTGCGTTGATCTCCAACATGTTCACCAGGCAGCGCCAGCAGAGCGCCAGCGCCAGCGCCGCTGCTCCGTTCCTTGGCAATCCGACCGAGCCTGTGGCGGCTAGCCAATACGCCTTAGCTCAGCAGAATGCCTTTTACCAGCAGCCGCAGCCGCAGCCGCAGCAGTCGCCGCCGCAGTCGCCGCAACAACAGCAACAAGTTGAACGTCAGTCGTCCTTCACCGGTCTGCCGCCGGTCCGCCGCACGTCTACGCTGCACTTTGACATGTCGTCCTTGACCGGCGAGGGCAAGGGCAAGTCGCCGGAAGGGTCAGCAACCTCTCCGACCGTCAGCCCCATCAATGGCATGAATATCAACCACGCTGGTCTGCCGTCGCCGCAGTCTGCCCAATCTGGTGGAGCACCCTCAGGTGAGCTCCTCTCCGTATTAAACCCGCCAGGGGCGTGGCCTAGGCATGAAGCTGACCACGATGCTTTCCGTAACAGCTTTCTTCCCAACCCAGTATCAGCAGCAGCAGCAGCAACAACAACAGCAGCAACAGCAGCAGCAGCGATTCGACGGCCCCTCAAACTACGGAATGGTCCAGCCCAATGGTGCGCCCCATTTAAATGGCTACGGTCCGATTGGTGATGCCACCCAACAGCAGTCGTCTTGGGTTGTCCATTCTCAGCAGTTTCGGGCACAACAACAGCAGCAACAACAGCTGCAGCGACAGCAACCTCGAGGCCAGCCGCTGCCCTCGCAGCAAAGCTTCCAACCTCCCCCTCCACAGCAGCAACAGGGCGGCCATTGGAATGGGAATAGCAACGGTCAGTCGGCAGCCTCTGCTCAACAAGGCTATCAGCAAGGTTTTGGACAACAACAGCCCCAACAGCCTCAGCAACAATTAGGTGGCGTGGGCTCTCAGCACGGTCAGCCCGGTGGAGCAGAGGGCAGCCAAGTCAAGAAGCTCACCCTGAAGGGCGGATGGAAGCTGGAAGAGTCTCACCTCCAAGAGCCATTGGCCACGGCCCGCACTCGCTCGTCTCCAGCCACGACGCCCGAGCAGCAAAACTACTCATTTGATAAGGAGACGGGCCTTCCCTCGGCAGAGTCCCAAAATGGACCAGAAAGCTCACAGCGGCCACCCACGGAAGATGATAACCTTCACACCCTCCCTACGCCAACGCTGCCTGACGATCAACCACTGGCGGCCGTTACCAACAACGTAGCTGGACCACAACCTGTTCAGCAGCAGCAGCAGCAGCAGACGCCCTTTGCATCCTTCACGCCGACGAGGCCCCAAGATGCGAAGCAGCCTGGCGAGCCTCAAAACAACGCCCAGTCTTTTGTCCGACCGCCGCAGACGGTTTCAAACACATTCTCCCAGAAATCACAAGAAACACAGCCGGCACAATTACAACAAACGCAAATGCCACAGACACAGGTGCCGCAACAAGTGCCGCAACAAAGGGGGTTTGCAGGTGCCGGCCCGACCTGGATGTCTGCTCAGGCACCCCCCCCTCAGCCAGCTGCCGTGCCGTTCGCGCCCGCTGGTGCACACCCAGATGAGAGAGGCCGACGTTTCTCCAAGATTACGAGCTGGCGTCCGTCGAACCATGGCACGCCGCCTCCCTCGGCGCAATCAGCTCACCCGCCGCCGTCGTCGCAGCTGCAGCAACAGGCCATCCACCCCCAGCAGCTGGAAACACAGTCGCACAATGGCAGGAAGCTCAGGAGTTTTTTGCCCTTTAACAAGGGCAACAAGCCGCTGCAGCTTCAGGACTCAGCCCAGCCGGCAGCAGCTAGCCAGCGATCTCCCCAGCATGCGCCCCAGCAGAGCTTTTCGCAGGGTCCCTCTCAGACGCCGACAGGACCTCAAGGAGGACCTCAAGGCGCTGGTCTCCAGGGCCAAGTCGCACACCCGGGCTCGCAAGGGCCGCCTGGGCCATATGCTACCCCCCCGGCTCAAAACCAGAACGGCCTTTCCAACCCCCGCGGCCCGCAAATTGATACCCGGCGTCCGTCTCTGCAAGGGCAATGGCAAGGGCCCCCAGCGCCGTCGCCCGATGCTCAGGCACCGAGAGGGTCGTTCTCATACCCGCGAAGCCGCCTAGGTCAGCCTCCCCAAGGCCACAATCCTGTCGGCCAGGGATCTCCAAACGGGGCCCAGCCTCTCAGGACGCAGCAGAACTCTGGCTCTTCCCACTCCCAAAGTCCAAGCACGCCGGGTGGCCAGTCGCAATTCCAACCACCGCAAGCCCACCGAGCGGACACCTTTGGAAGCTTCCTCCCTGCAGACCATGACGAACGTGGCCGCCGGGGCTCTGGTATCCTATCGGGCTTCTTTGGCAAGAACAAGCACAAAGACAAGGGCCGCCCGGCGAACCAGGGAGCCACCGTCCCGCCGCCGGCAGCAGCAGCGGTCACGCAGTACCCAACAATGTTTGTCCCTCGTCGAGGCTCTGGCTTCGGCAATGTCACGCAGGCCTCAGCAGCTTCTCAGCAGGGACAGGCCCTCGCGCCAGCTCAGGGCCTGCCATACGGCAGGCCGAGGGCCAGCTCAAACGCCCCCTCGGTCAGCTCGATGCAACAGCCGCCGAAGAACCTCCCTGTTCTTTCGCATACAGAAGTGCCTCGCTTGTCTCTGACTGAGGCCACCCTTCCGGCACAGTCTCCTTCGCCGCTCTCCATTCTGGCTGGCCACCAGCCTCTTCCCGTTGCTGGTGGTTCTCCTCCTGGCAGAGATTCTCGCTCCCAGTCACCCGCTGCTGGTCCAGCTGCCACAGCTTCACCTGTTCACGCTGGCGGCCCGGCTCACTCCAACACAGCAAGCCCTGTCGCTTCGACACCGACATCTTACGGCCGTCTTCCGTCCGGCTCGTTTAGCCAGGCTGCCTACAAGCCGCCGGGCACCTCATCACCACCACAGCAGCAGCCACCGCAGCCCGGAGCCGGCGAGGCTGTCTCACCTACAGAGCAGACGCCGCAAGCTCCATCGCAGACAGAAGCCCAGCCAAGCCAACCAAGCCCCCAGCCGTTCAAACATCGAGACAGCGTTCCTTCTCCTCGCAGCATCAACCAAAGTATCATCCGCCCTCCTTCAGCCATGTCAGATGCGACTGTGCCCGGTGCGGCAAGCGTCCCGGCCTCTCAGGGGCCCTCTCAGGCGCCCTCTCAGGCGGCTCCCTACCGTGGCTCGTCGCCGCCTGTCTCTGGCTTTGCATATCAAGCTCCCTCGGCAGCTCAGCGTACTTCAGTCTCGCCTACGCCGCCGCCGCAGCAGATGCAGTTCTTGCCTCAGAATAATTCGCCCATCCAACCCGGCCAACCTGCCCAGCCTGCCCAGCCTGTCCAACCTGCCGGGCCTGGGTCTCCCGTCAACCCTCCTTTACCGCCGCGACCGACCCAGCCCGATGGCTTTCCCAGCCAAGGCCCGCCCCAGCGAGCTGCGCTTAACCAGGGAGCAGCTGCAGCTGCTCATGCACAGTCAACGGCAGAGAGAGAGATGGATAGAGCGAAGAAGTTCTTTGGAAGATTCCGTCGCGCCAGGAACAACTCTGCCGACCCGCAAGGACCCCCGCCGGGTGGTCCCCAATATCCGCCGGGGTTTCCATCTCCTCAGCATAGTCGGACCCAAAGCTCGATTGCTGGCTCTGTGGCCGACTCGCCAGGTGGTGGTGGTGCCAGCTTCTCCAGCGCCCGTCCCAGTCTGCAGCAGGAGCCAATCCAGATGCTGCGGCCGGCGCAGACGATTCCCGTTGGCTACCAAGGTAGCGGTATGCTGGGGTCGCATCGAATGTACCAAGACCCGCGACAACAGTTTGTCGACCAGACGACCCCCAACGGTGCGATCAGGCAGCAGGCCATGCCCGGCTTAACTAGAAAGGCCGTTGGACAGGCGACAACGCCACGCGAACAGGCACTGCAGCAGCAGATATCGCCTACAGAGCTCCGCCCGCCAGCCCATGCCTTTTCCCAGCCTGCTTCCCCGCAACAGAACCAGCTGCACCAGCACCAGCAGCAGCAGCAAGTCTTCCCGCCTCACCCACAGTTTGGATCCATGTATCGCCAGCAGCCACCGCCGCAGGCCCAAACACAGGCACAGGCGCAGGCACAGGCGCAGGCACAAGCACAGGCACAAGCACATGCGCCAGTACCAGGTGCCGGACACCATCACTCTATTTGGAAGAGAACCGCCCAGCCTCAGCCCCAGCCTCAACTCCAACCGGCTCCCGAACCGCAGTATGGTGCAGTGCCTATTCCCCGTGGTTACGCGCCTGTCCATGGCGAGGGCATGATTACGCCGTCACCGTATGTTTATGGTAATAGCACCTTCCAGCAGCAGCAAAAACAGGCCCAGGAGTCCTATGTTGCTTTTCAGCCACAGGCCGTCAACATCCACCGACAGCAGCTGCCACCTCAGTTCCAGCCGCAACAACAGCAGCCGCAACAACAGTGGGTTCCTGCCACGAATGTGTTTCAAGGCCAAGGCCAAGTGCAAGGTCAAGCACAGACGCAGGCATTGGCTCAGGGTCCCATTCAAGCCCCGTTCCAAGGCCCGGGCCAGTCTATTGGCCAGGTGCCTAACCATGTTTGGCCCCAAACTGTGTCCGCCACAGCCCCAGCTCAAGAGCAATTCCTGTCGTCACAGGGACCGCTGCCGCCTTCTTCAGCATCTCCAGCGAGCGGCAGAACGCCGAGTCCAGCTCTGTCTTACACTCCGCAGCAGCAGCAGCAGCAGCAAACAACGGCGCCTCAAGCTGCAGCTGCACGGTCTTCTGCGAGCACCCCTAGACAAGATCCTGTGCTGCACCCGTTGCAGCAGCATCCGGTTGTGCAAACTGCTGCGGCTGTTGGCTCTGCTGCACCTAGCCACACGTCGCGAGACGCGGTGGACGGCGCTGCTGGCAGCGGTGGTTCCACCCCCCTCAAGCCAGCATCTCCTGTTCAGCAAGTTCTGCCGGATCAGCCGCCTGCAGAGACACAGACGATCGAATCCGTCCAGTCGTTCCAATCCCCGGCCACTGACACACTGAGCTATTCAAAGTCTGATGAACGAGCCTTCACAGTCGCGACCAACGCTGGCGTTGCTTCTGTCCACTCGACACCGCTACAATACCAACCGCAGCCGCAAGGACTGCCGCTGCGGATAGAGCACCAAGCCCTGGCGGGACAGCATGTTCTGCAGCAGCTTGAACCCCAGGCCCCACCGCCGGCGAGCAACGGTGTGCAGCATGATCAAGGTAGCGAGCCAACTGCGGTCTCGGCAAACAGCACTTCCTCTTTACAATCGGCACCCCAGCCGGCTCCAGTGCAGTTGGGCGCGAACATTGCCGTTGCTGCGCCAGACATTTCCGGCCACAATCGCCAGAGCCCGGCTCACGCACCAGAGGAACACCTGCAGCATGAGATTGTCACGGTCGAAACGCCTCCGCAGCCGGCGCAGATCCAGAAGGCCGCGCCGCTGGTGCCTATTGAGACGGGTGTGGCGAATGCATCTCTACATGCCGGCACGACTGATAGCGAAGACATTTACAATGCCACGCCGCTGCCCTCTGCCAAGGCCACAGAAGAGCACCCAGGCGCATCTGCTCTAGGTGAAGGCCGCTCGCCTACAGCTCATCATTCCACTGCGAACACGCCGATTATATCGCCTCTGCAAGCACCTGCGGCAACCGATTCTGTGTCAGCCGCTTACCAGACCGCGCATGCCGAAGAAGATGACGCGCTGAGGGCCGAAAAGGGCCTGGCTCAAGCCACGTCCCCTGTCGAATCCTACGCGCCAGCCGTTACGCCGCCGTCGCCGGTGGATGCGCAGGAGTATGCGTTCCCTGTAACGTCGATGAGCGCGACGGGCGGGCTCAGCATCCCCGGGCTGAGCACGGCCACGAGCGAGACTGGGGGGGAAGCCAGCGACAGCAATAACGTGCTGCGGCAGAAGACGATCCGGCAGACGCCGGCACAGCAGGTAGAGGAGTACAAGAGGCGGCAGATGCTCAAGGATCTCGAAGAGAAGATCCCGGTGTTTGTGCCCGAGGTCGACGAGAAGACGCTCGAAGCACAGAAGAAGGACCAAGACGAGCCCAAGATGTCTGCGACGAGCTATCCTGGGCAGGAGTGGAACCCGTACGATGAGTTTGCCTTTGGGGACGACGACTAGACTGTCAACTGCCAGTGCGTTTCATTGTGTTAATTTGCTTGCACATCTGCACCCTTTGTATTTTTTTGTTTGTTTCCATCTACTTCGTTTCCATCTACTTCGTTTTGATATTCTTGTTCCTTGAGGAACAGCTTACTTTTGACCTACGTCAGAACACATTCATACCCATTGTGTATTACCAGAATAGAATGCAATCTACAGCCATGGATTGACCTCCATTCCAGTGTGGCAATCTTGCGTGATGAGCGCAAACACACTTGCATTTCTCCTGTATATTCATCTCTCTTTATATGCAAAAGGGCTGGCACATCCAAGCCCCGGTCTATGCAAGCATTTGAGGCATACAAATATGCCAGCAAAAAACATCAAACAAATACAACAGGGACGTGCAGGCCGCTCGAATCACAGCTTGTTCACGTCCCCAAAACGCGGTCGCCCGTTAGAGCTTGTCTAGGAAACAAAAGCAGATGTCATCAGCCAAGAGGCTTCGCGGGATGCGATCGATGGGAGGAGGGGGAGGGGGAGGGGTATCGAGAAGAGACAGAGACAAGGATGGTTATTATGTACTCGTCTTGGTGGCCGACTCGTAGTAGTGTGCCATCTCAAGGCCGGCACGGCGGAAGCCGCATTTGACGTAGAAGCCCTCGTTGGCCTCGCTGCAGTCGAGGATGCTCTTGTAGCAGCCGACCTTCTCGGCGATGAAGTCGAGCGCCTGGATGATGCGCAGGCCGAGCTTCTTGCCCTGCTGGTCCTTGGCCACGGCAATGTCTTCGACGTGGCCGACGAGGCCGAGGTGATGGATGCTGACAAGGTCGATCGATTAGTGCTGGGACAGGAGATCGTGTTGACTGGGGGCATTTTCCACCTACAACTTGCGCTCGACCAGCAGGGCCCCTGTGCCCACGACCTTGCCCACCGACGTGTCCTCCACCACCAGCACAAAGTAGCTGCCGTGCTGGCCCGCGATCCAGTCGTAGCGCTCCACAAAGGCCTCCTCGCTGACGTCCCCCACCGTTGTCAGCACCCGCAGGCAGTCGAGGAAGCCTGTTGCGTAGTCGGTCCGCCGCAGCGCGCGCACGCGGTAGCCTTCCGGCAGGACGGCAGCCACCTCGGGGCTGACGAGGTTGTCAGAGAAGAGACCGGTAGCCATTGCAGGGGAGGCTGAGAGGCTGAGAAGTCGAGAGGCTGAGAGGGTGCAGAGATGACGAGGCGATAAACTGTGCGAGAAGACGAGGAGAAGTCGAGGAGAAGTCGAGTCGGGCGGCAAAAGACAGAGTGTCGATTGAGGATTGACAAATGGTCAAGAAGCAGAATTACGGCACTGCTCCCTTTTCTGCACCCCTTTGCCAGATATCTTTTTTTGGAACAGGTCGGAAAGGCAAAGGCCCCAAAGCTTAGCCTTCAGCCGCTCTCTGCTGACTGGCTCTGCCCAAAGCAGCAAAGGGGTCCGCTGTAACGTTGGGCAGCGCCGAACACAGCCCGGTGGGACCCCTGGGCCTTGCGTCGCATCAGGGATAGCGGTTCCCAACGGTACCCCGACGAGATTTTTAGCCCCGAATTGGATGAAACAATTTGACGGATGAGTTCTGCCTCAGGCATACAGTCATCTCACGTGACGTGATTGGCCTGAAACTGGCTGGGATCACCACGTAAGCCAAAGCGCACTCGCGACTGAAAGGGGGCAAACATCGTGTTCTGATTACCAGCATCGCCGTCGCTGCTGCTCCCCCCCCCGCCTTTGCCGATTTGCTTTTTTTTTTCAACCTTTACATTGCGCTCCTTTCATTTCCCATTTACTACATTCTGTAATCACGCATTTCCCTTCCCCCGACCAACCGAAGCAGAAACCGACGAAGCCGGTTCACGATCGATCAAGCGAGCGCATACGAAAACGGCAAGATACCAAACCAGGAAACCCATCGACGGTGCCGACCAGCGGATAGAAGAATACCGAGCGCATTTGGTGTCTTTTTTTCTTTTATCATTGACTTTCGGCAAGCCTCCACCTCGATCGCGATGGCTGTGTCCCGGATTCAAGACCGCACGGTCGAGTTCCGGGCAGTCGTCCAGCAGGCGCAGCGCCGACATGCACAATCCAAGGGCGCCGGCGCCACGGCGCAGAAAAAGCGGGCGATGATGTTTCTCGGAAGCGACACGTCCACCAGCCAGCAGCAGCAGCAGCAGCAGCACTTGCTGGCCCCCGGCGCGTACAGCGACGGCGCCCTCGCGGACGGCAGCAATGGCGCACACGTCAGCCCGAGCGCGAAGCGGTCCGAGTTCGCGCGGCGAGCGGCTGAGATTGGACGGGGCATCTCGTCTACGATGGCGAAGCTGGAGCGGCTGGCGCTGCGTAGGTGTTTTTTCTACTGCTGCGTGTCTGGTTTCATTCATCTTGCTAATCCGGCTGCAGTGGCGAAGCGGAAGAGCATGTTCGACGACAAGGCGACCGAGGTGAACGAGCTGACGTTTGTGGTCAAGCAGAACTTGGGTGGGTGCTGCAGCCAGCTACGGGACAACCATGACGCGACTTTGTAGGCTAACCGGGCAGCTTCGCTCAACCAGCAGATCTCGGGCCTGCAGGGGCTCACGCGGCAGCAGCAGGGCAAGTCGGAAGAGGGCGAGCACCGCAAGAACGTCGTCTTTTTGCTGCAGGACCGCCTCACGGGCGTCTCGGCCAACTTCAAGGAGGTGCTCGAAGTCCGCACCAAGAACCTGCAGTCGACCCGCGCGCGCACCGACAACTTCATCTCCCAGGTGTCGCAGAACGTCAACCCGCTCGCCGCCGCTGGCCTGCACCAGCAGTCCGGCTCGCCGCTCTACACATCCGGGGCTGCCTCGGGCAGCGGCCGCAATACGCCCGTGCTGCGCAACGGGGGCGCATCCTCCGTGCCGCCCGGGCTGCTGACCGGCGGCGGCAGCGGCAACTCGGACCTCATCTCGCTCAACCCCGTCGTCAACGACCAGCAGCTGCTGCTCATGGAGGAGGCACAGCCATCCAACACATACATCCAGCAGCGCGGCGAGGCCATCGAGGCCATCGAGTCGACCATTGCCGAGCTGGGGTCCATCTTTGGCCAGCTCGCGTCCATGGTGTCTGAGCAGTCCGAGATGATTGAGCGGATCGACGCGAATGTGAGTTTTTTTCTTTTTCTTGTTCTTTTCTTTTCTTTTCTTTTTCTCGTCATGGCATGCGGCAATGCTAACCAAGCAGACCGAAGCGGTCGTGGACAACGTGCAGGGAGCACAGAAAGAGCTGCTCAAGTACTGGGGGCGAGTATCGGGCAACCGATGGCTCATTGCCAGTACGTTCTTCTGCTATACACATCTGTTGATGGATGCTGACAACTTTAGAAATGTTTGGCGTTTTAATGATCTTCTTCTTGTGAGCACTTTGCATCCCTCCAGCGTCTCTTGCACAACTGCTAACATAACCAGATTATGGGTGTTGATCGCCGGATAGAAGAACGTAGGCAGAGAAACGGGGGCAGAGATGCACGGGAAGTAATGGCAAACGAGGGCCGTTGTATCACTAGGTTTTTTTTGTTTTGTTTTGTGTTGTTATTTTCCCCTTTGTTGGCCTTTTTTGGACTTGTTTGCATATCTTCGTTTGTGGGGACGCCTTGGTCTTCACCAGACTGACTCGGCCCATTTTACTTGCTTCTCTTTGGCTTTCATCAGTTCGCAGAGCATCGTCTGGCGTATGGGAGGATCCCCTTGGGACACCAATAGACAAGCAACACATTTGGCAGTGCTGGATTGGGGTGCGATACAGGTGATTTGGCCCTCGGAGGTTTCCTTTCTAAGCTGTAAGCTGTATTTTTTCTCCCTGCCGCCCAAGAGAACCGGCCAATAGAGGATAGTGGCCTAAACCCATTGTAAGACTGCTTGCTGATTGGAGGGATTTTGCCTCGCTTTTTCCACGATCCAGGCTTAGCGGCAGTCGGGCCATTGACCCCCGAAAGCTGTCGGAAGAACAGCCTCACCGACGTCACGGCATTATTGTGGGCCAGCTGCGGGACGAGTCGCTCTTTCCTTGCCCGTGACGGAGCTCCGCTTTACGGGGCCATGATGGGGGGTTTTTGCTCTCTTGGAAAGCACGTTCCTGTTGTGTGAGCTGCGTGCATGCCTTTTTTCTTTTCTGCAGGACCATTCCAACCGTTGACACCTCTTCTCCCTCTCCAATGGCTGCCGCTTCCGAGTTGGTGACGGCCTCCGTCCTGACGGAAACACGCACGCTCAAGCTGGTGAGTTTGCCGAGCTCAGGCGCTGTCGATTTCTCACAGAATGCCAGATCCAGCGAGAGCTGCCTGCGCCGGCTGCCGGCGAGCTGCGCATCCAGGTCAAGGCCGTTGGCCTCTGCGGCTCCGACCTGCACTACTACCACCAGATGCGCAACGGCGACGCCGTGGTGCGCGAGCCCATGACGCTGGGCCACGAGGCCGCAGGCATCGTCGAAGCCGTCGGCCCGCCGGCGCTGGACGGCGTGCCGTCCCCGTTCCAGCCCGGCGACCGGGTCGCCCTCGAGCTGGGCACGCCCTGCGGCGTGTGCCGGCACTGCCAGAAGCCGGGCCAGCTGCAGTACAACCTCTGCCCGCAGATGCAGTTTGCCGCCTCGGCGCGCAAGTTCCCGCACTGCCAGGGCGCCCTGCAGGCCCGCATCAACCGGCCGGCGCGCTGGTGCTTCAAGATGCCCGACCAGCTCAGCTACGACATGGGCGCGCTGGTCGAGCCGCTGGCCGTCGCCGTGCACGCGCACCGCCGAGCCGGCCTGGCAGACGCAGACAGTGATAGCAAGGACACGGTCAAGAACATTTTGATCCTGGGTGCCGGCCCCGTGGGTCTGCTGGTGGCGGCGGTGACCCGGTACACGCACCTGCAAAAAGCCGGCCCGGGACAGGCGGGCAACCTGCACATTGTGATTGTGGACCTGGTGCAGGACCGCGTGGACTTTGCGACGCAGCACGGATTCGCAGACGTGGCGGTGGTGCTGCCCAAGGAGCTGCTGAGCAAGACGGCCGAAGACAAGGCCGACGACGAGGCGGGCCGACCACCCCAGTTCCGCAATCCCAAGACGATGAGCGAGCGGCTGCTGCAGCAGACCAAGAACGGCGAGATGTACGACGTGACATTCGAGTGCACCGGCCAGGAGTCGAGCGTGCAGACGGGCATTTTCGTGAGTCCCACAGACATGCAGGAATGGCATGGCTGAACCGCATTGGCTGACACTCCACCGCAGTCTACAGTCTCTGGCGGGCGTGTCACCATCGTGGGCATGGGCGCGTCGGCCCAGCAGATCCCGCTGGGCACAGCAGCGGCCAAGGAGGTGGACATTGTGGGCGTGTTCCGGTATGCCAGCGACTACGGCGCGGCGGTGCGGCTGCTGGCCGAGGCGGATGCGGAACAGCTGGCGCACGTGGAGAAGATCATCTCGCACAGCTTCCGCGGGCTGGACCAGGCGGCAGACGCGTTTGAGCGGGCCAGCAAGCCGTACGACGAGTCGGGCAAGCTGGTACTCAAGGTGATGATTGAGCCATGAGTAGTACATAAAAGTTGCCTATTTTGAGCCATGAGCACAGTAGCATAGATGAAAAATGGCAAAAGGTGCGTTGCATTCTATCTTGTTACGACTTGTCCGGAAAGCCAAAGTCGATGCCAAAGGGCGGGTAGACGTAGCGCTGCAGCTTGCCGTCCTTTGCGAGGGCGGCCGAGTAATCGTCGAGGTCCTTGACGTCGGCGGCGTCGAGCTCGATGAGCTTCTTGTTTTCGTCGATGCGCTTGGGGGAGACGGACTTGGCCAGGACGGTGCTGCCGCGGGCAATGTGGTAGCTCAGCAGCACCGTGGCCGGCGTGACGCCGTGCTTGGACGCGATGGCGACCACGGGGGCGGCTTTCATCAAGGGGCCGCCCGTGCTGCCGAGCGGGCTGTAGGCCATGATGTGGATGCCATTATGGCGGCACAGGTCGACAATCTCCTGCTGGGGAAGGGCTGGGTGGTTCTCGATCTGGTTGACGGCAGGCAGGACGGAGCAGTGCGGCAGCAGCTCCTCGAGGTACTTTTTGCTGTACTGGGAGAGGGGAAGAAGAGTCAGGGTTTAGACAAAGGCTTAGAGAAGACGGTCTCGACTCACGTTGCAGACGCCCACTGCCAAAGTCTTGCCGGTCTCGAGCAGGGCTTCCATCTGCTTCCACGTGTCGACATGGTTGTAGTCGCGGATGATGTCGCGCTCGCCGTTGGGCAGCTTGGGGAAGCGGTCGTCGTTGCCGTTGGGGTTCATGAGCAGCGGCCAGTGCACGAGGTAGAGGTCGACGTAGTCGAGCCCCAGGGCTTTCAGGCTCTTGTTTATGCCCTCCTCGACGCGCGTGTTGTACGTGGCCCACACCTTGGTCACGACAAAGATGTCCTCGCGCTTCACGCCCTTGGCAAAGGCGGCCTTGAGCCCCTGGCCGACCTCCTCCTCGTTGGCATAGCAGTAGGCGCCGTCGATGAGCCGGTAGCCGTGCGTGAGAGCATACTCAACGGCTGCGGCCACCTCGCCCGGGGCCGACTGCCAGGTTCCTGGAGACAGTCAGCAAGAGCCATCTCGCCCATCTCTCATCACGTCACGCACCCAGGCCCAGAGCCGGGATCTTGGAACCGTTGTTCAGGGTGTAGGTCTTGTGGATCATGGCGACGAAGAACGGATGGCAGACAAGAAAGCCAGACAGACTAGCAGGAGAACGAGAAGAAAATCAATCGCTACTAATAAGTTCAGGATTCGGCCTAGAAGGGTGCGGCCGAGAGGCAGGTCTGAGCGCAAGGTGGGGGGTTGTTGCCATCCTCGATGGAGGGGAAGCTTGCAACGCGCCTGCCGCCTCGCTGGTTCGGAAAATAGCCAGCCGACCAAGACATGACAGGAGCACTATTGGGGCGCGGCTTCCCCATTTAGGGCGAAAAATGTCGGAAACCAGTCCGCTTTATTATAAACGCGGAAATAACTAGAAAAAGACTGGCGTCTGTCTGTCTAACTACTGTCAATATCCATCTATGCCGTCCGTATTCTATCTCGCGCACAATTAGAGCACCCCTGCCACCAGCTGATCCAGCGCTGCCTCGTACCGGCCCGGGCTATGGTCCACCAGCGCGGCCAGGCCGAACTCGATCTCGCGAAACCGGGCCTCGACGTCGCGGACGTACTTGAGTACCACCCGGCGTGCCGGCGACACCGTGAGCGGCGTGGCTGCTGCTGCTGCTGCTGCTGCTGCGTCGCTAGCCGCGGAGAAGCCCCCGGCACTTTGTCCGTCCCCGCCGCCACCAAGAGGGCCACCTGGCCCACCTGGGGCGTGGGACCCACCACCACTGCCTTGGCGTCGGCGCCGGCCATAGGCTGTTCGCTGCAGCACGCGCTGCGTCTCGACCACGAGCACCTCGCCCGGCGGCAGCAGCTTCTGGCTCAGCATGCTGGCGCGCAGCGTCTTGAGGGCCGAATAGGCCCAGGCGTCGTCCATGGCCGCGTCCGGCTTGAGAGGGCCGTCGGTGGCCACATTGCCGCTGCCGGATGCACCACTCTTGCTGCTGCTGCCGTACCATTTCCGCGCCAGCATCCCGCGAAACGTCTCCCAGAGGCGGCCCCACAGCTCGGCGGATGCGCTAGTGTTGTCGGTTTTGAAGGCGAGGGCGACGGCCTGGAAGTCATGGAGAACGCCGAGCGAGAGATAAGGCACAATGTCGCGGCCCTGCACGAGGCTCGTGATGAGGCCGCGCGTGGCCCGGCGCAGCCCCGGCGACATGGTGCCCGGCGGCCCATAGGCAAACACGTGGACGGGCCGGCCCGCCGGCAGACTGGGCACCTCGCGGCCGGCCTTGTCGGCACCGGCACCGGCGCGGCTTGCGGGCACATCTGGCATCAGCAGACGCGGCGGCTGGGCGGCGGTGACGAAGCGCGGCATGCCGGCGACCGCCGCCGCCGCCGGCTGCGGTTCCGACAGCATGACGCCCAGCAGAGCGGTGACGGCGCCGCCCAGAGAGTGGCCGCAGAGGACGAGCCCGTAGTCGGGCCAGCGCAGCAGGGCGTCGCGCAGGGTGGCCAGCACGCGGCCGTCGCCGCCGTACAGCAGGCGGCGGGCGGCGGCATGCACGCCCTTGTGCACCTGATACGTGCGGCCGCGCCAGTACAGGTCGTCGTACTCGCAGGCCATGTCGGCCAAGATGTCCTCGAAGCCCAGCGTGCCGCGACACGCCAGCACCACCGCCCGCGACGCGTGGTCCAGCGTGATGTAGTGCACCAGAGGCACCCGCGGCCCGCCGCTCGTGTCGATAAACGACGCCAGCACAATGTCTTCCGGCGCCGTGCCCGTGTGGTGGGCATACGCGGCCACGTCGCGGTGGTGCGACGGCTCGGTCGTGGCCGCGGCCGCAGCCGCGTCCGGCGCCCCAAAATACTGCGCGATGCCCATCGCCCGCAGAAAGTCGCGGCCGTACGCGGCCGACGAGAAGCGCATGTACCGCCGCAGGTTGTGCAGCAGAGGCGCGGCAGGAAACATGCCGCTGATCCGTCCTGTGCGTCGCAACTCGTCCAGCCTGTCCAGGCCGCCGCCGCTGCTGTTGTTGTTGCTGGAGCCGCCGGTCGGCATGCCTGGTGCGGGCCCAAACGCCTCGCCAGCACGCCAGCCAGCTGCCGCGCCATACGCCGACAGAACCAGAGAAGCCTGTGAGTCGTTGGTGTGCAGCGTGTAGATGCTGCCGCGGTTGGCCCGGGACGCGCGGTGGCGAATACCACCGCCAGGGAGGGCAGGGCTGGCTGGAGACCCTGGACGCGGCCACGCGGACGCGTGCAGATGGTCGGGGTCGTCGCCAGGGATCTGCAGCTCTGCGGTGGTGTGGACGGAGACGTTGTCGGCGAGAGAGGAGGCAAACGAGGCCAGCGACGCCAGCGACTCGAGGTCGTCAGCAATGAGGCTCCGCCGCTTGCGGTGGTAGCTGAACAGGTCGGCGTCGCCGGTGTCGGCGGGCGGCGTCGTCGTCTGCCAGTAGAGCGACGAAGCCGAGCCGCCGCGGGGCGGGATGGAGGGCGCCGCAGCACGCTCGGCGGCGTCGCCAAAGCGCATGGGCTTCGTCTTCTTGGGCGCCGGCGGCATGATGGTCAAGAGCCGGCCGCTGCTGTTCCGGCCTACAGGCAAGTCAGGGCCTGCTGCCGGCTTGTGTGGCGGTGCCTCCTTGTGCAGCAGGTTGACCAGAGCCGGCTTCTTGAGAACCGAGCGGAAGCCCGTGGTTTTCTTGTCGTGGCCGGCCGGCTTGTCCAAGCCATCTGCGTGTTCTGGGTGATGGATCGGACTCTGTTCCAGCTGTTCCCGTTTCTGTTCCTGTTTTTGTTCCTGTTTCTGCTCCTGCTTCTGCTCCTGTTTTTGCCGTGACTGCATCGGCCTCGACTTTGCGGGCTCGCGCGAAGCCGTCACTGGCTGTCGGATGCGCTTCTGGTTCGCCAGGGATTGTGCTGGGGCTGCATTCACCCTGGATGAGGTTCTGGGCAGCGGTGTTGGGCCTCGGGAACTGGCTGACGACGGTGCTCTGACTGTCATCGAAGGCTTTCGTGGTTGTTGTTGCTGCTGCTGCTTCGTCTGCTTTATCTGTGGCTTGGGTGCCGGTCTCGACCTGGGCGACTTGGGTGGCACGGGAGGCGGCTCTGGCGTTTGGGGGGGGGGACTCCTCACCCGCTGCGTTTCTGGCGTCCGGGCCGGTGTGGACTGGACGGAGGCAGCATCACTGCTCTCGTCCTTCACTTCTATCAGACGAGGCGTCTCCTGAGGTCCTATCGTCGCCACGGTGTCCGTGTTGATGCGAAAGACAACGCGGTACGTCGTGTTGGGGGTGGCGGCGCCTGGCCGCATGGTGTCGGGGTGCAAAGGGCCCAGCTCCACGAGTTCCACGCCCGGCGGCGGCGTGATGGGCGGCAGCCGCTGGCTATCCGTAATGTCCACGGTGATGGTCTTGGCCGTAGACGTGGTGACCACCACGTGGGCATCCGACGAGACGGCGGCGGTGATCTGGCGCCGGATGCGCGTCTCAGGGGGTTCACTGTTGTCGCTGTCGCTATTGCTGTTGCTGTCGCTGCCATCGGGAGGCCTCTTTTCACCCTTCTTGCTGTCGTCTTCGTCATCGTCCTCCACCGCCTGCGACCACCGCTTGTAGACGCCCTGGTGCGACCCGTACAGGCTGCTCTCGTGCACGTCGACGCGCTGGCCGTCCAGCACGACAACGTCCCAGATGACGGCCTCGACGGCCTGGCGGCTGCGCTCCTCCTTGTCGATGTGGCGGCAGACGGACTGCAGGTAGACCAGGCCGCAGAGCCCCCACAGCAGATCGCGCATGCCGACCTTCTCGCCGGGCATGCCGGTGGCCGGGTTCTGGAACTCGCGCGACATGAAGGTGAGGATGCTGCGCAGGGCGCGTGACGACTCGGTGGAGCCCAGGGTGCTGTCGACGAGCAGCAGCAGCACCTCGGACAGGTCCATGAGGGTGGCCACGCTGCTGCCGGTGAGCTCGAAGCCGGCGATGGTGAAGAGCTGCAGAAAGTGAAACCCGCGGTGTGCCGCGTCAAACGTGCTCTCCACCACGGCGGCCACGCGCGCCCGGTCGGCCTCGTCGCTGCCGCTTCCGCTTCCGCCGGTCGCCGCCGCGTACTGGGCGTACAGTCCGCGGCCGGACTGGCCCAGCACCGTCTCAAAGGCCTGCCGCCCCAGCTCGATGCTCGCCGTCGTCGTGTACCGCGCCGCGTAGAACGGCAGTCGTCCGACGGTCCGGGCTGTCCGCACAGCGCCCCGGATCGTGTCCGTGCCCAGCGTGATGGTCCGGGCCACCGACGCCGGCAGCAGCGGCTGGCCCAGCTCCGGGGGAGGGGGCCCGGGGAGAGGGGGGGCAGCCTCAGAGGCGCTGGCGTCCATGTTGGCGGTGGCGTCGGATGGTTCGGATCTGGCCCATGTGTGTATGGGTGTATGGGTGTGCGCGTACGAGTAGACCCACAGAGATATGATGCGTGGATCTAGCAAAGTGGTCTCTTGTGGGTTCGGAGGCAGTCCAGACTGCGCGTCGCGACGCGTATTTTGCACAGCGAGTAAAGAAATGCATTGGTGCCGAAGGACGACGGCGAAGGTGCACAAAACGCGGGTTTGAAGTGCACAAAGCGCGGATAGTGACGCGCAGATCACGAATCGCGACGTGGCAGCCAAACATGTGACGGTGGCACACTACGTCTCAGGGCTCCGTCCACTAAAAGGGCCGAGGCTTCAGGCACCAGGAACGACGGGACCGCTGTCACGTGCGCTACTCCAGAAGTGCTCATAATTGTTTTGGACCTCCGTTCCATCCTCTCAGCCGGTGTGCTTTGTAGTTACTTCTAGTGCTTCAAGTCTTCCGTTTTGCGTTTCTCTCTCGTTTCTCTTACGAAGTATTAATATGTCGGCGTCTGGCAGAAAAGGCCTCAAGCAGACCGATGACAGTGTCCACAGTCGAAACGGCCACGACGGTGACGCTAGCCGAAACGAGCTTGGCGTCTCGGGCCATTGGCAGGAAGGACGGCGTGGGATCTTGGCGTGCATGCAGTGGCATACAGTGGGTGTAACTGCCCCGAGGTGGAAGGGTCGTTCGACATGGCCTTTCTCGTCAGACGGCGAGGAGACATCGTGCGGCTGACGGCAGGTGAGGGAGCGGCGATGGAACAGGAAGGAACAGGCCACCCCTGCCATCGAATGGAGTCAGCTTGATCTGCCGGTCCTGCCGCGTCAACACGACCCAAGACCGACCCAAGACCGACCCAAGACGACCCCCATCGCTTTCACATGCTTCGACTCCGTCGCATCGTCGGACAACCGTGGGGTGACGCCCCTTTGTTTCCGGGCGACGCTTACACCCGTGCTTTCCTCTTGCGTATTTATAGCTGGCCGGACCCCCACAGATCCGAACCAGGAAACTGCCACCCATCTATCTCGCTACTTTCGCCTATCTCGACCACAGAAAGCTCTTTCCCCACGCCAGCTCTGTTCTTTTCCTCCTCTACCGACATCTGCCGACATCTACCGACATGCACACCGTGGCTACATATACAGCCGGCATGTCAGGGCCGTCCCACCTGCGCCATGCGTCGTCTGCGTCACTCGACGAGAACGCCAAGTTCACAGCGTACTTTCAGGGCGCCGTGGCCAAGATCCGCCTGACGTACCTCCAGCTGCTGTAAGACACGGTAGACGAAAAAAGAAAAACATCTGCTGACTCAGCCAGAGCGCGCAACAAGCTCGACAGCCACAGCCGCGACGTCCTGCGTCGCCGCAGCTGCAAAGTCAAGGCCCTGTACGTGCCGGGCAAGCCCGCCCGCTTTGCCAAGAGAACCATCACCCGCAGCGTCCTGCTCTTCTGAACATGGCCTCGCCCCAGCCCGCCTGGCTCATGGGCACGGCCGCCTTTGAGGGTTGCATGCCGCACCACGACGGCATCCAGGCGCTGTGGAAGACCCGATGGAAGTTTCCTGTAGGTGTTGGCCCCTCCCCCTGGAGGGAGGTGCGTTCCACGGCTGACCGGGCTTCTGCAGTGCACCCACAGCCTGTATCCCTTCCACGACGGCCAGCTGGTGGACTTTGTGCCCATCTTTGCCCACCTCATCGCCAACCACATCGACGACGCCACGTCGGCTGCGTATACTGAGGCCTTTTTCGCGACAGCCGAGGCGCTGACGGCGAGGGGGGACCAGGCGGTGGAGGAGGGCCACGAGACAGAGGCATCTGCTCTGTATCTGCGCGCCTGCTGCGTCTACCGCATCGCCCGCTTCCCCTACATCACGGCTGCGCCGGTGGTCAACGACGCAGTCAAGTGGCGGGCGTGGACGGCGCAGAAGGCGACGTATCTCCAGGCAGCACGGCTGTGGGACGTGCCGATCGAGGAGGTTCTGGTGCCGCATGTGCACCGGCGGCGGGGTGGCGAGGGGGAGAGCGAGGGCGAGATCATCCCGGTGTACGTGCGGGTGCCCCGGACAGCCGTTCCGGGCCAGCCGCGCCCCGTGGTGATTCTGCTGACGGGGCTGGACGGATACCGGCCGGACAACACGGGGCGGGTGGACGAGTTTTTGGCGCGCGGTTGGGCCAGCGTGGTGCTGGAGATCCCCGGCACGGCCGACTGCCCGGCCGACCCAGGGGACCTGACGGCGGCGGAGCGGCTGTGGGACAGCCTGTTGGCGTGGATGACGGCGTTCCGGGGCGTGTTTGACATGCAGCGGGTGCTGGTGTGGGGGCTGAGCTGCGGCGGCTACTACGCGGTGCGCATGGCCCACACCCACGCCCGGCAGCTGGCCGGCGTCGTGGCCCAGGGCGCGGGCGTGCACCATTTTTTCGACGCGGCTTGGCTGGCCCGCGCTGACGGCCACGAGTACCCCTTCCAGCTGACACCGGCGCTGGCGGCCAAGCACGGCTTTGCCGACACGGCCGCTTTTGTGGCCGGGGCCCACAAGTTCTCGCTGCTGGCGTCGGGCCTGCTGGACGCGCCCTCGGCGCCGCTGCTGCTGGTCAACGGCACGTGCGACGGGCTCATGCCCATCGAGGACTCGCTGCTGCTGCTGGAGCACGGCCGGCCCAAGACGGCCCGCTTCTTCCCGGGTGCGCTGCACATGGGCTACCCGCTGGCCAACCAGGCGGTGTATCCGTGGATGGAGGATGTTGTCAAATAGTCTAGCTGTCAAATAATCCAGTCTGTCTAGCTGTCAAATCGATCTCGTTCTGGTCTACCGCCCCATCCACCCCCCGTCGACCGCCAGCACCTGGCCGCTCACGTACTGGCTGCTCCGGGAGGCCAGGAACACGGTCGGCCCTTTAAAGTCGTCCGGTGCCCCCCAGCGGCCGGCCGGGATGCGCACGAGAATGTCGCGCTGACGCACGGGGTCGTTGATGAGGGCCGTGTTCATCTCCGTGTCGATGTAGCCCGGAGCGATGGCGTTGACGGTGACGCCCTGCGCCGTCCACTCGTTGGCCAGCGACTTGGTCAGCTGGGCCACCGCGCCCTTGGACGCCGCGTACGCCGGCACGCGGAAGCCGCCCTGGAACGACAGCAGCGACGCAATGTTGATGACGCTGCCCTTGCGCCCCGTCACGGCCGACGGCTCCAGATCCAGCATCGCCGCCCCAAAGTCCCGGCTCAGCGTGAACACCGCCCGCAGGTTCACCTGCAGCACCTCGTCAAAGTCGTCGTCTGGAAACACCCGCGCGTCGTGCCGCCGCTGGATCCCCGCGCAGTTGACTAGGATCCGGATGGGTCCACGCCCTGACGCGGCTGCTGCCTTTTCCCCCGCCAGCACCTTTTGCGCCAGCCCGGCCACCTCCGCCTGGTTCGACAGGTCCGCCGTGTAGACCGCCACCGAACGCCCCAGCGCCGCGATGCGGTCGCGCGTCTCTGTGCTGGCCGCGTCCCGCTGGATCAGCACCACGTCGGCGCCCGCCTCTGCCAGCCCAACGGCAATCGCCTGGCCGATGCCGCGCGTGCCGCCTGTCACGACGGCCGTCTCGCCTTGCAGCTGGAAGAGGCTTGCCATTGTGTTTTTATTGTTATTTCTTTTTCTTTTTCTTTTCTTTTTCTTTTTGTATGCTTTGAGCGAGTCGACAGTGACACGGCACAATCTAAATACAGAGACCTAAATCAAAGACCTAAATCAGAGACGGGCAAATTCCAGCTCTCGTCGGGCGAAAGCCCACCGACGTAGCGTGATGGTGGGGCTCATCAGCGGCTTGTCTGCTAAATTTCGCCTTCCGGCTTGTCCACAATGTCGCCCGCCGCGTTGTAAAAGATCTCCTTGACCTTGACCGACCGCAGGTGCGTCACGCCCCCCGACAGCGACGAGTCGTGGTGGAACAAGAACCACCGCCCCTGGAACGCCACCACCGAGTGATGCGTCGTCCACCCGACCACCGGCTCCATCAGTCGGCCCCGGTACGTAAAGGGCCCGTACGGCGACCGGCCCGTCGCGTAGCAGAGGTAGTGCGTGTCGCCCGTTGAGTAGCTAAAGTAGTACACCCCCTGCCGCTTGTGCATCCACGCGGCCTCAAAGAACCGCCGATCGTGGTCGTCGGCCGCAATCGGCTTGCCCGTCTCCGGCGCCAGGATCTGGATCTCTCGCGCCGCCTCCGCCAGCGCCCGCATGTCCGCCCGCAGACGCGCCACCCGCGGGCCCATGGCCACCGCGCCCGCCCCCGACGGCTCCCGGGGCCCCGTCCAGGCCTCGTCGAACGCGCCGCCGCCCTGCTGGTAGCACTGCAGCTGACCGCCCCAGAGCCCGCCGAAATAGAGATACGCCGGCGTTTCTTCGCCGTCGGCCGCGGGCGCGTCGTCCACCAGCACCGCCGGGTCGATGCTGTAGCTGCCCGCCAGCGGCTGCGGGTCGGCCTGGAACGGCCCTTCGGGGCGCCCCGTCGTCGACACGGCCACGCCGATGCGGAACTGGCCCGCGCGGTCGCGCGCCGGGAAAAACAGGTAGTACTGCCCGTCGTGGTACGCCGCGTCCGGCGCCCACAGCTGCTTCGCCGCCCACGGCACGTCCTCGAGGCGCAGCGCCACCCCGTGGTCCGTCACCAGCGCCGGCGGGTCCAGCGACGGCGTGCTAAACACGTGGTAATCCGCCATGTCAAAGTGGTCGCCATTGTCGTTGAAGGCCACGTGCGACTCGCGGTCGTGCGACGGGTACACGTAGATCTGCCCCTCGAACACGTGCGCCGACGGGTCGGCCGTGTACAGGTGCGTGATGAAGGGGGCCATTGGATAGCAAAAGATGTTGGCAGTGTCTCAACAGGACTCGTAAATAAAACTCGCATCCGCTCCAACGACCTCGTGCCTTTATGTACTCGCCGTCCGGAAGATTGCCCGTCGTGCCGCCCGTATTTATCCACTTTAGCCGGATGTCCCAAATCCGCATTTGGCCCACAACTCGTGACGAGCCGGACTCCCAGACGCACTCTGGTATTTACCGGTAAAGAAATAAAGTTGTTTCTGGGAGACAATGCCAAAGAATATGATTAGTCATTGTCTGGTTGCAGTTGCCGATATCGTGAGAGATGACAAATGCTCTTGCCTTCTTACACAAGCCGAACTACAAATGCATCCGGTGGATAGAATTTGGGCAAAGCCGTTCAACCACGAGATGCTTCATATACAGGACGGATCATCGAGAAGCTCTTGGACTTTCTCTAATACAGCTTGCTTCCATTTCCCAGACAACTGTTTCGTCGCCTTGGTCTCATGCTCCAAGGTAAAATACCCCGTCAACAAATGAGCCAAGATCTCACTTCAGACACAGAAATTGCTATGCTCCAGCCACCAATTGTGCTTATTCAAAACATGCCTATCTTGTGCCATGTCTTCCCCTGGCTTAAGGGAGCTAGCCCAGCTGTTGGCGGTTCAGCTTCTCCTCAACGCGGAATGTTTTTCTCTGGACGACTCAATCCCCGACCTATCAAAGCTTGTTTGGCACGCCACTCATTTTATTTCTACCTTGCGTTTCCGTCTTGGTGAGACGTGCGGCTGAAGCTGGCGTCTGGGCAAGGCGCATATTGGTCCAAGAGACCCTGCCCGCCTGCAGATACGACGACCGTGGTTCAACCCGCTTGTTGCCTTGGCGTCGAGATAAGACGGGAAAGCATTGCGGGACGAGGGAGAAGACATGGGGCTTTCCGGTTCATCTGCCTGGATAAAGCTTGGCCTGGGACGCGTTTCTGCTCGCTTCTCATTGATATCTGCTGCGTCCCTCTGCCTCTCTCTTTGATTTTGTTGCCAGACAAGAAACCAACGTCGACAGCAGCCAACATGCTGCTCTCTATACCCACGCCGACACCGACGCCGGCTCTGACAGCATCCGTCACGCCGCCTCCAGCAACAACTGCGTTTGTCCCACACGCCCGCGAGCTGCTCAGACTGCGTGCCGACACGAGCTATGGCTTTTCCGACTACTCATACGAGCTGGCAAGCTATCTTACGTGCGGGGTGCGTCACAGAAACCGCTGTCGTGCCATCGTCCCATGCTGACCATCGCAGAATGCCGTCAGTGCCTTGTCTTGTGACAGCGCCTACGTCAGCTGCCTCGAAAGCGCTGTCGATATCACCTACAGCGGCACAGACACCCTCAGATACAATGACTATTACTCTGGCATCACTGCATGCTATTGCAATTATGGCGTCGACTATCTCAACTGCTTCTACTCGGCCATCAATGGCGCCGGATGCGCTTCCTACTTTGGTGTCTCCGGTGCGTCAGCTCCTGCTGTCCTATCCTGACCTTGCTGACCGCATTCTAGATTGGCGAAGCTACGAATCCAGGTGGTTTCTCGAGACCTGCGGCACCGTTCCAGCCACTCTGGGGGGAGAAAACGCTGGCAAGACGACGAAAAGGGGCAAGGCTCCGTGAGTGAAACTTGCCACCAGTGCTAGTTGCTGTCGCTGACCATTTCTCAGAACATCCGTGTCTCTAGCCTTTCAGTATGTCTTCCACTCGCCGACCTTGATCAAACACTGCTAATCCTCAGGTCTGTCCAAGTCGCCACCCTGAACTCTACCGTCGAGCCGCCCACCTACACTTACACGCCCAACTTTCAAGGTGTCGGCAGCTTGCTCGCTGCAGAATGCGCCCAGACGCAGTTCACTCTCGTCGAAGACGTCAGCACCGTCATCTGGCTGCCGATTGTGGGCTGCGCCAGCGACAAGCCCCAGTGCTGCCCCTGGACTGCCGCCTCTACGTTTGATGTCGGCACCGTTACTGTCGACACCACCATCACTCTGACCACCACGGCGACCACATTGGGCGGCAATTCTGGTTCCAACATCCCTCTCAATGCTTTCCCTGCCCCAGCCACAGCCGACCAGGGCAAGCTTAAGAGATGTGCCAACGACTACTACTCCATCTCTGGCAACTGCTGTCCCAGCGGCTATTGGCCCTTCACCCGCAATCTCGGCGGCCAGACGCCCTGCTGGTCGTCGCTCCCACGCACCACCAGCGCCCCGACGCTCACGGCTGGCCTTTATGGCCAGCCCACCCACACTGAGAAACCGACATCAGCTGTCGTCAACATTGTGTGGGCCATGAGCTACCCTGTGCAGTCCAAGCCAGGCCTGTCCAAGGGCGCCATTGCTGGAATTGCCATCGGTGCCGTCGTGGGCGTGGCTGCCATTGCCCTTCTCGGCTTCTGTCTCTGGCGCAAGAACATGGCGCTGATGCAGCAGAAAGCCGCTGCCCAGCCTCCAACGCAAGTCCAACCTCAAATGATTCCCCAGATGGCTCAGCAGCATGCGGTGCCCGTTACAGACCTCCAAAAACAAGCTGGCATGGTGCAAGTGCTAGCCGAAGTACCCGGTGCCCACGTCTACGCGCCACAGCAGCTGGATGGTGTGCCCGCCATGGGTCCTTCGCCTCCCGACAGCCGGACAGTCAGCATGATAAGCGGTCCCAATGGCACGCCCGTATCTGCGCTTGCGTCTCAGTCTACCGGTACCACCGTCGGCGATGTCAGTGGCGGCACAGCCAGCATCAGCAGCGCATCTGGCCTTCTCCCGTCTGGCCAGCTGCCACAGCACGCTGCTGCTGGCTCGCCGCCCCCCGGAGCCGTCTATCCAGCACCCATTGCCGAAGCAGATGAAACGTCGTTTCAGCGGCATCAGCAGTTTATTCAACAGCAGCCTTACCAGCGGCCTTACCAGCAGCCCTACCAGCAACCCTACCAGCCCTACCAACAGCAACAGCAGCAATACCAGCAACAGCAGGTTTACTATATACCTGGTCAAGCTCCAGTAGTCTACCAGCAAGCTGCGCCTATCGAAATGGGGTCTCGGACGCCTGTGGTTCCAGCCGCGCCGATCGCAGGATCTGCACAACATATGCCGCCACAACCTGCACAAAACCCTGCAAATCCTGTGCAGAGTTCGGGGCAGAATCCGTTGCCGCAACCTAACCACCAACCTGTACAGACGCAGTCTCCTGAACAGCCTTTCACTCAGGCCCCGCCACACGAGCTGGCTAGTTTATAGGGTGGAATTATACAATGTCTAATGTTTTCTAGCGCTGCGACCATTCTCTGCCCTATGCATGCGTCCCGATGCCTTGCTTCTGCTCCTGTTGTGCCCACACCTTCTCCACGGCTGCAAGCACCGCCGTCTGCACCTCTGCGAGCGGGTGGTTGCCGTCGACGGTCAACACGTCCGGTTCTTCTTGCGGATTCGGCCGCTCCAAAATCTGCAGCTGGCTGTGCACGAGATCTGCGTGTACAAAATGGTGGGCCCGCCTCGTCGCCCGGCGCACCAGCTCTGTTTCGGGCACGTCTAGAAACACAAACAGCAGCCGCAGGTCACCTGCCGCGCGCGCTCCCTCCCGCAGCAGCGCCCGGTACTCGCGCTTGAGCGCCGAGCACGTCACGATGAGGTGGTGCGTGCCAGGCCCGCGCAGGTGCACGGCGGCATGCGCGCTGATCGCCTGCAGCCAGCCCCAGCGGTCGGCATCCGTCAGCGACTGACCGTGGCTCATCTTGTCAATGTTGGCTTGGGGGTGGAACTGCACGGTCAGCCAGGGGAGGAGGGGAGGTCCCGAAAGACACCCACATCGTCGCCTTCAATATACTTGGCGTGAAGGCGGCCCGCCAGGTAGTCCGCCACCGCCGACTTGCCGCATGCCGTTGCTCCCATCACGAACACAAGCCACCGTTGTTCGTCATCGCAGGTGGCTGCCATGGCCTAACAGATTTCTCAAGCAACCTGCCAACCCTGTTCATAGACAGTGCCAACCCTGCTCATAGACGGTCTCCACTCGTGCGATAGTTCGGGGAGCCGTGGCCCTGATGTCCGGATACGTACAGGGGACAGGATGGCTCGGATGGGGATCATTCCCAAAAGGGCGTCACGACCCACCCGAATATGCCATTTAAAGTCACAGAGTCGCAGTGGCAGTCAGGGGTTCGTCACGTGATCAATATTGTTGATGTACGCTCGCCCATTGTTATTTCGCTCAATGCTACAATGATTTGCACAATCCGCTGTCCCGGATCCCCCTTTACTATTTTAGGGTGGGATATTCTTCTTATTTGTGAACCTTCTGGCAAAGTGCCGGAGACGGGAGACAGAAAACAACGCTGACTACTTCTGTATTTACCCTCTTGTTTAAGATTGCTCCCGTTGATCATGACATACGCAGTTCCTAGGCACTGTCAAGACCTCGAACTCCTCGTAAGTCCTGGTGCCGAGATGATGCAGCAACGTAGACTGACAAGGTTGTGTGGGTGGCGGATAGCAAGAAACGAGTGCTGTGACAAAGCGAGACAGCTGGTCTCGTCCCATCTTCCTTCATTCTACTTTGCCGTATGCAATGCTCCTCTGCTGTCGCAGCTGAGATGTAACACCAAACTAAGGTTGTGACAGCACTATCCACTGAGCGGTCCAGCCGCTGTGTCACGATCAGAGAGCACCATCTATAAAAGCCAACCACCCCAGTTGCACGCTCATTGTTCACTTCTACCCGACAAGGTAGAACGAACCAAGAGTCTGAACAACATCCAGAAGCTTTGTCAAAATGTGCACAACACAGGCTATCATGATCAAGTGCCGGAATGGCACAAACTGCCCTTACTATTCCGACTCGGTCATCCACACCAACACGGAAGTCAAGGAATGCTCAGAAGCCCGGGCAAAGAAGACCCAGTGCAGTCCGCTGAAGGTGCTGCCAGCCAAGGTCGATGATTCTGACCGGTGCATCAAGTGCATCAACCTGTGATGGGGAAAGGAAAAACAAGTCGAGATTTGCAATAAAAACGCGCTGAAATAAACAAACCTATTCAATAAAGGCCCCGTGCTCGTTTATGCGCCGCTCTTGTGAAATGTCTTATCCAAACCCACAGTTTGCACAGCAGCACGCGACTTCATGCGTCTTTCGGTTTGAGCGCGTACATCTTGACCGGCAGCAGCTGGGCCTCGGGCGGGAACCCGCGCTGCAGCTCAGACCGCACCACGCGAAACCCAGCCTTGGCAAAGAGCGCCAGGAACGACTTGTCGGCCCTGCAGACAGACGGTCAGATTTGGCATAATATGCAGCCAGCAGCTGCAGAGAGAGAGCCACGCACCTGGTGACGCTGCTGTCAACGCGGTCAAAGTCGTCCTCGCCCGTCGTTGTCAGGTTCTCCTTGACCACGACGATGCCCACGCCCGGCTCCAGCACCGTCTTGCACCGCTGGAGGAACGCCACGAGCTGGTCGTCATTGAGATAGCCCGTGCACCACTGCGCCCAGATGAGGCCGTAGGGTGCGCTCTCGTCTGATGCGTCGTCGTCGCTGCCCGCCGCCGCTGCCGCCTCCGTGGCTTTCGGGTCCCAGCCCTCTAACCCGACGTTGAACACCTGCCGCACGCCAAGCCGCTGCTTCAGCGACTCCGTGAACTTGGCCACGGGCTCGATCACGTCCACCTCCTCGGCCACGTCCAGCAGCAGGCCCTCGGTCACGCGGCCGATCCTGGCGGGTCAGTTTCCTTGCTGACCACTCCCGCCCCCCCCTCAAAAAAGCAGCACTCACCCTGCTCCGCCCTCCAGCGCCCGCGCCACCCGCCGCAGGCCCGGCTTGCTGCCGATGCCCAGCTTGGCCAGCAGGCTGCGCGAACCGCGCAGATCCGCCCGCGACACAAACGGAAAGCCCCCCAGCATGCCATTGTTGTCGGCGCTGACTGCCTCCCAGTAGCGCCGGGCATCGTCGTTGTTGACGAGCGCGTCGGGGCGCGCACGCGACACCCCGGACGATGGTGGTGGTGGTGATGCCGTCATTATGCTTTTGGCTGGTGGGTTCTGGGTGAGAATTCTCACAGCGTCCGTGCGCCACTGCCCGTCTGCGACGTTAAACAGGCTCAGCGCCGTTAATGCCGATCGCACCTTCTTCACGACCCCTGGCAGCACTTGACGATTCCACATCTTATTTTTTTTTTCTATTTAAAAATAGAATCACGTGCTAAATGCCAATACAATATCATCCACCACGTCTACTTGAGTTGTGCACCGCCGTCGGACGAGGCGATCGTGCCTGTCACAAAGCGGTCCTTCATCAGCCAGAGGTACGCCTCGGCGACATCTGCAGGCGTGCCGGGGCCGCCCACGAGCAGCTGGCAGGCTTGGTCGTGTATGGCAGCGCGCTGGTCGGGCAGCAGGACGTCCCAAAGCTCGGTCTCGACCATGCCTGGCTTGACGACGTTGGCGCGGATGGGCGCCATATCGACGGCGAGCGAGCGGGCCAGCGACAGCAGGCCGCCGGCATAAAAGTTGAGCGCGGTCCAGTCCGCGATCGGCTTGTCGGCCGAGATGCCCGACGTCAGCGTCAGCGACGACGAGGTGTCCCGGGGCAGACGACGGCGCGCCACCTTGGCCAGCAGGATGGGCACGATCATGCGCAGCTGCCCGGTCGCGATGATGCTGTCGACGGTCGCGTTGTTGAGGTTGTCGATGGCGCCCACCACCTTGGTGGCCGTGAAGACGACGTGGTTGACCGGCTTGTCGTGGTGGCCCGCCACGGCCTCGTCAAACAGCGTCTCGAGGCGCGCCTCGCAGTCCTTGGTGCTCAGATCGCACACGATGCCCTGCACCGGCGACTCGGCGCCGTACTCGGACTTGAGCGTGCTGACTGTTTTGTCGACGCGCGTCGGATTCGACGAGGCGATCGTCACGACCGCGCCCTCCGCCAGTGCGCCCTCCGCCACGCCGTAGCCAATGCCGGACGAGCCGCCAATGACCAAGACGTGCTTGCCTTGCAGCTTGCGAAAGGTGTTTGGCGCCATGACAGGAAAAGAAAGAGGCAAAAGCGAATGCCCCGGCAACTTCAAATTTTGACAGGATCCATCCTCATTTATACAAGCACACTCCTCACCCACCCATCGTGACATTGTTCAGGGCCGAATGATTCCAAGAACGGCGACACGAGGCGGCAGTGCCGAACGCCAGGCCAAACTCCGGTGTCTTTGCGATGCCGATCTGGGCATTTCTCCGATATCCGTCCAAAGTCCGGGCTGATCCACAAGAATGCATTGACCTCTCTCCATTCTCGCCTCTTGCTCGGGGGTTAACTCCTTGATCGCTTCCCTTAACGCCTTCACCATCGCTACGAAGGGGCCCTGGGTTTCCATTGGCTGGCCAATGTACAATCAGAAAGAATGCTAACGGCGAGTGAGTCGGGAACCAGAATGTCGACACCACCATCACTACCCGCATAGTCAATGACAACCGTAGTTGACAATTTCTTAGCGAATATCTTGTGGACAGCAAACTTTAAAGTACTCAGATTACCCCAAAGATCCATTTACCCGTCTTAAAGATTTTGGTAATAGCCAGAGAATGCCAACGGTTGTTCAAGGAAATACGACAAAAGCTCAAATCCAAGGAGCTGAGTAATTAGTGTTTGGTCACGGAACAAAAAATTATATCCCCAGGTTCTTTTATAGGACATAGACTGTCAAAAGGAAAGTCCTCGCATTAATGCTGCCAACTGATTCAACTTCGTTTACCAATATCAGCCCGTCATTCAAAATTTCCTAATTCGTATGTAACTGTGCATGCCCGTACTGCGCCTGCTCACATATTTGCATGCCATACGTCTAATAGTAATGAATTATACATCAGATGGGTTCATGACGGCATACTGTTGTACCACCATGTAGTAATCACCATCTGCTTATGGAATAACTGTAGTTCTATTTATTCTTGGCACTGATAAAGAGCCATCTCCTAATACCAATCCCCACTTGTACATGGGAAGCCAAAACTCGTTCAGTGGTCGCGCTGCATCAGTCGGAATATGCAGAACGGGTCTTGACAGTACTTTGGAAGAGTAGGGGAAGAACAAGAGACAAAAAAAACTTTGTGTGTATATCGTGTACGAATTGCAAGAAAGTAAAAATAGAAGAGAAAAAGGGGGGAAGAAGAAAAGAAAATCTCGAATTCGTCCTCCACCACTATGAAGAGGAAGAAAACTAAATCATAGACAATAGACAGGACGAGTGAACCACAAATGATCAGAAGAATTTTTGGAGGTCAAGGGAAACAAAAAGAGATTGAAATAAACGATAAGAAGGCCACAAATCATGTCTGTATAATCGTGGTAGATCCAAAGCGTATGAGAGAAATATCCTAGAGGGAAGAATATCGGCGCAAAGAGATATAAGAAACCCAGAAGCGTGAATAACGATAGACGTTGTTCCCTAAACGGACTGACTTTGCGATCTCTACTTTTTCGTCCGTTCTAGGCCTAGCATCGCGTCTAGGTCAGCATTAAGAGCAACAGCCTGCTTTTGTAGCTCATCAACGTCGTCCACGAAAGTAGTAACCAGATTCTCGATTGTATCGATGTAAGCTTCGAGAGTATTGGTCGACTCCTTGGTGGTTTGAATTGGCGACACGTCGGGTACGTCAGAAGCTTGAGTTGTCTGTGGACGGCGTCAGATTAGAACAGAGCATAGAGAGCATTGAACTGATAAAGGAAAAATAATAAAGACAAAAATATGGGAGAGCGAGATGTACATCGTGAACTGAGGTATGACGGCTTCTGTCCTCTCTGCAAAGAGCGTCATGGTTGCTCTTCGCCACGACTTCGTCAGGCTGAGGGCCAGCATTGCCAGACGCAGGAGACATCTTGGGGGAATTTGCTTAATCAAATCATGAAACAGCCAACTTGACAAGTCATGTATTGTTGGATATAATTGAAAGAGATAAAGCAAGTATGGAAGAGATGTGAATTTGTAGGAGGTGTAAAGAGGAGACGGAGGAAGAGGGAAGAAGGGAGGAAGGGAACAGACGCGGGAAAAGAGAACGAGATGCAGCAGAGAGGAAAGTCGGGAGTAGAACAAGAGGGAAGGATGGGGGAGACGGGCATATATATGGAGTATTCTAACAAAACGTCCTCAAGCCCTATCTTTCAGCTATAAAAGAGAACGGGATGGGTAGGTACGCACGGAGACAGCGTCCAGTAAGAAAGAGAAAAGGGGAGGAACATGCAGCAGACATAAATGCGTAGGACCAATAAGGGGCTTGCACCTTCTGCCATCTTTAAAATGCAAGCCTCAACAAACTGTGAAAGGTAGGATTACTTTTTTGGCCCACTTTAAGCGGGACTTGTCTTTTTTCTGAAAAGCGTTCCCGCTTCCCCAGAATCTCAATTGTTAACAGTTCGACGAGACAAAGGTTCATCCCAAAGAGGAATGGCGTATAACCGCCGCAACGCAATTCTCGATACTTTTTTACCAGTTCGATGAGAGAAATATTCGTCTTAATTAGGAATAGTAGCTAATGTGAAAAGTGGGACATCGCTCCGCCATACATCTGCGAGGCTGTGACTTTCACGATAGACACCGCTAGTCAACAGGGACCATCGACAACACATTTCACTATAGCCAGCAAAGTCCATTAACGATACTCGTGGGTCTTCCAAGTGAAACAAGGATGCCAGAAAAGTTCGGCGTCCATCATCTAGCCGCTTTGGGCCCGGAAGTAGTTGCTATTGCCGATACGGTACGACGCCGCCGCCAAGAACTCGAGGCCAGAACCGAGTCGCTGCTATTGCAGGTCGAGCCCTCCAAGCGCAGAGAACTTAGAGCAGCCTTAGCCTTCCGTAAATCCGAGATATGGAATGAGGAATTAACAGTTGAAGAGAAGCGCAAGGGGAAATGCATCATGAAGCTCTTTCCGGTCTCCAAGAAATGGGGCTACGAAGCCATCACTATCAACAAGTGGCATAGCCTCTGTCTTCGCGCGTGTCAGGAGTTGCGCGCTCTTGCAGAGAAATATGAGCTGGAGGAAGTTCGCCCATTCTTCAACGGAGCTCTTTATCAGGGCCACAAGACGACAGGAGCACAGAGCAAGCTGCGGCGGTCCGAAGGAGTGCAGCTTCACCACCTGGACGCCGTTCGGGAACACTTTGCAGGCCGCAGGCTGCTACCAGCAATACGTAGCATTGACGACCTACCTCCCGGAGACCAGGAGGACTACGAGATGAACAAGGTGGGGTTCTTGCAGAGATCGCCAGCCGCGAGACGCAAAGAGGAGCAGCACGCGGCTCTCCGTTGCCAAAAGGGCACCAATAACACTTTCAACGGCCGCCTCGAGGAACTTGTGCGCAACTTTGCATCCTCGCAAGTACTGGTTCTAAAGGCTTCGACAATTTTGCGTACGGCCTTGCCAAATTCATTGTTTGCTGGCGTCCCAGACTCGTCCTTGTGGAAGCATGTCATTGTGCCATTTCGGTACGGCCGTTCATCGCCGTGGCATATCGCCATCCAGCAGTGCATGGACAACAAAGATATCTTTATTCTCCACATTGCCGACGCGGCCCCCGACCTTCCTCAGTGGTTTGCAGAGGCTGAGATGCCACAGCCCTTCATCGCTAAACCGATAACCGGCACAGACAGCGTCACGAGTCTCCTCCACTATATAGCGGCGTTTCTGTCGGCACCGCTCCAGTTCATCGACAATCTGCGAGAGAATCGGAGCCCGGATTACAGCATCGCCATCTCAAGTACACACGAAAAAGCCAGTGAAGGAACCGAAGCTGCTATGAGAATGGCCGACGGAGGGTCAAAAGAAGGCTCCAATCTACAACATGTGCCAGCCTAGGTATTTATAACCTCTTTAATTTTTTGCTTGCTTCCTTGACTTATTTAACATATAAAGTATCCACGGTTAAGGTTGGCAGGAACGCAGCTCGAGTTGAGGCGGACACACAAGAATTTGGTGTTGTTTTGAAGACGGCCAGTCGCACTTTACGAGATGCTTGTAGTTATGGGGAATTCATTATTCTGTGGCATGTATTGATGGTGGAATTGTATCTTGTGCTGCTATCAAATGCTGTTTATTGAGCCACTCTAGAAGACTGGGTACCCTTATGTAGTATTTTTAGGTGAACGTTTGCTCTACTTCGTGGACACGCTATCTCTTTTTTTGACTGGATACTGGGAATTATCGTGCCGTGAACGAAAATAATTTGAAAGAAAACAAGCCGATAACGCAGCCATTGTGCAGACCTGTGCATAGGTGCTTAGGGCCTTGCTCCACGCAAACACGATATAGGATTGGCAAGGGTGAAAATAACTGTATTCGTGTTAGAGCAATTCAGATATTTCTCAGATGCAAGACTCCATATGGTAATAGGTAGTGAATAGCAAGGCTATCCGGCAAGTATCTATGAATAACAGAGTACACGCAAACGAAGAAAAAAGTTCTTGGCGGGTATTTCTTGAAATTTCATCAGTTGTGTTGTTCATCAGGTTTAGCAAAATTGTTCGCGAAAGTCACTAGAACCTTCAAATATATAAAGCCTCCCCTTTTAACCTGTTATGCTTGGGCTTGAACTCGCCTTTGTCACCCTTGGCCCATATATCATCCTTTGGTAATCCCATCTGATCATCACCAATACTGACTTCCAACTGATCACCTACATTTAGTGCCCTGGCAGCCTTCAACATGGCAACCTCGAAGAACCCCGAGAACCACGAAGAAGACCTTATATCTGTTCCGGAATCGTCCTTCAGCGATGAAAAAGCAACCGCTGAAGTGCTAGAAGTCGCTATTCTTGGGTCTGAGAATTCCGGTGGCGGTACAGCTATGACACCTATAATGGCCGAAACAATCCTCCTGGCTGCCGTTCGGTTCGCCAACGGCAACATCATCGCACGGCAACATGCAGAACGTGCCATCCAGGCCGTGGACATTGGCCTTCTCGGCAGTGTTCATACTATTGGCCCTTGGTACTATCGAAATGCAATCCAGGATTCCATCGACCTCAGTTGCCCTTGCTCCTTCACCATTGCTACAAGCACGGGGTGTTGCATTCATCGCGACAAATACGTGGTTGAATGCTGCTCGCAGAACATTCCTGGGGTGACTCTCATGCCGTCCATGGTCGGCCGCGCCACTTTGCTTTTGAAAATGGCTCTTTCCACCGAGAGGAGACTGCCAGATGTGCTCTGCAAAAAAGCAAAGGCATATGCCGCGGACATCTTCGGTTACTATAAACGGCGAACCAAGCCTTTTGTTGGAAAAAAATACATCCGTCATCACGTTCGAACGGCTGTGGATGCATTCGCCGAAGCAATTCTGCAGGAGTATGCCCACTTTCTCATCTCTCTGGCATGCGTCTACGACGAAAACCCACAGGCCTTCGAGAATACTGCCAACGTTATGAAGCGACTTCGTCGATGGCCCAAGCTCAGAGTTCCAGAAGAGGACAAATAAAAATATGAGGTGAATATTCCCAAAGCTCCCTAGACTAATAGTCAAACAGAAAACTTTAACGCATGTTTACCAGTGGATATGAAAACAACAGAATCGAGTGTTTATAGATTGACTGTCAACAAATTGTACAGATTGCTGTCGAAGTCTTTTCTGTAAATTTATAGGAGAAATATTATGATAATAATAAAACTAAAATGCACTCGTTAATTGTGCAATGACTGATGCTCTCGAATGCAATGCAACGCAGGCAGGCCCTAGTGTGGGATCGATCTACATAAGGCTGTGGATGCGGGGCTGACCCATTACTCTATCTTGCTTGCCGTCCACTCTGGGTGGAGGGATATTGACTTGGATTGCACGTCTTCGTCTTTGGTATCGATATTATCAAGAGTAAAAGCATGGAAGTCTTCATGAATCACGCCATTCTCATGGAGAAGCACCAATTCCTGTAAGGGCTCGTTGAGAATGCTCTTGGCCATCTACAGCAGGTATCAGCTTTTCATCCTTCACTTGCGAGGTTTGAACCCGGGCAGCTCTTCAGCTATAGTATTCACACTCGGACTCAGAGACTTGAATACCAAACACTTGTGGACGCCATTGGGGCCATGATGCTCGAAGTCGTCTAGCAGCTGCGCAATAATATTGGGACGACTTTAGTGATATGTCACCTCGGTGAGCCACCAGACCGACAATATTCTACTTACTTGGCGACATAGCGGGTTTGAATTTTCGGTCGTCATGGTCTAGGGCCCTTGCTAGTGATGTGGAGGGAGCTGATGGGGTCTCAATCTTGAATGTTGGCCTCGGAGAATGTGGTGCGAAACTAAAGGAAGTGTACAAAGTATCGGAGGACCTGGAAAAGAATTCCCCCGCAAATACTTGTTTTTGCCAGTTACTCACACTCCAAACAAAGCATATTATTTGTGGAGAAATCATAAAAATGACTCGATGGTAGAAAAATCAAGGAATATAACAACCCAAATAAGGGCGTTAAGAACTGCACTGTCAGAAGCCCGCTGCCTAGACCGGCTCTTACATAGTAATATTATGTATGGTTCTTATGGGGCATTACTCTGTATTTCATCCTTTTTTCTAAACCTGCACTCGGGTCTTTTTAGAAGGCAACCAAAAATGCATTGAGGGTATAATGATAGGATGCGATCACGGGTGCGACACCCTTGCGATAACTAGTGCCCGTCTAGATTTTGGCAGGGATACAGTGATATAGAAGAGTACACTACGCTTGTTGTTTATAATATTAAGTAAAGCAGCTAATAACACTGTCAACCAATCCTATTCTTGTTTTCGTAATCGAGACTACCCGAATCTAACCTGCATCATTACCCCTTACAGGGAAACGCCCAGGAGACACTAGACTGAAAGGCCGTGCCATCAGTCGAAATGCGGTGCCGCTGATTGGCGGATGGGGAAAAGAACCTTGGTGGGTTGCATGTTCAAGATACCTTGATGGCTACAAACGCACGATACTGGCATCGAATTGCATCACATTGTTATCAGTCTGTCCGAGCATTCTATATTGCGGAGCAAGAAGGAACGATGGCCCCGTCAAAGGGAAGGAAAAGTTTTTTTTCACACGGGTAGAGAAGCAACACCCTGATGGTCTATGGTGCTTGCAGCGGTCAATGTCTGTATATATCGACGGGAGGGAAAGGGGAAGGCCATACATGTAATGTACGAGCAGAGGTTGGACAATACAATATCCCATACACCATTTCGCTCTTTCCCAAATAGACTACGTTCCCAGCACACCTCTCGCAATGGCTCGCAAGTCGACGAAGAAGCCCACAGGCCCCAAGCCGAAGCCAAAGCAGCAGCCAACTGTGCTCCCCGTTACGCTCCTCTCGGGGTTTCTGGTAAGTTGGACAACTTTTCCGTGGCAAAGAGAGACCATTGTCTGACGATGTGTGTGTGTGGCAGGGTTCCGGGAAGACATCTCTTATTCAGCACATTCTCAAGACCGAGCATGGCCTTTGCATTGCCGTCATTGTCAACGACATTGGAGCGTACGTTCACATTTAAATGCTAACGCAGACATATGCTGACCGCTCAGGATCAACGTCGATGCCTCCCTCATCAGCCAGACGCATCGGCTGACGCAGAGCGAAGAGAAGGTCGTGTCGCTCCAGAACGGCTGCATCTGCTGCACGCTGCGCGGTGATCTGCTCGAAGAGCTGGTACGTCTGTCGGAGCTGCAGCAGTTTGACTATGTCATTGTTGAGAGCAGCGGCATCAGTGAGCCGGAGCAGGTCGCTGAGACGTTCGATTCCCGTCTGGCCGACACGATGGCCATGATTGCCGACGGGCCCGACGGCCTCGACCCGGGTGTCGCCAATGCACTCAAGATTATGTAAGCTCTACGTTCCTTTCTTATGGATTTGTTCACTTCTCTTCTTCATTGTTCTTCCTTGCTCACTATCTGCAGCAAGGATGCCGGCGGCCTTGACCGGTTCGCGAAGCTGGACACGACGGTGACGGTGATTGACGCGTTTACAATCTTCCACGACTTTGATACAGACGACATGCTGTCGTCACGGCGCAACGACGTCATGCCGGAGGATGAACGGACGGTGTCGGACCTGATGGTAGACCAGATCGAATTTGCCGACGTCATTGTGCTGAACAAGGTGGACATGGTACGTCTGCCATGTCTGTTTCCTCTCTCCTGGGCTCTGCTTACACGTTTCCTCTTAGATCAACGCCAAGACGCGCAAGAGGGTCCTGCAGCTGATCAAGAAGCTCAACCACCGGGCCAAGATCATTGAGACCAACTTTGGAAAGATCGAAGTGCGGGAGATCCTCAACACGGGCATGTTCAACTTGGAGCGAGCGCAGACGGGCTACGGCTGGCTGCAGGACCTGCACGCGATGACGATGCGGCAGGTCAACGGCAAGAACGTCATGACGCCCAAGCCAGAAACGGAGGAGTACGACGTGCGCAACTTTGTTTACTGCCGGCGGCGTCCGTTCCACCCGCGGCGGTTGTTTACGCTGTTGTTTGACAAGTTCATTTTGCAGATGGAGCACCCTGATGACGATGAAGACGAGGACGAAGACAAGATGGAGACGGATGAAGGGGACGAAGACGAAGACGAAGACGAGGAGATGGATGGAGAAGACAAAACGGATGCCATCGATGAGATTCCGGGCAACGACATCATCCTGGCCAACAAACGCGCGTCACCGCTCTTCCGTCGCCTCTTCCGGTCCAAGGGTGAATTCTTCCTGGCCACGCGGGCCCAGCGCGCGGGCGAGTGGTCGCAGGCGGGTGCGATGCTGACGCTGACGGGCGGGCGTCCCTGGTTCTGCACGCTCCCGGCGGAGGAGTACGTGACGGGCAACGAAGAGATCGATCGGCTGGTGCGTCACGACATGGCTACGGGCGGCGAGTGGGGGGACCGGCGGCAGGAGATCGTCTTCATTGGCGAGGCGCTTGACGTGAAGGGGCTCGAGAAGGCTTTTGATGCATGTCTGCTGCGCGACGACGAATTTGCGCAGTGGGAGGCCGTCATGCGCAACAGGGTATTCACTGACGACGAACGCAAGCGGGCGCTTGAGGATCTGTTCGAGGACGGATTCCCCGACTGGGCAGACAACGACGTTGCGCTGGAGCACGAAGGGCACAACCATGCGATGTAGAGGGGAGTTTTATGATTCCATGCCTGGGATATGGTCCATGGCACGTAATTCCCAGAGACACAAACCATGATATAGAAAACACAGGTTTCGCTAAAACGTTGTCGATGAAGTGCTGAAGTTATCGCAAGCCATGGATCCAAAACAGAGGCAGTGCTCTTACAAGAATCTCGGCTAACGCTCTGAGATTCGATTCATACAATAACAAAAAGTAGCGATATTAATGTTGTCAAACGCGTCACTTTGCTTTGGCATACGTTGTTCAACGTCGGAATACTGTAACCCGCCGGTTCAGAGGGCGGTGCCGTAGTGTGCCAGCCATTTTACAAGTTTCCTTTAAAATGAAGATAAGACAGCTACTCAGGTACGGTACATATTCTGACCGTTCGCCTCGGAAGAAAGTGAGCCCGGTACCAGTTACCCCTTCTGCTTTTTGGAATCTAAGATGAGTAAGTTGTGATGTCTAAGTCCAAATCCATATTAGGACTACGTCGTACAAGACTACATATGTATTCCAAGGGCCCCACTTGGTCACTTACAAGCAAAAGCCACTGGAATTACCCACTGGATTGTCACTGTTTTTGCCACTGTGCCCTAATTGTAATTGAAAAAAAAATAAAGATGATGCTCAAGCCACAACGCAAACTGGCAGTTTTGTCCATCATCCCCGCCGGCCAGCGCGGCACGACGCTGCAGGTACGCGGAGCGGCGCTGCGAAGAGTGGATGTGCTCCACGGAGCACTACGACGGTGCATCCAGCCATGTGGCGGCCATGGTGCTGGACTCGCAAGTTGCGAGGACGTGCTGATCAGAGCCGTTTTGCTGCAGCACGGCAGCGTGACTATCTTCCAGGTGGGCCATGCGAAGATGCGGGCGGGAGAGCCCGTCGATGGCGACAAAGATCGGCAGAGATAACTGTGTGCCATGGACGTGCAGTGGATCGCATTGATGGCAAGGACACAAACAAGAACAATGCTCTCCCACGTGCATCACGCATTACGCATGGACGGTTTTCATCTGTTCACCCATGTCTCTGGCATGGGGGGTGTGGCCCATGCCATTGTGTGAATGGGATACAGACGAAGCCACGAGCCATGCCCGGAGTGAAGCGAACATAATTCCACAGCAAACGGGCGAACGCGCGGCTAGCCTGGCCAGCCTGCCGAGCACTTACAGGGTGGGAATGCAGTGGGAATGCATGGCTAGCCGGGAGGGGTCTCCTGTCAATGGCTGGCGTACGAGACACGCACGCGCATCCGTCGGCCAAGTAGAGAAAACGGAACAGATTATAAAAAATCAGTCAATATTTCCCCACCGGCAAGATATCTAATCTAATGGTCACAACAGGCTCTGGCGGCTTTACCCACCAGTACGCAATTACCGCACCCGGGAAAGAAGCAGCTGTTTCGGCCGCGGGGGGGGACGGACGAGTCTCATACTCGTACTGGTCCGGCTGGTTGGGGGTGGGTCGATGCTGGTGACTGAAGACGGTCACACCTCCGGGGCGCCCAGGTTGGTTGCGGGATATAAACAGCGTACTATGCAAAGTTCATGGTGTTGTGCATGTGCTCAGCAACCATTTTTGTTGGTCACGTGCAACAAAAGTACCGGCAGGGCATACCCGCAGATACGGCATATGGCGCAAAGAAGCATAACTTAGCAGGCTAGGTGAGCTAACGGTGAAAATTCGAAGGAAGCAATAGATTCCAGCCGCTGTCCATTGCCGCGAGAGTGGAATAAATAAAATGTGCATTACCGTTGACAACGGACATTTTGATCCAAGCTATGCCGTTTTTCGTCGCTCTTACCAGTTACGTAAAGCCGCCGGTCACTGCTGACGAAACCCCCCCAGAGTCTCAGAGCTGCGCCGAAATTGCAGGTAGTAGCTCCCGGCCGAAATCGGCTCGAAAAAAAAAACGACCTTTGCCAGTCAGAATGGATCATCGCTTGCGACGCACCTGTGCGGCCCATGACAAGAATAGATCATGCGTGTGATCCTGTTGGTTCTCGCTTCGGCGGGTTTACCGTGAACGTTGTTGGTTCTAGTGATATACGAGTAGGTTGTAAGGCCTGGTGTGGGGGGAGACCAGGCTGCAATTGGGGGAGGGAAGGGGCAGCCAAGCTGCGGGCGAGCTGTGCGGGCGAGCTGAAGCCAAGTCGCAGTGCCCAGGCCACCCGGTCGCACTCTCCGAAAGCGTGAGAGCTGTCGGACAGTAAGACCACACACACGAGAGAAGCGTCTGGTGTGGAATGGCGCCAAAGCGACAGCCCTGTGACCCTGTTGGAGGTGGCCTGTTTTGCTTATTATTGTTACTTTTTGGGGCTTGGCAGGTTAAGAAGGGATCTTCATAGCGTCAGTTGCTTGTCTGGCCAAGCTCGGCAAGCTCACAGACCCGAGGCGCCACCCCCCCCCCGTAACCGCCACCCAGGGAGCCAAGATGCGCCGACCCGCCGCCGCGATTAGCTTCTTTCATATTGGCATTGTCTTGGTTCTGGAGAGGTGGAAGAATTTTTTGCCAAAAGCTAGATACTATCAAGTACATAGTAGTATGCAGGCAGACAAGAACGGTATGTGGGTGTAATGACTCGTTCCTTCCGGTGAGGGCGATGCGCTGAGTCGCATCTCGACGCTTAGCAGGGCAGAACCGGCTGAATCACCGAATGTGGTTTCCGCGCGAAGGATCAGAACGCGCTGGGGGCGAGTGAGCTCCTTTGTCTGAATTTGAAATGCGGGTTCTCACTATTCAAGACGCTACGACAAAAAAAAACGAAAGCGACGTCGTAATACAATCGAATCACAGAGGGTCAGGCCGGTGGGATGGACCAGCCTCGCCCGTCACGTTGCTCGTTCTGCAACATGGCAATGGAGGGGGGGGGAGGGGCTTTTGTTAGGTAAAAGCGCTGCTGTGCCTCAATTTCTGTTTTCCAACTGCCCCATTCGGCCGCTTCCAGACCGTTTCGTTTTCAGCAAATGGGAGAACTAGGCCGCGGCAACAATCGAAGAACTCGTCATATTTCCCCGAGCAGCCCGTTGTCTGGCTTCCGTTTCTTCCATGGCGACCGCCCACTCCACAGCACTAGAACACACGCTATACCCGTAGATTGGCAGATGGTGGCGCTGGGTTCCGCCTGCATTAGTTGCGTCTTCTGCGACTGCTTTTTGGTCTTTTTTTTTTTCTTTTTTTTCTCGGGAGACTACCGCGCATTGACGGGTGCGTGGCCTCGGGAAATGACCCAATGGAAAGGCCCACAGACCGTACATAGTGTCGTTCTGGCGGAGAAGGACGATCTTGGCAAGCCATCGTCGTCATCGATCGAGGTCGAAAGAGAAATCAAGAAATGGAGAAAGAAAGGGCTACGAGCAAGCTTATAGTGAAAGCCAAGTCGACCAGCGCGGCAGTACCCAGAGCGAAGACGGGCACAAATCTTGGCTCTCGGGAAACCGCTTGCTGTCTCGCGGTCGCTCGGTCAGTAAATTGCAGGGTCTCAGGGAGAGTCGAAGGATTGTCCGACGCAGGCAAGTCAACAACAATTAGCTTATCAGATTTTTCGCTTCGTTCTTCCTCCCTAATCAGATGCAAGTTTCCGCGCGCAGTTCTTGCCAAAACCCGCCTAGCATATATTTTCTTCATGCTAGCCCCACGCTAGCTCATGTTAGGGCGGGTCCGCGCTCAGGGCTCTGCCTAATCACATCGCCGGGGCCAGCTCTTGTTTCTTTTCCTTTTTTCCCTTTTTTTTTCTTCTTTTTTTTCTTTTTTTTTTTCTAATTTTTTTAATTTCGCCCGCAGCGAATACAAGCACTTTTTGCCGCTGCGTCTTACGCACATCGCCATTGTAACAATGCAGGCCTATGCCGGAGAGGCCGAGTAGACAAGGAAAGGATCGGCACGCCACCACCCTGACCCTGACCCAGCCTGCGTACGAATACAGAACCCACCCAACAGCCCTTCCGCATTCTTGCTTCCCGAGTCGAGGATGTGACATTGGACTAGAGTGGGCCTGATCAAGCACCCAGGTGGTCACTGTCTGCATAGTACATGCTCTGGGTATTATTCGTAATCCTATGTACCGGCATCTGGCTTCTATCCATGTCTGTCTCGACATAAAATCTCGGCCCTCCCCCCTCCTGTCTCGCTCTGTCTCCCCCCCCCCAGACAAGCCTGGACCACGACTAATTCCAGTGACCCTCTCCTCCTTTTCCTTTTTTTTCTCCATCACCATGGGTGTCTTCACCAACATCCGTGGGCGCAACGACGCTGTCGCAGTGTCGGATCTGGGCCCCGTCAGCGACCCTGCCGCGTCCGGTGCCAAGGCGGCCGACGGCGCGGGCATCAAGGACGCCGAGGCGGGCGGCGACTATGGATTCCAATCGGGCAACTCGTCGCAGCTCAGTCTGGAGGAGCGCAACGAGAAGGAGGTCATTGAGCACGGCGACAAGATCACCGAGGACGCGCAGCTGGGCGTGCAGAAGGCTGAGGCTGCGGCCCTGGTGTGGTCCAAGAAGGCGGTGCTGCTGACCTACGCCTGGATCTGGGTCTGCTTCTTCATGCTCGCGCTGCAGCAGTCCATCCTCAGCAACGTCATGTACCTGGCCTACTCGGGCTTCCAGGCGGCGTCCCAGGTGTCGACGGCCAACATCCTGGCCAACGTCATCGGCGGCGTGCTCAAGCTGCCGATCGCCAAGGTGCTCAACATCTGGGGGCGCGCCGAGGGCTTCTCCATCTTTGTCGGCGTCTACCTGCTGGGCATGATCATCCTCGCCTCCTGCAACGGCCCCAACAGCTACGCGGCCGGCTACACGCTCTACTGGATCGGCTACGACGCCATCTACTTTATCATGGACGTCTTCATCGCCGACACGTCCGGCCTGCGCAACCGGGCCTTTGCCTTTGCCTTTGCCTCGACGCCCTTTATCTGCACCGCCTTCACCGGCCCGCTGGCCGCGCAGTCCTTCCTCCGCATGACCTCGTGGCGCTGGGCCATTGGCGCCTTCTGCATCATCATGTTCTTCGTCTTCTCGCCGCTGGCCGTCATCTTCAAGTTCTACCAGCTCAAGGCCGAGAAGCAGGGGCTGTTCACGCGCAAGCCCAGCGGCCGCACCACCTTGCAGTCGGTTGTGCACTACTTCCACGAGTTTGACGTCATCGGCGCCCTCATTCTCATCGCCGGCTGGGTCCTGCTGCTGCTGCCGTTCTCGCTCAAGACCAATGGCAAGTCGCAGTACAAGGACGCGTCCTTTATCGCGCTCGTCGTCATCGGCTTCGTGCTGCTGTTCGTCTTCGCCGCGTGGGAGCGCTTCTTTGCGCGCACGCACTTTATCCGCTGGGAGCTCTTCCGCAAGCGGACGGTGCTGGGCGCGTGCCTGACGGCGGGCGTGCTGTACTACAGCTTCTACGCGTGGGACACGTACTACTACTACTTTGTCATGGTGGTGTACGACCTCAACATCTCCAAGACGGGCTACATGTCGCAGATCTACAACGTCGGCTCGTGCTTCTGGGGCGCCGTCTTTGGCATCTACGTGCGCCAGACGAAGCACTTCAAGTACGCCTGCCTCTTCTTTGGCGTGCCGCTGATGATCCTCGGCTCGGGCCTCATGATCCACTTCCGCGGCCAGCACAGCAACATTGGCTACATTGTCATGTGCCAGATCTTCATCGCCTTTGCCGGCGGCACCATTGTCATCAGCATGAGCATGGCCATGATGGCCTCGGCCGACCGCGACGGCGTGCCCCTGCTGCTGGCCCTCATCTACCTGTGCAACAGTCTCGGCGGCGCCATCGGCACCGCCGTCACCGGCGCCATCTACAACAACGTCTTTGTCAAGGGCCTCGAGAGCAAGCTGCCCAGCCACAACGAGACCCTGGCCGCCACCATCTCCGCCGGCGGCTACCTGACGCAGCTCACATACCCCGTCGGCACCCCCGAGCGCGATGCCATCAACTACGCCTGGGGCTACAGCCAAAAGTACAACTGCATCTCGTCCACGGCCATGCTGTCCGTCGCCCTCATCGGCGTCGGCATCTGGAAGAACTATAATGTGGACAAGCGCCAGAACAAGGGAACCCTGCTTTGAGCTGGACGGGTTTTATGGAAATGGCAGCAGGAATGCACACTTTGTAATGTTTTTTGTCCTATCATGGACACCCTCAGATATCCCCCCCTGTGCTGCGAGCTCGCAGCCAGGGTTTTCCTTAATATTGAATCACAATTTTCCCATCGAACCGTCACGTGACCTTCAATCGAAACCAATGTGTACAAAGTCGAGCCCTTGCTGAGCTTATCGGCAAGCTGGTAAGAAACAATCTTGGCACAGGCGATCGCGCAGCTCTTGGGCGTCTGGACCCGGCCTAGAATTCGACCGAGCGTGCTGACGTCCTCCAGCCAAAGGGAACGGGTGGAACGGATCGCCACACACGAACAGCTGGGGTTCCTGGATTCAGGCCGGGTCTCCCGGCAATCGGTGCTATGCGATCGTCTTGCTGATTCGAAAGCTTGATGTTGTTCAGTGTTCTTATGTCCCTACTCTTGTTCTCTCTTGTTTCTGGTCTCTTGTTTCTGATCTCTTGATCTCGTTTCTGATTGGCTATCGTGTCCATTCCATCATTCCATCCACGTATATGCACAGCTCACGTAATTAATTAATCTGCAGTGGTTCGACCACGTCCATACGACTTGTCTGCCGTCGAACGAATCCCCGGCTGTGCCCTGATCCTGCCGTGTTTTCGGTTGGGCGTGTCTCGCTTTTCCCGCCTGACAGCAGCTGGATCGGCTGTCCCGCCCCCTGAACACCTGGCAGCCGCTAGCCTCTATGCGGCCTAGCAGACACGCATCTGTCCTACAGGCTTTAGGTCCTGTAGTGCCTGCATGGTGCGCTGATTCCCGCTGGTTCACCCCTGTTGATGCACGCTGGTGCGTGCTGATTCGTGCTGATTCGTGGGGCGTCTTCGGCAGCCACGGCGCACAAGGAACCGAAGGGAGCACGGACAGCCAGCAAAGCTTTAGGCTCCTTCCTTTTTCGAGGGAGAGGCTAATGCCTATTACGACAATACGAGTACGAGTGCTGCAGCTTGGCTGCTCCTCATCAAATCCTCGTACAGCTTTTTCATCCATTGGAAACACAAACCCACGAGCTTGCAGCGTTTTGCTCGCTTCCCCTTTTTGTCCCTGTCAATCCTTTCTCTTTTTTTTTCTTTTTTTTTTTGGCCCGTTCCAGCGTGCGCGTCACTGGTGCCCATCGGGCGGCTAAAAAAGGCCCCAACACTATTCATTCCTTGCCACACGAGTCCCTCCTGACTGGTCATTTTTAACCGTTCTTGGGCTTCACCTGACCTTGCGCGACTTGGCATCCTCATCCATTCCGATGCGACCGTGAGAACTCGAGCCTCCTCTCTTTCTTCTGCATCCTGATCTGCGAATGCTAGCAATCCCCTGCTGCTCATTCGATTTGATGCAGCACGCCCTCTCCGCTGATATACGTATCGACCCAAGCCCGTCGAAACCAATAGAATCGATTTTTTGTTGTTCGCCTTCCGACCGTCTGCGCATGAGGCTTTTGTTTGCACGTCCCGCCTCTCGCTCCTCTCGAGGACCGGCTCGCCCGGGTTGTTGATTGCGTGCCGCAGCACCGTTCTGACGGGAGCAGCACAATGACGACGCAGGAGACGGCAGCAACAGAGGCCCAGGCCGTGACCGTACCGCTGGCCGACGAGCCGCAGCTACAGCCGCAGCTGCAGCCAGAGCCAACGCCAGAGCCTGTCTCCGTCAAAGAGGAAGTCCAAGACACGTGAGTTGATGGCATCTACGCGTTTGCATGTGCATTTCTGATGCCTTCAGACCCCGGGAATCAGCAGCCGAGTCCAACGAGCCTTCCAACGAGCCTTCCGATGAGCCTTCCGATGAGCCTTCCGACGAGCAAGACGAGCAAGACGATGAATTCAAAGACGCTCCAGAACAGCACCTCGAAGTGAGCAGCTCAGAGCACCTGACGCCACGGAAAAAAGCTAGCTTCACCGCCGAGCAGCCGACGATCGTCAGCGACGCCGAAATTGCAGCCACCCTGTCGACGCCGATCCGCCGCCTGCCCTCCTCCCTGTCGTCGAGCTCGATTGAGGACCAGGATATCAGCACAATCCCCGATCCGCGGAAGCGAGGGCCCTCCTCGCCGGCAGGGCCCAACGCCCCGCGCGAAGACGAGGTCACGGCGCTCAGCACGAAGCTGATCGATGCCATCAACCGCCAGAGCACGCTCGACGATACCCTGTCCAAGACCCGGCTCGAGCTGGAGGAGGCGCGCGAGCAGGTCCGCCAGCTCGAGGAGACGGCCGCCCGGCAAAAGGAGTTTTTGTCCGGCGGCGTCTGGGTGCGCAAGTCGACGGTCGAGCAGGAGAAGCAGCAGGTCCTGGCCCGGGTGCGGGAGGAGAAGCGGCTGCGGGCGGAGGCGGAAGAAGCCAAGAAGAAGATGGAGCAGGAGCTCGAGGCGCTGACGGCGGAGCTGTTTGAGCAGGCCAACAAGATGGTGACGGACGCCAAGGAGGAGGCCCGGGAAGAGCAGCGGGCGGCGGCGCGGCGGTACAGCAACCTCAAGGCGCAGCTGGCGGACACGGAGGGCCTGCTGCGGTCGCAGCAGGAGCAGCTGACGCAGCTGAAGCAGGTGATGGAGGAGATGATCATCAGCAGCAGCGAGTCGATGGCGCGCGACGACCAGACGACGCTGACGACGCCGACGTCGCCGGGCTTTGGCAACTCAGATTTCAAAGACTCTCTGGACGACTCGGCCAGCTCGACGTCGGAGAACGTGGCGGCCGACGACAAGGCCATTGAGGCGTTTGGGGCGGCAGCGGCAGCAGCAGCGGCAGCGGCTGGGGTTGCGTCCGACGGCGACGACACGACGCCAGCGGTGGTCGCCACGGCGACGGCTGGAAGCACAGCGGCGCCTCCGCTGGAGCTTCTGTCGCCGGCCAACCCGACGAGCTTCACGCACCTTTTGCGGCCTGTTCTGCGCCACGACGTGGCGGCGTACGGCGAGTTTGTCGACCTGATCCGCACGGCCCAGATTCAGCTCCTGCTCCAGCACCAGTACAACGCGCACCAGGCACACGTGCGGTCGCCGTCGTCGACGTCGCTGCCCAAGACGCCGCCGGTGGGCGCCGCGTCCGTCTCGCCTAGCGCCGCGAGCACGACGACGGTGGCGGTGCCGCCGCCCACAGTGTCGGGGCTGGCGACGCCGAACGGGTCGTCTCCGCAGCCGCCGCACGCCAAGGATCTCAAGGAGGCCAAGTTCTACAAGCGCGTGCTCGTGGAAGACATTGAGCCGACGCTGCGGCTGGACACGGCGCCCGGCATCTTCTGGCTGGTGCGGCGCAACATCATGGCAGCCATGGTCGAAGGCACGCTGGTGGCAGAGCCCGTGCCCAACACGGACGGGGCCACGCTGCTGGTGCAGAGCGCGTGTGCAATGTGCGGCGAGAGCCGGCGGCAGGAGAGCTATCTGCGGCGGCACCGGTTCCGGCTGACGGAGAGTGACAAGTCCACGCCGTACCCGCTCTGTGGCTACTGCCTGGGCCGCGTGCGTGCCGTCTGCGACTTTCTCGTGTTCCTGCGCATGATCAAGGACGGCCACTGGCGGGCGGACGACGAGGAAGCAGAGCACGCCGCCTGGGAGGAGGGCGTGCGGCTGCGCGAGCAGATGTTCTGGTCGCGCATCGGCGGCGGCGTGCTGCCAGCAACGAGCAGCAGCGGTGGTGGCGGTATCAGCTCGGGGCGTCATTCTCGCATCACCAGCGGCGTCCACAGCCAGGCCGGCGGTGGCAGTCCGCTGGTGCAGTCGCTGGTGCAGTCGACGACGAGCGCTAACGCAGGACTCGGCATTGTCACCGATGACAGCAGCACGTCCCGGCAAGAGCCAACACCGACGCCGACGCCAGCTCCAGCACCGGCACCGACAGCAGCACCGACAGCAGCACCGACAGCAGCACCGACAGCAGCACCGACAGCAGCACCGACAGCAGCGCCGACTCCGGCTCCGATTCTTGTTTCGCCGCCGATCCAACTGCAGACGCAGCAGCCAAGCCGAGCATCCCGGCTGTCATCGTCTATGGCTGCATTTGTGAGCGGACTGGGTGGCCATGTTGCTTGAGCCACTCCGCCTCCCTCACCCCCCCCTCTTTAATATTTGATATTTCGTGTTTTTCCGCGAAACTGTTCCTTGAGTCTCTTTTTTCTTTGTGGCTTGCTTTCCTATTTTTTTGGTCTTTAGCGCGCATCTTCTTCGGGCGTTTTTTCCTTTTCTTTTTGGTTTCAAGGATAGAGAGGATGATGGACGAAAGGACCTTTTTTTTGTACAATTAGCAGAGCCGTTCAGCAACGGACAGCGGCCGTGTAATATTGCATCACAAGACAGCAGTTGATATGGCGCCCAGACGCGCAGTTGCAGAAAGCTTGGTGTTATTTTGGCTACTGATTTGTCCCCTGCTTCACGCCCACATGGCGAGGCCCTCGACATCCCACGTCGGCGCGGCCATCTGGTCGGGTCTGGCAAAGTCGATCACGTACGGCAGGGCCACGCGGACCCGTCGCCGCTTTCGCCCAGATCCCTCCGGCACCGCCTCGAGCTCGTTGAACTCTTCGTATAGCTGATAGCGCAGCTTGCTGCTGCTGCTCTGGTCGTCCTGGCAGTCCTGCTTCTCCGCCGTGATGCAGCGCTGTATCGGCAGGCCGAGGCCGCGCCGGGCCAGGACCGGCCCGATGCCCGGGGTGAGGTCGAGGTCGAGCGAAGGCGCCAGGAACGAGCGGGCCGGCCGTACGTGCGTGCCGGGTGTCTGTTTGGGCGGCTGGCTCTGCGTCAGCGGCGGGCTGTCCTCGTCGACGGCGGCACCACGAATGGGCGACCAGCCGCCAATGTGGAAGGCGACGCGGTCAAGCGGCTGCTCCGGATCGCACCTCTGCTGCTGTTTTTGCTGCTTCTGCCGCTCCGCCAGCACCTGCTGCTTCTGCCCCAGCAGGTAGGTGAGGCGCTGCAGGCAGCGGTGCACGTCGACGTCGAGCTTGGGCACGCAGCGCAGGCTGCGCAGGACCGAGGGCACGGCCAGCGTGAGCACGGCGAGCCGCGGCAGCCGCGCGAGCCGCGACAGGAGCTCGGCCTCGTCGGGGCCCTGCAGGTGGCGGTCGTCCAGGTCCAGCTCGAGCGTGTGCAGGCGCGAGAAGCCGGGCGCCATGGCCGCCGCGGCGGGTTCCGGCAGCATGTCGGAGTGCTCCTCTGTCTCGTTCTCTTTTTCTTTCTCTGTCTCTGTTCTCGTCTCCGTCTCCGTCTCCGCTCGCCGTCCCCCCTGCAGCAGCACCTGCAGCAGCAGCGGCGCCGGCGTGGGCGTGGCCGCGTCGGCTCCGGCGGCCCCGAGGCCAAAGGGATGCCGCAGCACGAGGACCTCGAGCGAGCCCGCGTGCCGCTGCAGCGCCGCCAGCGGCAGATTGTCCGTGAAGCAGCGCACGAGCTCGAGCCGCCGCAGCCGCCGCACGTGGTACAGCAGCAGCGCGCCCACCAGCTGCGCCGCCTGCCGGCTGTGCCCCGGCTGCAGCGCCCACTCGGCGTCGTCCAGCCGCAGCGCCTCGAGCCCGCCCAGCTGCGCAAAGTCGAGCGCCCCCAGCACCCGCCGCAGCGGCGCCCCGTCCAGCGCCAGCGTCTGCAGCCGCCGCAGGTCCCAGTGCTCCGCCACGTCCGCCGCCGCGTGCTGCCGCCAGTCGTACCGCCACAGGTGCAGGTGCCGCAGCGCCGGCAGCCGGTCCACCGCCAGCACCGTCCCGTCCGCCGCGTCCACCAGCGTCGGCCCGAACCGGAACGGCCGCAGGTAGAACGCACGTGGCGGTCGCCTAAAGCTGCTGTTGTCACTGTCACTGTCGCTGTCGCTGTCGTTGCCGCCTGCTCCGGCATCGCCGTCGTCGTCGCCGCGCTCGTCTCCTGGCGGCAGCTCAATGTCGCCGCGCAGCGCCAGCGTCTCCAGCTGTGGTGCTAGAGACAGCAGCGCCTTCAGTGCCGCCATGTCTGCCTCATCGTCGTCCCCGCAGCCGCCCTCGCCATTTTCCCTCCTGCTGTCGACTGTAAGCTGCAGCTGCTGCAGTCTTGCCGCTGCCGCACGCAACCGCTGCCGCCTCGCTTCTGGGGCACCCGGATCGTCCGCGTCGATGTTGTGACTTGCATATTGCTGCACGCGCAAGCTCAGCCCAGCCAGCGGTATCTTGGCAATGAAACGCGCCGCAAGCTCGTCGTCCGACTCGCCGTCATTGTGCACATTGCGTGCGCCGGACACACGCACCGGCGGATCGGTCGCCTGTGTCCTCGCCTTGACTGCTCCTGTGTCTGCGCCCTTGCTGAGATCCGGCTGGTATGCCACACAGTCCGCAAGCTCTGATGTTTGTGCAACGTGGCGGAAGGCCGCTGTGACTGCTGTGACTGCATTCATGCTGAACAGGTAGCACATCTAGACTGCTGTCTAGACAGCTGATGCGAGATCCCAGAATTCACGTCGAAAAGGGCCTGTCTGTGCTGTCCGTGTTAGTTATCTGGGATCTGTAACACTCGTCTTAAAGAATGGCGTACATCTTGGTTCTCATCCAGTCGTCTGGCAGTCAAGTCCAGCGCCAACGGTCACTCCGAGACACAACAAGGCCAGGAAGGCCGATCACACCCAGCTTGAACCTTGGGACCTTCACGCTGAGGAGGACTAGCACGGCCCCCGAGGCCTGGGTCGATGTGGGTGGAGACAGTTTCAGCAATGGAAGTCTGTAGATCATTTGTATAGCTGCCAGCCACCTCCGTGATCTCCGGCCAAGGTTAAGCTTAGCGAGCCGGGGTCGAGCTCTCGGTTCAGCAGTAGAATAAAGCTTGCAGGACATGGTCCAATCCATCTTCCGACGAGGCCAACAGAGAAGATCAAGAGTGCTGTTAAATACGTTCTCGGACAGGACGACAAGTACCAATGCCCAGCAAAACAAGAAAGCACAGGGATAAAAGGGAGGAAGTGGCTCGAGGCCAGGATTTGGGGTCAGTGGTGGTGATGATGTGCGAAACCCAGAAAGAAACACGCCAAACACGCAGCGGCACATTGTATCTTCCACAAACGAGAGACTGGCCTGCCATGCTTGTCTTGCTCCTCCCTGCATCTACCCCATTCTTGAGCAGAATGGCTTGCATGTTGTATGCACAAACGGGCCAGGATGACGAAAAGCATACACCACTAGTCGACGAGGCCGCAAGCGCAAATGGCAGACCAGACTCGGCAGAGTGGCATCGTTCCGTTTGCCTTGGTCTCCCCCCCTTCCGTTGATGGAAATCTCACTTGAAATTTGTCCATTGTCTCATTGCGCCACCATGCACGTCTAGACGGAGAACGGGCACGCCGGAGGAACCAAAAATAAAATGGAACAATTGATAACAGCAGCTCAACAGATCCAACGCCCACTGGGAAGAATAGTCAAGGCGAACGAACATGCGGAGCAACCAAGGAGCACTTGCCAACACATCATGCCCCCCCTCCCCCTTTACTTTGTCTTTGCCATCAGGTGAGAGGGTGTGTCAGAGGTCTGTCACAAACGGCTGTCGGCTGGGACAGAAACAAGGGTCCTGGTCGGATATCGTTGCATTTCTCGACAGCACCAGACATGCAGATTCCCACTCGCCCACCCACACCGGCTGATCGGTTGATGGCCAGGCTTCTCCACTTGGCTCGAGTTATGCGGCCAGCACAACGCCTTAGCGCTTCTGCCGGTGTCATGTGCTGTTTTTGCATGCTGACAGAAGCGAGACCAATGGTGGTCCTGACCATGGCCCTGTGCTAGAGCCCTGTCTCTTGCGCTCTCCCGTTGTCGTCTTTTTGCATTGCTGATCCACTCGTCCTCTCCCGTCTTCCACTTGATTTGGACTAGCAATGCAAATCAGAGGGGGGAACACGCAATATTGCACATGCCTTGTCTTGAGGTGCACTTGCGCCAGCAAATCGGCATTTCCGTATGAGCAAGCACACTTGCATTCTGCTGGAACGCGGCCGCCTTGCGCATTTCATGTCCCGACATGGCAGAGTCTCGAACATGCCCACAGGTTGGACAGAGACATGCAAGCCAGATGAAAGGAGGGTGGGGACAAGCAGAATCGGCAAGAGACAATTGGGAACCAGGGGAACGCAGTCTCTGGGTTGCGGGTAGCGGTTCCAGCGCATGTATGGGGAAGAGGGACCAGCGGCAACCACACTCGCGACCAGCTAGCGGGGCCGGCTAGTAGTCTAGCAGGGACCCAAGGAGAGACCCTAGCTCTGGGACGCATACTTGTGTTGTCTGATGTCCTCGTAAAAAGTAATGTTGGCCGCCGCTAATGCCGGCTGCCGTGGACGGAGGCTCAGTGGTCAGTAGTGTGTGACTGAAGATGTGAATAGTGGCTAGGCAGGCCAATGTGAGAGGCGAAGCTGCACGGCTTCGAGGTTAGAGGCACAGAGGATGCAACGCATGCACCAGACTGCGCACAGCAAAGACATGGCAAAGACGGACAGCGGTCTGCTCCTCTGAACCGTACAATGCTGTACACGTAAAATCAGCCAGCCGTTGATGTCGTGTAACGAGCAAAGAGCCTCCAATGGGACCCATGCCCCACCGAGGAAATGACAACGGGATGCAGGAGGGTGGACTAACGCATGCCGAAAATCAGGCGTATAAGAGAAAATGGGGCTGATGCTAGACATCGAAATGACATGGACTGCGGTGTCCTCCGTAAGAACGAGTAAACGATGCAACCAAGTCTGCTCCGTAGGCAGAGTGAAATGCAGGGGAGGAAAAAAAAAGAAAAGAAAAGAAAATAGGGCCGATAAATAGCAGTCAAGGAAGATGAGGGGGGAGAGGGGGGGGAGGCGGCACAGCACGGCTAGCTATCAGGGCCCAGAGAATCAAATAATAGGCCGCAGTTGTTCAGACTCTGGCGTGGCAGGTATAAAATCGTATCGGATGCTGAACGGAGAAGGCCAGAAAAAGAAAAAAAAGAAAAAAAAAAAGAAGAGATGATACGACAGCGAGTGGCGGTCAGAAACGTAAAGTTATGTAGGCGAAATAAGAAACGACAAAAAACCATCTTCTTCTGGTCTGTTTCCGGTGTCGTTTCATGTCTGTAGACAAAAAGGCATGCCGTGTCGCGTTTCATATACTCCAGACCAATGCAGAAAACATCGGATGTCATCCTATTGCACCATCCAAGCACGGCTCATTATCGAGCTGTCTTGACGGGGCAAATGATGCATACCATTGGCAGCGGCTCATCCCCGTACCACAGCACCATACAAGATAATACACAGCACCCATCATTTCTCATGCGCACAAGTACTTTTGCTCAGGCATAACGGCTGGAAGCACATAAACAAAAAAAAATAATGATGGCTGGCTTGATACTAGAGTACACACGACGGGGTATCTCTTTGCTGTCTGAGTCGGAGAGTCCTCGATAGAAAAGGGGGAGGGGGGAGGCGGACCAAAGACGGTCATATTGCATCCAGTCGCGCATTCCAAAGAGAGCTAACTGTGCGTTGATAGATAAAAAAAAAAGGACTGGAACCAGAAACAGCAAGTGGCTAAGAAAGAAGGTATTCAATGGGTCATGAAGAATGAGCAAAAATATCAAAGACACAATGCAAACAGGCAGAGTGAAATGGCACAAGATTGGGGGGCAGAGCAGAACAATGCCAGAATTCAAACAGAGCTCTTCAAAATGGGGGTTCGTCAGTAACGATAGACCGGGCCGCTTCCGTACTTGCCGCTGCTGGGAGCGGCCGCGTCGACTCCTGGGGCCGAGCTGCCCGCCGCCGCAGGTGGGTAATTGTGTTCGCTCGGTTCGATGGGTGACACATCTCCTGCGGTGTGTGCATTTGGCCGGGCGCTTGACGAAGCAGGACCTCCTGCAGCCGCCTTTCCGGTTTGCCGTTGCCGGCCATCGTTGTCGTTCTGGCTGTCGCTGTCCGAATAAATGTCCGAGACGTCACGGCCCGTAGCGGCCGTGCTGCCGGCGCCTCCTCCGCCTCCGCCGTACCCAGGACGCGCCCGAGACGATTCGCGCGACGAGCCAGCCTGCACGTTGTCGGCAAACGGATTGTCCGCGTCATTGGCCGGCCCGCCGGGATAGCGATTCGGGTGGCGCGTGGTGGCGCCAGGTGCTGTGCTGGCTGCTATGGCAGCTGCCATGTCTTCGTCGTCGGCCGCTGAGTTGGCTCGGTAATGGGCCGGGTCGAATCCGCCTTGGCTGCCATGCGCGTGGGCCACGCCATTGGAGTCGTTGCTGTGGCTGTGGCCATTGCTGCCACCGCCGCTTGGCCCGGCCGCCTCGCCCGTGGGACTCGTTGGTGCAGCGCCCTTGCCCTTGCCGGCCGGCGTCATCTCAACGGTGGCATCGCCGCTCTCGCTGCGGCGCGCCTCGCCAATGCCCAGCTGCTTGCGCGCGTCCAGCACAGCGCGGTAATAATGATGGAGCGACTGCTGCAGAGCCTCGTTTGTAGCAAGAAGCGCAGTCATCTCCTTGTTGTCTGGCATGGGCTCCTTCATGTTCAGATACTCGAGGATTTGCGCTGTGGCGCGGCGACACCGCGACGACAGGTCGTCTGTCAGATCGTGCTTCAGCAGGGCTTGTGCCGAGTTCGTGTTGACGACGTCGGCCAAGACGCTGGCCGTGGTTCTGGCTTCCTCAAGCCGCTTCTTCAGCTCGCGCGGCCGTGGCAGCGTGCCGCTGCTGTGGCGGCCACCGCTTCCCCGCTCATACTGGCCGCGGGTGGAAATGTGCCCCTGAGGCACCCAATTTTGCGGTTGCTGGTTGTTTCGGCTTGGTCGGGACTGATAGAAAAGGTTAACACTTCAGAAAGAAAGAAAGGGAAAAAAAAAAAAAAAAAAAACAGGCGTGCAGGGCACCACGTACGGAAAACGACTTGGTCTTGCTCTTCTCCTTCTGCCACATCTCAACTATGCGTCCGAGCCCCTCATCAACGGCGCCCTTGGCCTCAAATTCCTGCAGAGCTTCGATGAGGAAGTGGACGACATGCGCATGCGTGCAGCCGCGAAGCAGGTCGCGGACTGTGTCTACGAACTTCTTGTCCAGGTTGCGCGTGAACGTCATGCCGGGATTCTCCACCAAGATGCGCATCAACATGATGGCATTGTAGACAAAGTTGGGTCTGCCCCAGTATTCCTTATACATGAATTTGCGGATGAAGCGAGCGCACTGGGCAGCAGCGAGGGGGGACGATTCGGCGACTTCGACAATGCTAGGCAGGAGAGCGACTTCAGCACCCTAGGCAACGGTTAGAGAGGTCAAGAAGAAGAAGAAGAAGAAAGAGGAGCAGCTGTATTCTTACCGCCTCGTCCACGTCGCTCATGCAGAACGTCCTCTAGACAAGAGCACAAAGGTCAATTTTCCAGACTGGTTTTCAGGTCTTTGGCGCAGGAATACATACGACCAGCCGCGACGCCATGGCCTCGGGCGTCTCGTTGACGTCTGCCCCTGGACTTCCATCTTCATGGGGCGAGCCCGGCGCGCCGTCGTGGGACGAGCGTACGGCATTCTCGTCAGGGTTTCCGTCTGCGCGGCGGTTAGCTGCGTGATCCGAGCGGGCAGAAGCCCCGCCAGCTCGGAAGACACCTACCGTGTGGCCGCTGCGTGAGGCCACGCATCTTGTTCCGAAAGCCCTTCATCGTGACGGCTGCAGTACCAGACTGTCCGGCGTTGTGCGGCAAGATTGTGCGCTTCGTTGGTACGGCGTTGGTTTAAAGTCCGAACGGGGTGGGCGTAACGGTCGGAAACCGGTCAGGGGTGGTTACAGCCTTGTCGCAAAGCCTAGAGAGAGCCCGCAGAAGTCGTGAGGTGGCAGGTCGGTGAGATACACAAGACGAAAAGGATGCGGGAAATGCTAAGAGAGGTAACTAGAAGGAGCCAGGCAGCAGTGAGATGCAGGAACCGGTACAAAATACTTTTTTTTTTTCAATGCACACCGCAGGCGCAGCGTATTATGAGGTGCACCTTCCCTCTACCGTATTTTGAGGTAGAATTTAGCGGGGCTGTGCAATTCCCACGTGGAAGGGACGAATAGCGGTGCTGTAATATTATTAATATTTCGCAGGGACCCCCATTTTTTAAACGGCCGAAACTGACGCGTTTGTGAGGCGCAGGCTGGCTAACAAGACAGGCCAAGTAGCATATGTCTGGAGGGAATTCTTTCTGTCTGCCAGCACGTCTTGGCCACATGCAGCGTCACCAGCGTCACCAGCGCCAAGACTGTGGCTCGGTTGCCGGCCACGTACGCCGGCACTTTGTCCATGACGTGCATCGTGAACCTGCGGCCTGCTTGCTCTGATGTCTATTGTCTATTGGTCTAGGATCTGCCGTCTATCGTCTGCTGCTCTGGTATTCGTAATGCCACGTCTCGACGCCTCCCCTACTGCTGACTAGCCTGCACGGCGCGTGCCCAGCTCTTCGCAATCGCCCCCCAGTACTGCTCCGGGTGCAGGCGCATGTGGCCGACATGCGGGCTTCCTTCGAAAACCTCGACGTCGGCGACGTAGCCCTTCTCGCGCGCCTCGACCACGTGCGCCTCAATGTCCTGCCACCGGATGATGTCGTCTGCCTGGGAGTAGAGGTACAGCCGGTGAGCGGCCGTCGTGGCCATGGCGGGGTCGTTGACCGCGCGGCGGCTGAAGGACGACGTGCTCGTGTGCCCCCTCAGGTAGTCCAGCAGGTAGCTACCGCTGATGAAGACGAAGCTGAGCGCCTGCGTGACGGCGAACGGCCAGGGGAAGGCCGGCGCGGCGCCGACGGCCATGGCCCGCGACCAGCGGCCGATGTTGGGGAAAAACTCGACCCCGCCCGGCGTCGAGTCCAGCTCCAGCAGGACGTGCGGCATGGCCGGCGGCAGCGCAAAGGGCGAGCGGCCCGAGGCCGCATACCGGCGGTAGGCGTTGAGCGTGGCCGCAAAGTACATGCCGCCGCCGTTGGACATGACGTGGACGAGGATGCGCTCCGAGGCCCAGTCCGGGTGCTTCGGGCCAAACAGCAGGTCCACGATCGGCTCCATCTCCTGCGTGCTGGCCTCCATCTTCTCCCGCAGCACCTTCATGATCGGCGACAGCACCACGATGATGGTCGCCTGGCTGTACAGCGTGCGGAAACCGGCCGTGTATTTGGCCACGTGCTTGGGGAGGCCATCGCCCCAGCCAAAGAGCAGCACCGTGCTCGGCTGGTCGAGCGGCGTCTTCAGGTCGGCCTCGTCGCTGCAGACACGCTGGACCCAGATCTGCGGTGAAAGCCGCTCGAAGCCGGGCAGCCCGGACTTGTCTGCGGACTCGTCTTCGGACTTGTCTGCTGCCATGACTAAGAGCAAAAAGGAAGGTGCTGGCTTAGAGTTTGACGAAATGTAAGAAAGCGTGCCGGTTGGTGTGTCAGGATGTTATGCGAGGTGGTAAGCTCGTCGATCTATACATACCCCGTGCTCTCCCCAACAACAACTCTCTCATGCTGGTAGCTGCCATTCGAAAGGAGAAACTCCCTCAACAAACTGCAAGCGAAGCCCCCAGGGTATTAGTTAGCGCTCACTGCGAACCTCGGCAGGATCTGGGACCCATATAAAATATGATTACTCATCCGTCTCTGTGTGTATCCGGGAAGACCTCTTGTATTAATATAGGGCGGGCGTAAATTGTATCATCTTACTGTCATACGCAGCAGGCCAAGAACTCTGAGCAGCAGCTCTGGCCATGCATTCCCTTTTATTTCAGTCACGCTGTCACCCGGTGACACTCGATCATCCTGCGGCTTCCATGCCACTTTCATAGCCAATTTCCCCCTCTTCCCTGCCGCCCAGGTTCATGACCATGAGCTCGCCCACTTTTGACGAGGCTACGCGGGTGACCGCCCTCGATGCCAATGCGTACGCCGGCTTCTTTCCAGCCCAGTACTGCATTGGGTCGGGTAAGCAACACGGATGAGAGGAGATGAGCATCCACCTGCACGAAGAGAGAGAGGCTGACATGCCGGCAGTCCCCCACGGCGGCTTTGTGGCCAGCTGCATTTTGAGCGTGGTACAGGCGCATCTCGCCTCCCGCGGCCAGCCTGACACGGTCATTGCCCACGTGGAGTATCTCAATCGCACCGAGATCGGCCGCGCCGTCTTCCTGGTCGAGGAGGTCAAGACGGGCCGGCGCACGAGCGTCGTGCACGTCACGCTGTACCAGCACGCCACCCTGGACCACGCGCCGTGGATCACGCCCGGCCGCTCGCGCAGAGAGGTCGTCGCCTATCTCACCAACACGTCGCTGGCCCACGAGACGGGGCTCACCCTGCCCACCGAGTTTGCTCTGCATCCGGCCCCGCCCCCGAAGCCCGACCTGGCCAAGCTCAAGGCAGACCACGACGACGGCTACTGGAAGCTGCTGCGGCTGCCTCGCGATGGCTACCGGGCCGTCATGGAGAGGTGCCACTACTACGTGCCCCACACGGGGCACGAGTACAAGGCCACGCTCGACCTGTGGATCAGCCTCGCCACGGGCGAGCACTTTACCAATGCTCTGCTCGGCTACGTCGCCGACTGCTGGCCCTACGTGGTCGAGTCGTTCCGGCCGCCGTCGCGAGAAAAAAGCGACGGAGCCCCGTTTGCCCACGACGACGTGTTTTGGTACCCGACCCTGGTGCTAAACCTAGACGTTAAAAAGGCGCTGCCGCCCGGCGGCGTGGAATGGCTGCATGTGCGCGTGGCCTCCAAGAGAATCCAGAATGGCCGGTTGGACATTGAGGTCATCATCTTTGACGCACAGGGCGACCTGGTGGCGCTGAGCCAGCACGTTTGTCTCATCCTGAGTGCGGAGCGAAATTTGGCCAAGCGAAGCCACACCAAGAGCAACATCTAAGCGAGCCAGAAACACAAAGAGAGACGTTTGGGTAACAAGGACAAGCGATGCAGTTCTTGGGATACGACTCGGATCGAGTCAGTTTCACACATCTTGGGCACAAGAGTTTTAAAGTTTCCTCTGTTTTTGTACTTTTGTAGATCCGATGCGCCAGGACAGTAAACCCGGACCGCGCCACAATATAATAATGGCATGCAGGCAAGAAAAACGCCTATTTTTCCTCCGATCTGCACCTTCACAGATAGTGATTCTGGTTTCTGGTTATCTTGGGGGGGTGGGAGAGGGTAAGGCACAAATCTACTCCTCCTCCTCCTCCTCCTCATCGTCGCCCTTCTCGGCGGCCTTGGCCTTCTTTCTGCGGACACGGCCCGGACGGCCGCCGCCGAATGGCGAGTTCAGCGAGAAGTCAATGTGCTTCTGCGAGTCGAGACGGACGATAAACGACGGGACGTTGACAACCTGCTTGCCGACGCGGATGTGGCGCTGGCGGATGAGCACACGGGCGTGGTGGATGGACTTGGCCAGGCCCAGCTTGTAGACGAGCGTCTGCAGGCGGCGCTCCAAGAAGTCCTCGACCTTGAGGGCGAGCACGTAATCTAGCTTCATGCGCGAGTCGTCGAGCACACCGACGCGCACCAGACGGCGAATCAGGGCGTTGCCCTCGAACAGGCGCTTGGGGTCCTTCTCGTCGAGCGTCAACAATTGACTGTTGGGTTAGTACTGCCTGGGCACATAGCACAAAAGAAAAAAAAAATATCAAAAAAGATATAAAAAAAGATATAAAAAAAATGAACTCACCGGGCAGCACGACGAATCTTGGACAGGGTGAGCAGCACGCGCCAGACCTCGCGCTTGTTGCGCAGGCCATATTCGCCAACGAGCTTCAATTCCGAGTCCCTGAATGCAAGAAAAGCGAGAAAAAAAAAGATCCCACCATTAGCTTCGAGCTCACAACGACATGGGCCAGAGAAACAAGCTCTTGCTCAGTGGCCGGTGAGAATGGTAGGGGCAAAAACGAACAGTCGGGCGGCCTCAAAGGGGCGACGCGGGACCTTGGCGGTCTTTGAGTACGACAGAGGAGCCATCGTGGACAAAAATCACAGATGCTGGTCTTTGTCGAAAAGGTTGGTGGTGATGGTTGCAAAGGGAAAGCGGGATCAAAATTTGGCACGAGAAAATTAAGAATAAGTTTACCCTAAGAAAATTTTGGCGGATTTTGTGCGCAAGATACGATTGGCTGACAGAGGGTCGGGGTCTTGAATTGAAGTCCAAAATGGCAAGCTGATTAAGCTGGCTTTGCTATTTAGTCACGTGAAAAAGAAACCCGCACCTGAAAGCCCGCACCCACCACACCCACAGAATTAATTTTTTTTCCTTTTCGTGGCTGTCACTATCCTGAAAGTTTTGCATGTCAACAGCTTCGCGCGGGGACCCCTTCACGACAACTTCCACCCACGATCAGCCAACCTCGTCGCAAACGATTCTCTTTCGACCCGTTCAACCTTTTCCCACCACCCCCATATCATCTTTCATAACCCATTGTCGCCATGGGTAAGAGCGCAGGTCTGCGGTCGGGCACGCGTTATGCGTTCTCCCGGAAATTTCGCCAGCACGGCAACATTCACCTGTCGACCTACCTGAAGACATACCGGTCAGTTCAGGGAGCAGAACGGAGCTTGCGAGAGGATCAAGTGCTGACGTGCCAAACAGGGTGGGCGACATTGTTGACCTTAAGACGAACGGTGCCGTGCAGAAAGGGTAAGGGCATCATCAACGATACACACGATGGGCAATTGTCTGACTCTCTTTTACAGTATGCCCCACAAGGTCTACCACGGCAAGACGGGCGTCGTCTACAACGTGGCCAAGAACGCCGTCGGCGTCATCATCTACAAGAAGGTCAAGCACCGGTACATCGAGAAGCGCGTCAACGTCCGCATCGAGCACGTCTCGCCGTCCCGGTCCCGCGACGACTTCCTGGTGCGCGTCAAGGCCAACGCCGCGCTGAAGAAGAAGGCAAAGGCTGAGGGCGTTCCCGTTCAGCTAAAGCGGTTGCCGGCCCAGCCGCGGGTTGCCCACACTCTGTCACTCGACGGCAACGCCCCCGAGACCGTTGCCCCGGTCGCCTACGACACGGCAATTTAACCAGCGGCTGCGACGGCGGAAGCAGAAAAGATGAAGATGCGAACGACGGCGTGGGGAGGCAGATTGCGCCTGGAATATGGGCGTGGGCCGAGAGGTCATTTGGGTGTTTCTGTTACATATGTTGCCCGTTTTTTCCTTTTCGTCGTACACCACGGATTCGGGAACAAATGCATTCGTCTTATTTTTGGACTCCAAGGCGTGGCAGGAAAAAAATGAAAGAAAGAAAAGAAACAATAAAGATGAAAAAAAGGTCAACCCAATGTAGCCCACATTTTGTGATTCTATTTGCTTCTTTTTTTTTATCGACTAGGCCAGTTTTCACCATGGCTAGAACTCCGTCTCACGCGAGTCGCGCGTCCGAAATACCTTCAGGCATATTACAGCAAGTCAATTCACACTCAAAAGACCCTCAAAATTTGGTATTTTTTCCAATTTAGATTTGTGTCATCAAGTCATCAGGAGACAAACTAGGCGCCGGTATGTCTAACTGATAACAAGAAAAAATAATGAAACCATTGCCGTCAGGAACCCGTCCTCCTTTCCGTTGTCCCGGTAGCTTTTTTCTTGTTTTACTGTTTTTCCTTGATTTTCACTTTCTTTGCTCGAACGCATCAGTCAATAGAGATTAGACTCGGTGCAAACCAGCCATCACCACGCACAAACACCTCAACAAATAGGAGACAGACAAATAGAACAATAGAGCAATAGCTCAGGTATAAAGAGATTGATAGTCCAACGAGGGAAACGCCTAGTCCAGGCAACAAACCCTGCAAGCGGTATGGTAGCTGCAGCAGTTAAGAAAAACACGAAATCAAGTCTGACACGAAGGCGACAGCTTCAGCAGACTGTCACCAAAGAGCACGAGAAGAAAAAAAAGAGAGACATGAGGTCATAAAATGCCAGTTTAAGGAACAGTGTATGCATCATGGACATCAGCGAAAATAGTAGTGAATATGTCACGGCCAACTTAGAGCCCAACCAAACGAGTGACGAGAAAATTAAAAAAGAGTGAAGCAATGACAGGGGCGAGGAAGAGTGAACCGCTTCAGTCGAGTCCCTGTTTACTAGTGCCGGCGTCGAGCGGTGCCATGAGTCGGCGTAGACATGGCCGATGCGGTAGTAGGATGCGAGTGTCGGTGGCGCCGGGCACTATGTGACAATGTACCCACGTCGTGTTTGCCTGGGAAGTGTTAGTCTGAGCCTACAACTGGCGTGTATTGGGAGTATCATACCATCGCAGCATGCCCGCACGTTCTCTAGACGTCCAGATTCTCTATCCTGGTCCTCGTAGAGAACGCGCAGCTCCTCGGCGCTGTCATTCACCTCATTCACCTCACTGGCCTGATAAATGCTCTCGTCCTGAGCCGCACCACCGCTGTGTCGGTGCCCTCGGAAGCTGTTGAACTGCGCAGACAACGACTGGCTTGACCGCCAATAGCCACCAATGCGGCCGAGGCGGCTGCGGGATGACAGGCCAACACCGGCTGTAGAGGTAGGAGTCGCTGACGCTCCCATTAGACCCGATTTGTTCTTCTTAGGCGTCGGCGTCAGCGTCGGGGGGTTCATGGACATATCGAACGCCGGAGAGTCGGTGCGGGTAGTGCGTGAGTTGTATGATGACAGAGACACTGGTGGGTGACGCCGTGTTCGGGGGGGAGCTGTCGGGCGTGGCCCAAACGACGGGTTGAACTCCTCGACATCTTCACGGGTAATATGATCGCCGTTGGTGGCCATCATTCCGTCATCTTCTGCTACTTCCTCGTTACGCAGTAACAAGTATGACAGCGCATTAAACCATATCTCGTGACGATGGCCCGTGGTGCAAGTGAACTTGATTGTGCGGCCAGGCGAGATAACCACAAGACTCTTCCGGTGCAGCCCAGGCGGCATTGGGTTGTCGTCGGTCACGACACGGACGCCCTCAATGACAACACTCTTAGCCCGGTGCTCTGCGCGGGAACCAGTTGTTGGGCCCTCGCTGCTCCAGTACAGCATCCGAGTGTACGGGTGAATCCAAAAGTACCGCCGATGACGGTTCTCGGAGAAACCCGAACGACCTGGCTTTCGAGTGTACTTCCACAGATACTCTCCTATCATAGTCTGGGTGATAGCCTGAATCATGCGCGGATCAGTGTGGCTGCTGTTGCCAAAGACATCGCTGCCATCGTGGATGTTAAACCGAGCATCGACTTCTGAGGCAAAGGACGACATTGAGGTCTGGCGGCTGATCGTGGGAGGTCTCAAAACTGCAGACCCGCCAACGTTGTTTGCGTTCGTACGCGAAGCCGGCCGAGATGGAGGCCGCAGGTCAGCGACAGTGCGGTTGACCGCCTTGGGCGTTGGCGTGCCAGTCTGGCCGGGAAAGTTGGTTGTGGTTGGCGTTTGAATGCCCCAGCTCGGCAGTCCAGCGCCGGTGGTGCTAGCAACATTGTGGTCCGCGGTTATTGAGCTGAAAGAACCGGTGCGTGCAGCCTCGATCACCTCTTTGTGGTTCGCCGGTAGCGGAGGCATTCTAAAATCGGCAGGCGTACGAGTGCTCGCTGCAGACCCAGGACGACGAACGGCGGCCAAGTTCACAGCACCTAGTTCAGCGCGTGTAATATCGCCCAGCTTGATTCTCCGTACAGAGCCCGTGCTCTCTTGGGACTCGCTGCGAGAATGCTGCCGCTCAGAGATGTCGGCCATGACTGGCTTGGAGGACTTGCCAACTGCACGTGGTGTCGTGTCAAACTCGTCGTCACCGACGGCGACGTCCGTCGGGGCCAATGTTGGTACAGTGTTCTGGTCGTCAGCGACAGGCCGCTGTTCGTTCACGGAGATTTCCTTGAAGGGGCGCAGCGATTCGGGAGTCTCCGAGAAAGGACTGGTGCTTGGCGATTGTCGCGTCTCATCCTCGGCAATCACAGGCGTAGGAGGGTCGTTATGCCTGGACCAGCCACCAAGAAGAGAGTCCAAAGGAGCCTTGTTTGGGGTTGTCGGTTGCTGAGAAGTTGGCAGCGCCTCCACAGTCTCAATGTCATCCACATCCCGCGGAATGATAAAGGCGTTCCGCTTCGGGCTCCGTTGTCCTCTATCATCAACATTGCCATGGGTCAAGGCGGCCGCTCCTAAAGCAGCCGCTGCGGCGAGAGCAGCAGCGCCTCCAAAGGCCGATTGCGACTTCCACTCATCCGTTTGTGTCGCAGTAGAGTTGACCAAAGCGGGCAATGCCGGTTCCTCCTTGATCTGTTCTTCGACCACAATGGGCTCCACATCCTGAGAGAAAACATTTGAAAAGGCCATGGATGGAAGCGGTTTCTTAGGACTGGCCCTCGGCTCGACTTCTTCGCCGTGCACTGCAGACAGAGAAAACTGCGGTGGTGGCGGTGCTTTCTTCTCCGGCTCAGGTGTGGGCACTACGTGCTGCACCTGCACTCTAGAGAACGAGAATGGCTCCACGGGAGCAGGGGTGGGCTCTCTAGGCTCAACAGGCACCACATGCTGTGCCTGAACAGACGAGAAAGAAAATGCTGGCTGCTCCCTAGGCACTGCAGGTACCGGAATGACTGTCGGGGGCATCTCGATCGGCGTGACGTTAACAGCTTGAAGAGATGAAGTGGAGAACACCGGAAGAGGCTTCGGTTCTGGTGTAGGGGACTCAATCGGCGCTACAGTAACTGATTGCAGCAACGAAGTTGAAAACACCGGGAGCGGTTGAGGCTGAGGTGCGGGTGATTCTATCGGCGAGACAGTGACTGCTTGAACTGGAGACGTTGACAACACCGGCAGCGGCTGAGGCGCGGGTGATTCGATAGGCGTGATGGCGACTGCCTGAAGAGATGAGGTAGAGAATGTCGGTGCCGGCTCCGGCTCTGGCGCAGGGGGGCTCTTTGGCGTGACATGCTCCGACACCAGAGATGAGAAAGTAAGATCAACGGGTGATGCGACCTCGGCCACGGGCTCGAGCGGAATGGAAAACAAGCCAGAGACCTTAAAAGTGAGAAGCGGCATACTGGCGGTCTGCAGTTCCCGAGTTTCGGCTGAAGCATCCTTATATGAGTGTGGTGGCGGCAGCTTGATGGGCGGCAAGAAGAGGCCGCGTCCCGGGACCGAAGTCGGTGGCGTAGGGAATTCCTTCAATTTCTCGCCCACGTCAATCTCGCTTTGCGCGACACTGCTGGTGTCTGACAAGAACGATGTTGGACGTGACTCGACAAGAAGCCGTTGGCCTTGCTCCTCGTTTTCAGACCGGGGCAAGATGGTAACCGCATCAGTGATGGTGGAGCTGTCAACCATAAGAGGCTTACGCGCAGGAAGAGGCTGGGCCAGAGGCGAATATATCTGCGACCTCCCGCTGCTGCTGGACGTTCCAGCAACAACAGAAGGCGTCATCGACCGCGGGCTCCGCCGGCGAATCGGAGTTCCGTCACTAGCAACCTCCTCGTCGCTATCCTCGCCCAGATCACCAAGCTCAGCAAACAGACTTTGGCCCTGGACGCGTGGCGTGCTGTTGGCGGAATTGTGAGCAAGACCCATGCCGGCAGGCGAAGCAGTGGCACTGAAGGGGCTGCTCTGCAAGCCGATCGGGCTGCTGCCTACATCCTCGATGCTGTTCATATGACGAAGACGCCGAGAGGCCAGCGAGCTGCGGCTGAGACGAAGCCGCATACGGGAAATGCCGCCCGTAGATGGCAGAACGGCGGTTGGTGTTCTTGGCGATTGGAACTCGTCATCCGAGGTTGATGCGGTGCTCTGGTTGGCGGGATCCAAGTCGTCGGTCTCGACAGACCGTATGACCGAACCAGTAGACATGACGCTTCGCGAACGAAGTGCCCGACGACGAAGAGTGTCTTGCTCCGTCTCAGTCATGGTATCTTCTCCGCTCGACAGCTCCTCGGCGCCGGTATGGAAATCTTCCGTTGTTTCGGCACCATCGTTGGCTGTTGCATACTCGGTGTCGCTTTGCGGCCCCTCGTTTGCGGTGTCGAACTGGTCGCTGGACTCGACGAGGCCAGCTCTGGATCTCGTAGCAGACGGCGACGGCTCGCCCTGGATTTCTTCCCAATCTGGATCGTTTGATGGCAACGTGAAGAGTTCCGTGCGACTCGATCGGGCTCCACCCAGCTGGCTCGACCGCAGCTTTTGCATGTCACGGTTCTCCTTCCGGGATTTCTTGGATGGGCCGGCGGTGCTGTTGTTGTTGGGGTCGGCACGTGTCTTCTCCAGATCATCGCGTGCATCCTGCAACAGACGGCGCAGCTCGAGCTTCTCGGTTTTCTCGCGGTGGAGATTGGTACGCAGACTCTGGAGTGTACGCTGTGCATGAAGGAGAGAGGTCTTGAGCGTCTCCGACTCGAGAACCGAATGACGAGGAGTGCCCTTGACCGGAGAAGCAGGTGGCGAGTGTTCGGGAGTGCCCTGGTCGGTAGCAGAGTCCGCCTCATCGTCGCTGGTCGTTGCCAAAGACTCGCCTCCACCCGAGCGTCCCCGGTACTGCATGGAGACAGCGCGGGCAAGCTCCTGGTTTTGGCTGGCCAGATCATCGACCTTGCGCTGAAGCGTGCTCTTCTCGCTATCCGCCATAACCATGTTCCTCTTGGCCGTGCCAAGCTCAATGTCGTGTTGTTTGATTGCGGCAGCGTGGTCGTCAACGAGACGCGCATGCGTTCCCTTGAGCTCGTCAAGATCCCGCTGGGACTTGGCCTTGTCGGCCTGCAGGGCTGCGAGCTGCTGGGCCACTTTCTTCTCCCTGTCGGCGGCATCCCGTTGAGCTGCCTCCAGATCATGGACACGCGTCTCCAGATTCCAGTTCTCCTCCTTGAATCGATGCTCGCTTTCGTCGAGGTCTTTGATGCGTTCTCGCAGGTTCTCCGTGGTATCCTCAAGCTGGGCAAGCTCTTGTCTCGTGTCGCGCAGCTCTTCGTCGCGCTCAGCAAGGAGGGCCTGCAGACCGCGCACCTGAGAGATGAGAGACGTGCTGATTTCGGCGGCAAACTCGATGTCGTGAACGCGGTTATTAGCCTGGTTCCGCTGCTTGCGATTTGATACAGACAGCTTGGTCGGCGATCCGGACGCGTGGCTTTCGTACTTAACAGGGCTTATAGACCTCTGGGAGATATGGGTTAACACAGACGCCGAGGAAAGGAAGGGAGGGGGGGCAGGTATTCAGCTCACTCGGCCACTTCTTGGTTCAGGAGAGCCGGCAGATTCATTGCTTGGGATGCGCTGCTTCGGCAGAAAGGCACGCGCAGTTTCTCTAGCAACATCGTCATAGTCTTTCTCAAGCTCTGCCAGCTTCTTCTTGAGCTCAGGAGACAGCTCAGACTCGGCCTGCAGATCCTCAACCTCGCGCAGCTTGTCTGTCAAATCCTTTTGCTGCTGAACCAGTGCAGTTCCTAGCCTCCCAGCCTCTGCCATCCGGCGTTCTGTTTCAGCTAGATGGGCGCGTAGAGCGCGCTTGGCCTGCTCGGCAGAGATGCCAGATTGTTCGGAAAAGGACTCGTCATCGAAATCGGCAAACCGGTAAGGATGGCTGGATCCCGGTCCGGTGCCCATTCCAGGAGGGTGTAGAGAAAACGGCCGGTCGACACCGACCGCCCGCTGGTGCGGCGTGGGTGTGACCGGGCTCGCATCGTGTTGTGTGTCCATATTGGCGTGTTTGTCCAACTCGTTCTCGGCGGCCGATTAAACAGGGCCTGCGAGGCAGCGAGTTGCCAGAAAGGTAGGAGATCCCCGTCAAACTAGTACATGGGTATGCACTCCGCGTTTGGTCTTGTCTTACTGGCGAAAGATCTGTGAATTTGGCGATTGGTTGACAGGCACGATCGGGTGACTGCAAGAGCAAAGAAAGGTCGACGAAAAGGACGGCAAGATCGACGGTCGCGGGAGAAAAAAAAGAAATAGAAAATAAAATAAAATAAGGAGCGACAGAAAGAAACTTGATGGCCGGCTAGGCGCGTTATTGCTCTGCGCGTTCGGGTGACGCAAGTTGGGGATGCGAAGTCCGGCGTGAAAGAGGAAAGGGGAGATTGACAAGCCACGGAACGCGAACGGTGCAGTAGGATGGCGTTGTTCGGCCCCGTCTGAGGAATGCGGCGGCAGAATTAAGGTACTCCTGGTAAAGGGGACCAAAAAAAAATAAACGGGAAAATAACAGAAATAGGGACGCAGTGGGACAAAAAGCAACTGTGCTGCCTCCTCCTCAATCGAACCACATTCTTCTCCCGGATGACCGCTTCTTTCTCTGGACTAGAATGATGCAACCCTGGCCGGAGTCCGATGCAGCAGGCGACGAAGGCGGGAAGAGAAAGAGAAACAAGCAGTTATTCAGACCGACAGAAGCAGCAGGAGAAAAATTGGGGGGGTACGCCGAAAAACAACGCGACCTAGCAAGGATTAGGACTGGCTTTCTGCTGCGACTAGATGCACAGCTGCGCTGGACCACCTGCTAACCTGCAATCTTATTCGCTGTGGCGTGCAGTGCCGTGTGGTTTCTGACGAGAGACAGCAGATTTGCACGCAGCCACGACAGCCAACAAAGATGCGGTAATGACGAGGCTTGCACAGGTGTGCTCGCAGCGATCCCTTCTGGCGCGTACTTGGCAGCGGCGAAGACGGGGCTGGTGCTGTGGATGCAAGAGGCAGGACAGAGGCGCTGCGACAGCGCACAGATGGCCAGATAAAGAGACGGGGCAGAGGAGAAGAGCGTGACGATCTCTTCAGTTCGGCAAAGTCGTCTTATCTTTTCTTCCTGTTTGTCGAGCGTGTTTCCGAACCAGAATTTGGAGAGCAAGAAAAAAAGGCTGTATTACAGAAAGCAAGTGGAGAAGAGAACGCGACAAAAGATTACCAAATAGACAAAAGAGAAGAGAAGCGAATGCGCAATAGGGTAGAAGGAGGGTAGAAAAAAGAGGGTGAGGAAGAAGAAAAAAGAGTCACTGGCATGAAGGCCTTGTTGTCCTGACGAGAAGCAGCTGGCCTGTTGACAAAAGGGCAGGCGCGAGGGCATGTCGCCCCGTAACACCCTGGTACAGATTCTGCCGGTACAAATGTTACAGTGCTACCAACATCCCAGTGGTTGCCAATTCGATATCGAGGACTACGGAGCACGTCGCAATATTGTATGGAGTCAAACGGCAGGCACGTCCGCAACTGGCACGCGATGTGCTCGTATTAAGCAGGCGCGTGCGTCAGGGGGGGAAGGAAAGCCCCGGGGGACAAATCACAGCGGTGAATCGGGGTCTCTGAAGCGAACGACAAAACGCATCTGCCGTGTTCTACAGGAATTTCTCCGAATGTGTTGTGGTGTGCATGAGAAGCGGCGGGGATTATCTGGACCAGACTTTCTTGTTGCTCCGAAGCGCGCCCCGGCCACAACAAAGACGGGCAAGCGGCTGAGGAACGCGTCCCTGCAAAGGTGCATGAAGGGTCATTTCCAAGACGCTGGGACAGCTGTGGCCAATGAGATGAAAGCGTTCCATAAACGGAGCTAGTCCCAGAATAAAAACGCGCTTGTAACGGTCCCCAGATGTTTGGCAGCTGAAGCTTGTGGAAACGGCTCACGTAATCAATCGCACTTGCCACAATTTGATATCTCTGTGGCGCAAGAAATCTGGCGAGCTTGGAAACAACCATCCCCTTCCATTCCCAAGCTCGCATTGTCAACATGTCAGAGCCATCAGCAGACGCGGCTGCCGCGGCAGCACCCATTGCGCCCGTGCTCTTCAAGGCGCGCGGTCGCGGCAAGGCCAAGGCAAACATGCGCAAGCGATCGCCTTCTCCGCCGCCGGCCAACGACAGCGACAGCGATTCGGACGGCTACTCGTCGGAAGACGGTGGCGGCGGCGGCGGCGTGCGAGGCATCAAGCGGCAACGGAAGACTGGAGCCGGTGTGGTCAGCGCCTCATCGGAAAGGGCGGCAGCCGCTGGCGGAGGCGCGTCCCAGCCGCTGCACTTTGCCGATCGCAAGACGCTGCTGGCGGATTCGGACGCAGCCACCAAAACGAGTCACCTGTTTGACGAGGACAAGAAGAATGCCAAGAGCGAGGGAGCAGGCGCTTCTTCTTCGGCGTCATCGAGACCGGCGCCGGCCGCTACGCGGTCGGTGGGCCCCATCAAGGCGCCGGCCAACATCCGCACGATCACGATTACCGACTTCTCGCCGGACGTGTGCAAGGATTACAAGGTGACGGGCTTCTGCGGCTTCGGCGACAGCTGCAAGTTTCTGCACGCGCGCGAGAATTACAAGCAAGGGTGGCAGCTGGACAATGAGTGGGAAGCCGTGACCAAAGGCAAGAAGAATCTGGGCGGCACGGTGGTGGCGAGCGCGAGCCGCAAAGCAGGCGGCGGCGGCGAGGACGACGACGAGGACGACGAAGAGGCCATCTTGCGCGACATCCCGTTTGCGTGCGTGATCTGCCGCAAGAGCTACAAGCGGCCAGTGGTGACGCGGTGCGGGCACTACTTTTGCGAGCGGTGCGCGCTGGACCGGTACCGACGAGACCCGACGTGCGCGGCGTGCGGCGGGGCGACGACGGGCGTGTTCAACAGCGCAAAGCGGCTGACGAAGCTGCTGGAGCGGAAGCGCGAGCGGGTGGCCAAGCGGCGGCAGGCGGCGATCGAGGCGGGCGAGGAGGTCAGCAGCGAGGAGGAGGAGGGGGTGGAAGACAGCGACTAGCATTGTCTCGGTGACCAGGCATTGGGCGGCGTTTGGGTAATCTACTTTCTCCATCTCTACATAGGAATGGCCAGCATAAAGCGGAGGCGAAAACGAAATGAAACCCAAAATGGAAGGTTCTATGCTTGTTTTGTATTCGTGAGAGAAGTTCCATAGCGTGAATAGCGGCGGGTGCCTAGAGTGGCACGCATCATGAGCGCAAGGCCCACTTGTCACATTCTTGCAGACCGCGCGTTTGGCTGTCTATATCGTGCTCGGTATGGCAGGCATGCGCAGGCAGCAGCGCAAGCTAGTCAGGGGCTTGAGAGCTCCTGGCTTGGGACGGCGGAATGTCCTCACTTGGATAGGCCCGCCCAATGCGTGCTTCTTTCCCAAGGATGCAATCCAGAAGCCCGGCACAGCAAGCGGGACGTCGCAGAGCGCTGTCCTGGGCTCGGAGCGGGGCTCGCTCGAGGCTCACTTTCCGGGCAGGCTGCTGTCGCCGCGCGCGCTGTCGGCGTCTTTCTGCTGGTTGGCCGCTATGCGCTCGTGGATGACGGCGGCCTTTTTCTCCCAGTCGGCCTTGGCCAGGAGGAGAGCCCGCTTGCGGGTCTCGAGGGCGGCGATCAGCTCGTCCTCGGCGCCGACGTCGGCAGCCACTTTTCGCTGCATCTGCTCAGGCGAGTGAGTCAGCAGCGAATCATGGAGCCGGAAAACAACGTACCTGCTTGTTCTCCTGCTGCGCCTTGAGACCGGCGCCGTAGATGCTGCCGACAACGGTGATGGCGGCGACACCAATGGTCAGGATCATGCCGCGGATGCGAAGCCGCGATGGCGGACCGGGCGGAGGGGGAGCCATGGAGACGGAAGGAGGCGTGTCCGACAGCTGTCGGTCCCAAGTGAAATCGAGGCGGAACGTCGGTCTTGAACTGAAGATAAATTAGGCGGTGGCAGCGGGCAGAATTTCAGACCCAGATAAAGGTAGTTTTTTCTATATACATTTAGAACAGCGCTCGTTCATCGTACACAGCCTACCCAAGCAGTCCCAGCCTCAAACTCCAATGCAATTGCCCTTCCCAAACCCAGACCCTCGGCGTCTTCCTGTATAGTCTATGGGAGATGTGTGTGTGTAATAAATACAAAAGATGAAGTGGATCGTCCTCGTGAGGCATCAGTTCGTGGAAATGGTCGGTCCTCAGCGCTCACTCTGGCGCATTGAGGAGCTTCAGGACAATCTCGTAGATGCCAAAGGTGATGCCGGCGGCGGGCACGGTGCGCAGCAGGTGGGGCGTGAGGCCGCCGTAGAGGCCGGGGATGCGCTCTTCGCGCCAGACGCGGACGAAGCACTGGACGAGCCCCGTGTACTTGCGCTGGCCGTCGGCCATGGGCGCCTGGCGCAGGCGGGTGCGGACGACCTCGTGGGGGTAGGTGAGCAGGGTGGCCAGCAGCTTGGCGGCGCTGGCGGCGCCGAGGGGCCCCGTCCACTCGACAAAGCGGTCCCAGGCGTTGGGGGGGCGGCCGCTGGCGAGGAGGCGGGCCTCGCGGTGCTCGAGGCGGCGCTTGAGCTGCTCGTAGAGCAGCCAGTGCAGGGTGGACTCGGCGGCGCCGAGGTAGCTGGCGGTCATGCCCTTGTAGAGGCCCGGGATGCCCTCCTGGCGCAAGACCTGGCGGACGCAGTCGAGGCTGTTGCGGTAGCGGCGGGCGACGGCGCCCTGGCTCTGGGCGGCGCTGTTCTTGTCGAGCTGGAGGCGCGTCTTGATGAGCCAGATGGGGTTGGTGGCGGTGGAGGTGACGAAGCCGGCCATGACGCCCGACGTCAGCTGCACCCACGGCGTGTTCTGGTCCACGTCGGCGGCCTCGGCGATGAGGCGCTTGCCGTTGCCGTAGGTGAAGAAGTTGATCGACTTGGCCGGCACCGTGCCGACGAGGGTCGGCCCCAGGCCTTTGAAGAGGGCCCGCCAGCCCTCGAGGCGCTTGACCGACACAAAGATCTGCATGGTCTCGCCCAGGTGCATGCCCACCGCGCGCAGCGGGTTGCGCGTGGCCGTCTGGTGGGCGCGCGCCGCCCGCAGCTGCTGCTGGTAAAAGTCGGACTGCAGCCGCGTGCGGATGACGTCGAAGGGGGCCGTGGCCGTAGCTGCGGCCAGACTGCCGACCCTGGGCTGTTAGCACAACGATCCCGGGAGAGGGCAGGTCAGCATCACAACGCACCCTCCCGCCACCATGTGCGACCATGACTTGACGTTCTTGACGGTGCTGCCGTCTTGGGAAGCGGGCTGGTCGCGAGCCATGTTCGGAGGAGGTGGTGAACGGCGCGGCGTGGCGTCGGAGAAGCCGGCGAGGCCGTCGGTGGAAGCGCGCTGCGACATGGTTCCTGAGCACGCCTTCGCATCGCAGGAAGGAAAAGGGGGCGTTAGGCGGTCATGGGTCGGAAGTCTTGCGTCGGGGACGTGTATAAAGGGAAGAGCTGTAGCAGAAAAAATTGAGTTGTCCGATACCGATAAGAGTGGCGATGATTAGTCATCGCATATTAAGACAAGCTCGATCCAAGTCTACGTGCATTCTCATGCTCCTACAGATTACATCGCATGCCTTTCTTGACAGCACGCTTCATCGACACAGCCATTCGTCATGTCTCTTCTCGGCCGGCAGTCGCCCGACGAGCGCGACGAGCGCCTCGGCGGCTCGCGCATGGTGTCGGCGGCGAGCAAGGAGGAGAACATTTACATTCCGCAGTTCATCACGAAGCGGCCCTTTTACACCATCGACGAGGCCGACGAGGAGGGCAGCGCGGGGGGCGAGGACGGCGGCGTGGGCACGGCGAGCCTGCGGGGCTCGCGCGACTACCTAGAGCACCAGCGGCTGCGCAAGAAGGAGGAGGAGAGCGCCATCTGGCAGCAGCGGCAGGCGAAGCGGGCGGGGCCGGCGGCGACCAAGTACCGGCGAGGGGCGTGCGAGAACTGCGGGTCCATGGGCCACAAGAAGCGCGACTGCCTGGAGCGGCCGCGGGCGAAGCTGGCCAAGCACACGGGGCAGGACATCCAGGCCGACGACGTGGTGCAGGACGCGCTGCAGGGGTGGGACGCCAAGCGAGACCGGTGGGCCGGCTTTGACGCGCGGGACTACGCCGCCATTGTGGCGCGGCGCGAGGCGCTGACGGAGGCGCGGCGGGCGCTGCAGGAGCGGGTGGCCGGTGGTGGTGGTGGTGGTGGTGGCGGCAGCGGCACGCCAGCAGACGAGAACGAAGACACGCGATACGCCGAAGACGCCGACATGGGCGTGTCGCGGACCAACGGAGCCGCCGATCTGCGCATGCGCGAGGACACGGCGCGCTACCTCATCAACCTCGACCTGGACTCGGCCAAGTACGACCCCAAGCGGCGCAAGATCGTGTCGGGCGGCGCCTTTCTCGACGCCTCGGCCCAGCTGTTTGCCGAGCAGAACTTTGCCAAGACGTCGGGCGACGCGGCCGCGCTGGAAAAGGCCGAGCGCTACGCCTGGGAGATCCACGACCAGACCGGCGACTCCAGCCTGCACGTCCAGGCCAACCCCACCGCCGCCGCCCACCAGCGCCGGCTCGAGGCCGAGGCCGCCCGCAGAGAGCAGCAGGCGCTCGACGAGCTCATGCGGGAAAAGTACGGCGTGGCGCCGAGCGAGACCGTGGACGAGGGCGTCAGCAGCAGCAACAAAACCCAAAAAGTGCTGGCCGCGTCCGAGGCGTTTGTCGAGTACGACGAGACCGGCCACGTCAAGGAGCGGCTGCAGGCGCACCGGGCCGACCGGTCAAAGTACGCCGAGGACGTGCTGCCGATGAACCACGCGTCCGTCTGGGGCAGCTGGTGGCACGACTTCCACTGGGGCTACGCCTGCTGCCACTCCTTTGTCCGCAACAGCTACTGCACCGGCGAGGAGGGCAAAGCCGCCTGGGAGCGGGCGGAGCGGCAGCGGCTCGGCGATTGGGACGAGCCAAAGCAGATTACTGCAGGAGACGAGGGTCGGGAAGACGAGAGCCGGGAAGACACAGACGACGGCTCGCGGACAAAAACAAGGCGAGAGTAGTTTCAGCATTTCTTATTGCCAGCGAATTCATTGGCGGAAAGCCGCCATAATGCCTATGCCATAACCATAAAGACCGTCTACAAATATTCAAAGTCCGTCTGTCTCCTTATCCAATGTCTGCGGTTCGCCCGCGCTCTGCTCCAGAAATGCGTTGACCACCGACTCGGTCACTGTTCCCCATTGCGCATCGTCGACCTCGCCCTCTTGTCGTCCCTTGTCGTCCGCTGCATCGTTGTACAGTCCCGGATCGTCCCAGGCATCAAGACCGTCATCCTCTTCCGGCTCGTCCCCTGTGGGAGTATCGTACTGCCCTAGAGATACACTGGCCCTGCTCTTCGCGGGAACGGCATCTCTGTCATGGTCGTCGTCGTCGCCGTCACCTTCACCGTCACCGTCACCGTCGCCGTCGCCGTCGCCGTCGCCGTCGCCGTCACCGTCAACGTCCTCCCCCTCATCCTCCTCATCCGCCGCCTCCGACTCCTCCGACTCGATCGGTGCCTCCACCACCAGCATGTCTTGCTGCAGCAGATTCGACGCCGACCTGCGCAGGCCTTCCTCGATCGCCTGGCGTCGCCGGCTCATCTCGTCGGACGCCGCCAGCTTGCGTCTGGCCTGCTTGGCTGCCTTTTTCTCTTCTTCTTTCTGCTGCTCCTTCTGCTGCTCCTGCTGCTGCCGCAGCTTCTGGTCCAGCTCGGCCGGCATCGGCAGCGGCTCGCCCGGCGGCGGCAGCGGCCGCCCACCGCCCATGGGCTTGCTGAGGTCCAGCGGCTCGCCGTCGCTGGTCGTGCGCCGGCTGAGGGCCTGGCGCGCCTTGCGATCGGCTACCGCCGTCGCCCGCCGCTGCAGCGCGTTGATGCCCCAGCGCTTGGCCGACACTGCCGCCCCCGTCACCGCCGCCGCCAGCACGGCCGTGCGCTTCGGCGGCGTCGCTGACCCGCCGCTGCCGCCCGACGTGATCGTCGTCGTAAACGACGGCGTCACCGGCCGCTCCGTGCCGCCAGACGAGTGCGTGCTGATCGACGGCGCCCGCGACAAGGAGCTCGACGAAGCGCGCGCCGACACCGTGCGGCGGCTGCTATTGACCTTGGCGGCATCCTGGGTGGTGTCGAGAATGGCGTCCTCGTTGACGGACGGTAGCGCGTCTCTTGGCTCTTCCGAGTCGCTGGGCGAGCCGCCACTACCGCTGCTGCCCCGTTCTTCGCCTTCGCCCTCGTCAACCTCTCCGCTCTCCGTCTTCTTCGCCCGGCTGGCCGACTCGACAGAAGATACGCTAGACTTTCTGTTCCGAGACAGCCACGACATGCTCGAAGACGCGTGCTTGCCGCCTTTCGACGGCGAAGCTGACACTGGTGTCGATGCCTTGTACACCTCGGCCGGCGCGGTGTCGGTGCCAGCGAGGGACGGCGGGCTCGACACCCCGTGGGACGCGCTGACGTCGTCCATGCTGCTGTGGGCCGAGTGCCGCTTGCCCTTCTTGGAGCGGGACGACTTGATCGACGACGGGGACGCGGCTGCGGCCGGTGCAGGCGCCGTGTAGCTCTTGCTCAGCGTGCGCAGGCGCCGCATCGCCGGCGAGGCGGCGCTCTCGTCGTCGTCGGCCGACACGCCCGTGGATGTGGCCGTAGAGTCGATGGTGCCGCTGTCCGCTCCCACGCCGCCGTCTTGCTCCTCAGTCTGGGGCCCCGGCTCTTCGGCCTTGTCGCCCTTCCAAACACCACCACGCCACAGCTTCTCCTCGGTGCGGAAAAAGGGCGTGTCGTCCCAAAAAGGCAGCACGATGCTCTCGGCAATGGCCTCCTTGATCTTGCCCTCGATCATCTGGATGAAGACGGGCCAGGTCAGGTGGCGGGCCATGATGATGGGCCGGATCTCCATGTCGACCTTGGGCATGTGGCGGAAGGAGAACCAGATGCGGTTGCTGGGCGGCGCCTTGATCTTGAAGAGGGCGTGGCCGTCGACGCGGGTGAAGACGACGGCCAGCGACGTCTTGACCTCCTGAGGCGCAATGGGCGTGCTGACGCGGATGGTGGCGGCAATGTCGATCTCAAAGTGGCCCGTGTAGCGCACGTCGGCCTCGACGATGCACTCGCCCTCGGCCGTGAGGCTCTTGAGCCGCGGCGACGTGATCTGCGGCGTGGTCTCGCCAATGTCGACGCGCTGCACCACCAGGCTGGAGAGAAAGGCCGGCCGCGGCGTCCGCGACAGCTTGGTGACGATCTTGGACTGCACAAAGGCCAGCAGGTCGGGCGTCTTGTACACGCCCAAGAAGAGCCGCCCGACGAGGGCGTTGAGCCAGCGCATCTCGGCCGCCTCGTCCGACGCGTGCAGCCGCTCCATCAGGCTCGTCAGGTGGCGCACGTCGATGCTCTGCGGCTGCGGCGGCTGCGCCTGGCTGCGCAGCAGGGCAAAGTAAAAGTCCTCCTTCTCGGAGCAGTTCTCGCTGTAGAAGAACCACGGCTGCGGTGCCGCCGCGTTGGCTGCCGCCGCCGCCGCCGCCGCCGTGTTCTTGGGCGACAGGCGCAGCGCGTTGCGCTTGATGAACAGCTCGCCCTCGGGGGTCACGGCGCTGCCCGAGCACACGTCGACGTCGTGGTCGGCCAGTTTGATCACGTGACGCACGTCCACCTGCTGGTCGTCGTCGAACAGGATCAGATGGCCGTGCCGCAGCACCACGTAGAACATGTTGCGCGCATTCTTGGGCCGCGGGCTCGCCGCGTTGCTGATCGCCACCGTCTCCGGGCCCCCCTGCCGCTTGTTGAGCATGCTGCGGAAGAAGCTCTGGTACACGCTCGGGCTGGGCGGCACCACCGTCGTCGGGCCCACCGTCGACGGCTCCACCGGCTTCGAGTTCACGCCCATGGCCACGTACTTGCGGAACACGGCAAAATAGCCCGCCGTGGCGATCTCCTCCGCCGAATCGGGGTGCCGTCGGCGGCTGCCATGGCCCTCGCCCGACGCCGTCCCCGCTCTCTCCTCTGCGTGTTCTCGCCGGATCTTCTCGAGGACGCTCGTGTCGTCACCGGGGAGGGTGAGCCCGTCGGGGTCGGTGTTCGTGGTCGTCTTGTCTGCCGAGGCTGCCGGGGACGTCGGTCGAGTGGCGGCGTAGATGAAGACGCCGATCAGCAGCGGCAGAAATGTCAGGCCTCCAAAGAGGTAGACCGCCAGGAGGGTGGCCCAGCTCGCCATGAGGGTGTGTCGGGATGAAGAGAGCAAAGTGGTGTTTGGAGGGGGTCGGCGGGACCTCAGTCTGGACAGATCTCGACTTCTGCTCAAGCTGGGATGGCGAGGACCGCACAGCACTGCAGAGCCATGTCCACGGGTCAAATGAAGCAGTATCGGCCTGTGAGCACCACCGAGCCAAGTGATCCGGTAGAAAGAGAAGAGCGTGCGTCTCAGGGGTGCTGTGCCTGGAGTGGCTGTTGTTGTCAATAGCTCTTGTCCAATCCGCCGAGTTAGCGCGCAGATTGGCTTATAGCTTGTCTAGATAGTCCAGTGACGTGTGTATGACCCGAGGGGCGCCACGTGATTGGCCCAGGTCGGAGCGATGATTTTCCGAGCCATGCAGGCAAACAACGCCACGAGGCGAAGTAGGACGGAGCTGCAGTGATCGGGGTAAGACGGCAGCCAACTCAAACGTGGCAGCAAAAGCATGGCCATGCAATGCCAGCCGTGGAACATGGGCCAGACACGGATGGACTGGAGGCACGAATGATCCAGCCTTTGATGTCTGTGCACAACCTTGCAAGGCATACAGACAGACAGACAGACAGACAGACTCCAGATAACAGACTGGCATTGAAGAAATAGGACGCTGAATACTGAATTACACCTTCAATCGCAACCAAAATATCAAACCATCGTCGCAAATGCCTCGTCCATGACGTTCTGTGGCCTCGATGATGCCGTTCACGCACCTCTTCCCGGATATATGTAAGCGACATGCCCCCAGCAGATCCCTTTACCAGGCATTGCGGTCCCAGTTGGGGTCTATCGGTCAGCGGACGGACGGACGAGCAGACGAACAGAAGGGCCAAAAGAAAGAAAAAAAGAAAAAAAGAAAAGAAAAGAAGGGGAGAGGGGGCCTACCCTGCACAAAAGCGGCCATGACCTTGCTGCCGGTCTGCAGCAGCGGGTGGCCGACGACAATCTTGAGGAACTTTTCGAGGCCGGCGCGGCGGGCCTCGATGACGTCGTCGCTGAAGCGGTTGGTGAAGACCTTGCCCGGCAGGGGCGGGATGGTGACGCGGGTGCTCTCGCGCTCGAGGATGTCGCGGAAGTACTCAAAGTCGCTGTAGCGGCGGCGGACGATGCTCTGGCGCACCTTGAAGGCGGGGATGTTGGTGCGGCACACAATCTCGTAGTCTGTGTACATGTGCCGTCCGACGCCGTGCGTGCGCGGGTTGCGCACCTCGATCTCGAGGAAGTTCTCCGGCGGGCCGTAGATCTCGTCAAACGACTGCGGCCGGCTCTCGGGCAGCGTCTGCATGATGGGCCGGTGGAGGGAGGGGGGCGAGGAGGGCGAGGAGGGCGAGGAGGGCGAGAGGGGAGGGGGAGGGGAGGCCGGCGTAAACGAGGGCGACTTGGCCGGCAGCGTCGGTGTCAAGCCGCGCGGCAATCGGGTCGCGCTGGCAGCGGCAGTGGCAGTGCTGCTGCTCGAGCCGGTAGCGACAATGCTCTGTGCCGAGTCTGCTCCTCCAGCCACGCCCGAGCTGGCGTTGTGCGGGCGGTCCTGCGCTGACGACGCCGTTTTGGCGGCTTTTTGGTTGACAAGAGGCAATTTGGGGGATTCGCGCGGGGGAGGGGTCGTGTGCAAAAAAAGGGACAAACGCAGAAGAGCACAAGCAAGCGAACAAGTTCCAGCAGGGACAGAACAAAAGTGTGCGATGACAGGCGCTTCACGCGATCACGGTGGTGTCTCTGGACCAGCGATGGAGGAGAAATGGTTGGCACCTGTCGTTACTTCTCGTGATACGCCATCCTAAAGCTTTTGAGCAAGGTGGGCCCACAGTGCGGATGCACCACCACGCCATCAGATAACTGGCAATAAAACTGCTTGGCCCGGTTCCCTGCTGTTTTCCCTGCTGTTTTCCCAGCCACCGTTCTGCTCTAGCACGCTCAGTCGCATGCAGTCCACCTGGCTTTCGCTCCTTGCGTCTTGCCAGACATCGAGCAGCATGCATTCTCCCTCTGCAATTCTCGCGCATCGACACTGTAGCGGCGGGGCTGGTCTAAGTGCACGTGACAACTTACAAGGCTTGCGGCATGTCGTTTTTCACCCGGTCGTGTGCGCGCCCAGTGCCCAACGTGTGGATGATTGTTTCTCTGCTCTTTTGCTAAGCTCTGAGCCGTGTTCCCGTCTCTGCACAGCGCAGCTCTTCAGATCGTGTCCAGTCGTCCCCCAAGTCACGTGACATAGAACACAGTTTTAGCTTTGCTCCAGCTTTTCCTCCCAAACTGCATCAACGCAGCAACATCAAAGTCTGCTTGTCTGCAGCGTCCACTCTTTCGCCGATCCGACAAAAAAACAGCCTGCGAATCTCATCCTCTCTCGCGCATCGATCCTTTTTTTCGAGCATTCCCCTTCACCATGGCGCCGGCGGAAACGAGCAATGCCGGAGTGACGCCGGCAGCGGCAGCAGCAGCGGCGACGCTGGACCGAATCAAGCCGCCGGCCGGCGTGATCATGCCGCCGCCGGGCGAGATGCGCGAGGTGATTGAGAAGACGGCGGGGTACGCGGTGCGCGGCGGGGCGGGCATTGAAGCGCGGCTGCGGGAGCACCAGCGCGGCAACCCGCGGTTTGGCTTTGTGACGGACCCGGAAGACGCGTTCCACGCGTACTACGAGTGGCGCAAGGCGGAGTACCGGGCGGGCCGGGTGACGGCGGTGGCGGCCGGGCGGGTGGGCGAGAGCGCCGGGGGCACCGCGGAGCAGCAGCAAAAGGCAGCAGCAGCGGCCGGGCCGGAGAAGCCGCCCGAGTTTGCCTTTTCGGCGCGACTGCCGATCATGAACGCGCGCGACGTGGACGTGCTGCGGCTGACGGCGTCGTTTGTGGCCGTGCACGGGCGGCGGTTCCTGACGAGCCTGGTGCAGCGCGAGGTCAACAATGCGCAGTTCCAGTTCCTGCTGCCGAGCCACTCGCTGCACGGCTACTTTCAGCGCATGGTCGACCAGTACGCAGCCATCAACCGCGACCTGGCCGACGGCGGCGGGGCGGGCGCAGACAGCAGCGGCAACACCGCCACAGAGGCGGCGGCGGCGGCCCGCCTGGCGACGCTCCGGCGCGACGCCGACGACCGGTTCACGGTGCTGCTGCGGGCGAAGCAGCGGGTGGCCTACGCCGAGTGGGAGGCGACGCAGCGGCAGAAGGAGGCGAGCGCGCGCGAGGCCGAGAAGGAGGCGCTCGAGCGGATCGACTGGACCAATTTTGCCGTGCTGGAGACCATCGTCTTTGGCGAGGAAGACGAGACCACGGCGCTGCCGCCGCCGACGTCGCTCAACGACCTGCAGTACGCCTCGCTGGAGGAGAAGAGCCGCATGTCCATGGCGACAAACCGCATGCTGGAGGAGGCGTTTCCATGAGAGAGGATGCGATACCCGGGGGACAGACAGCAGCCACAGGCGACGGCGCACAGTTTGGGACAAAAGCTTGTTTTTTCGTGGATTTGGAGCATGGAATAAACCTTTGGATAATTTGTATTACAGTCTAAGTTGTGTCTGGTGAATTCTATCTAATGGCGTAAGGAGCATGAAATAAAAGCAAAGGCAAAGCAGAAGCAAGCAGAAGCAAGACAAAGGCAGAGCAAATGGCGTGCAAGATGCAGACCGAGCAAACCCTCTAAAACCCATCCCTCTTAGAAGCTGCCCATGTCCGGCGTGTAGGCCAGCGACCCGTCCATCGGCAACCTCCCCCCGTCGCGGCCGGCCGCACCACCAACCGGCTGGGCATCGGCATCGGCATCCTCCCCTCCCCGCCCCCACCGCGCGTGCTCCTCCACGAGGCGCGCCAGCGCCTCTCGGAGCGTGTCCAGCTGCGCCTGCGCAGCGTCGAGGCGGGCGTCGGCGCGGGCGCGGCGCTGGGCGGCGTCGAGGAGGCCGACGCCGAGGCGATCGAGGTCGAGGTCGAGACCGAGACCAAAACCAAAATCGCTGGCGGCGAGGCGGACATCGACCTCGGCGCGGAGGCTGCGCAGGCCGTCGTGCAGGCTGCCGACATTGTCGCGCAGGTGCTCGACGCGGTCCGAAACCAGGCGGAGCGCGCTGCCGAGGCACTGCAGAGCGGCGGCGAAGCTGGCTTGGACGAGGGGGTCGGATGGTGCGGCAGCAGCATCAGCAGCAGCAGCAGCGGTGTCGCTGTCTGGGGTGCGGCTGGCAAACACGTCATGCGGGTGCCTGGCTTCGGGGCTCGCGCAAAACGACGACGGGTAGGGCGCCGGCGCCGAGGGCCGGATGCTGCGTCGCGCGTCCTGGGCCGCGCGGCTGCGCGAGTCGCTCTGGCCCGGGCGCGGCGACGGACGGCGGATCATGAGCGGCCGCACCGCCGTCTGGGCTCTGGCGCCGGTCGTGTGTCTCTTGTCCGGGTCGACGCTGCCCAGGATGGTCTCATCCTCATCCTCCTCATCTTCTTCTTCTTCTTCCTCGCTGCAGGCCATGGCTCCGTCATAGCTGCCGCCGACGTTGATGCCAAAGATGGCAGGGCGGTGCTGTAAGACAGCCAGCGTGGTGTCGGCATCCTCCTCCATGCTGCCGTTGAAGGCGTTCTCTCTCATCGTCTTGCTCTCGAGGCGCGAAACGGCCGCCCAGCCAAAAGCAGGTCTGTAGGGCATCGGGCTCTCGATCGTCATCTTGGCGGCTCTGGACGGTGTTGCAGGCGGATGATGAAGATAGCAAATCAATCTTTTGTGATGAATAGATGGCAAGAGTGTGCAATGGGTGCTGGATGACAAGAACCAACTCGCATCCCAACAGACAGCTCTTATTTATACGCAACTTGGCTTCACCTCCATGTCCGCCTTTTCATATCCCCTCGGCTGCCTCCGTGATGCTTGACTACATGAAGAGGCATCACGGTCAGAGACCGGTCGGCCGGACAAAGCCTTCGGCTCAGGCATTTTCCCTTCACCAGGTTCGCCTGGATGGCTTCCTTTGGTCCCCTTGACGGCCATCACGAGGCGGTGCTTTTCTCTCCCAGCGACGCCTGGCAGCTGCTATCGAGTCTTGCGCCTTCTCCGGACCCCTTTGTCGGGCCCGGCCTGGAAACGGGCCAGATGCGCAAAAGAAAATGCCAGGTGCCAGGCTTGCCAGCGAAGAAAAGCAGGCACGTGGTGGGTTAAGCGCCTATCCATCAGCCACATTGCAAATAGAAAACACAGGCCCAGACAGCGACCGATGGAGAAACGCATCACAGGGCGAGAAAAGCCTTACGAAGCCTGTCGCTCTTGTGTAATTGGGGACTTGACATCATTCCGCAACCTCCATTCGCCGCATGGCCGTCTATCCAGCAAGACTCTATCCAGCAAGACAACGCACCCGAATGCAAAGATATCTTACATACGACACTCAAAATACACAGAGCCAAATACTACCATAAATGTCAAAAAATAATAAAAAATAAGATGCCATCGCAGTCCTCAAACACCATAGATGGTAAAAGAATCAACCCCTCCAAATGCTTGCTCATCTGTTCTTTATGCGGCCACTGCCGCAAACACGCTCGAAGCAACGTGGATCACATCCTCGGCCGACTCCGTGTCGACAACCATCAGGTCTCCTCCTGCCGGAGGTGGTGGCGTCATCGCCGGTCGTTGCTGCTGCTCCTGAACCACGCCGCCGGGCTCGCCAGCCGCCTCCTCAATTGCTGTTGAAGGCTTCTCCGCTTCCCGTCCTTCCGCTTCCCTCTTCTCGGCCTCTCGCTTCTTTGCCGAGCCCGGCGGGCGACCGATTGGTCTGCCCGTCGGCTTGTAGGGCGTTTTGGCCACTCGCTTCGTCGACGGCGATGTTGCTGGAGACCGCCAACCCTTCTTCTGTCGGGGCGTTGAAATCACCGGAAAGTTGAGTTTCTGTTGGATCATGCTCGTCGACGAGCTGCCGCCCCTCCCTGCCACCTCTGCTGTCACCTCTGCCGTCACTCGTGCTGACGCCGCCCCCTCTTCCACCGACAGGCATGCGGTTGGCTTATCTGCTGCAACTACTGCAGTCGTAATCGCTGCTTTTCCTGCAGCTCTCCCGGCCATTTTGGCTGCCGCTTTCGCAGTTGCTCGACCGGCCGTCTTTGTAGGCTCCGTCGTCTTCTTGACCACAGCTGCTTTTGCTTTGCCAGCCCGCTTTGCCGCTACTGTGGCCATGGCGGTGGCTCGTTTTGCCAAAGGCGTTTTGGGCTTCATCTTTGTCACCGTCTTGGCCGTCTTTGCTGCTTTTGCCGCCGACGCGGCCTTCCTGGCGGCCTTCGCCACAGCCCTCGCCATAGGGGTGGCCTGCGAAGCGGCCCCGCTTTCCATTATATCGATGTTGGAAGGTGTGGCTTTTTTCGTAGACTCTGCTGCCTTCGCCTTCTGCGCCTGCGCAGACTTGGCAGCCTTGGTGCTCGTTGTCCCCTTGACGGCAGCACGCTTCACGAACTTGACATGTGGAGATTGTGTCGCCTTCTCTGCTGTGGCGGCTTTCGCACGCGGGGCTGCTTTCGATTTCGCTGCCGTCGTGGCCTTCGTCTTCGCCTTCGCCAGTTTTGTCATCGTCTTCACAGGCTTTGCCGTCTTCCCAGCTCTGACTCGGACCCCTTTGACGGCCTTGATGGCCTTGACTGCCTTTGACGTGCTAGCGGATCCTGGTTTCTTTGCAGCCCTCGCTGCTCTGGCGGCCCTCACAGCTCTGGCATCCTTTGCTGAATTGGCTGCCAATGCTGCCAGAGCCGCCTTTGTTGTTGTCACCGTCTTGACCGAAGGCTTGGGTTTCGTCACCTCCTCGTCTTTGCGTGGCCGGCCGGGACCCCGGCTGGCAGCAGAAGACAAGCGGGCCTTCTTTGCAGCCGGTCCGTCCACTGTGGATTCGTCGTCATCTTCGTTCAGCTTTCGCTTCCCTCGCTTGCCTGCTGGCCCCGCAGTATTCTTTCCCCGTGCTCCCTTAGATTGAAGCTTGGCTTTCTCTGCAGCTGCCTTCTCAGCTGCTGCCTTAGAGACAGCCTTTTCGCTCTTGCGTGGCCCGAGAAAGCCGCGGCAATTGACACTCCCGCACAGGCATTTCTGAACATTCTTAGATGAATAAGGATCAAAATTGTAGTCGTAGGTCAGCTCCTCTCCGGTCATGATGGGCCGGTCGCCTGCGAATAAGCCGATGCGAGGCTGGCCAGATACGATCCATTTGATCATGCGACAGTTGGGGGAGCAGGAGTGGTTGACAAAACGAGCGATACTACCTCTCGTTCCGTCAATGATGAGAGACTGGTCAAAGGACATTAAATAGTAGCACTGTAATTGTTAGTAAACCGAATCGCATACTTGGCCGCCACATTAACTCACGGCATTGTTCTTGTAAAGCTCATTCATGCGCCGGTCAGACTCTTCTTCGGTAATGATCTCGCCAATGTACTCCATGATGATCTGGCCCGGGCGGAAGCACCGGCTTGCGCGAATGCCATGACCTCGGTCAGGAGTCTTGAACACCTCTACGCCAACGTGATACAGGTTCTTTGAGGCGGTGCGCTCCGCTAGGCGCTGGAACTCGCGGTTGCGGCACTTGTCAGCACCGACATTGCAGTTGGTGTCGTCACACTCGTAGAGCATGATGCGGTTCTGGCAATCCTCGTCACAACCCGTCTCCGGCTTGCAGACACACTTTGACGGGAAATCATCAAAATGTGGGTTCTTCCGCCATATAGCGTGAGCCTCACCAACAAAGCGGTCTGGTCAGGCAGTTAGTTTCAGAGGACCAAGATGGCAGCTGCATTGACCTACTCTTGCTGAATTTGCCATACTTCACCGGCTTCGGCTGACCTGGCGGAAGCGGGTTGAAGACGTCATAGGGAATTTTGAAGTCACGGCCCTGGATCAGAAGGCGCAGGCCGTTGAAGATGGGCATGGGCAGGGTGTTGTTGGGCTTGTACTGTTTCGTGAGTTCAGGCAGCTTTGCTAGCGCCTTCTTCTCGTAGATGTTGAGTCCGAGAGTAGGATTGCTGGGCATGGACTGGCCGGCGTAGAGACCCTTGTCAAGCCACTTCTTTACAATCCTATGCGGCGGCTTCAGGGCAGCTGGCTCGGCATCTTCAGAGTCGTCAGAGTCGGCAGATTCGGCGCCGGTTCTGGTCTTCTTGTGCTGCGGTCCGTCGGCGGTGTCGTCCCTGCCAGACTTGGCGGTTCGTGTGCTCGGCTTTTCCAGAGGTTCACCTGCCGCATTGGCGGGGACAAACTTGCCGTTGCTCCAGACTGTGTAGATGACGGGGTTGTCGTCCACGTGTGAGAATTCCTTGGTATCTTGTAAACGGCTGAGCTCACGGGGCAGCTTCGACGGTAGAGATCCTCGGCGACCACGTTTCCCAAGCGGAGACGGGAGGCTGGGGCTGTCGAGATGTATGTTGGACTGGCGGGTGGCGCGTCTCTCGACCGAAGTGGCCTGCTTTACTTTTGGCTTTGCCAAACTGTCAGCAGCCTTCCTGGCTGACTTTGCAGTATATTTGGAAGCCGAAGTGGCGCCTTCCTTAGCTGCCGTATCAGGTGCCGGTAGGGATTGCCTGGATAGACGCGCCATTCTCTGCGGACGGTGTGCTGGGGTGTTGTCTGCCGAGGTTGAAGGCTGCGAGGCGGCAGTAGAGATCCGAGAGGATATGCGACGGCTCCTGCGAGAAGGTGTTGCGTTTGTGGAGACATCGCCATCGTTTACATCCGAACCATGGTCGTCAGAATTTGCCGGCTCTGCTGATTGCGCCGGCTCTGGCTTTGGTGCAGTTTCTGCAGGCTCGTCCAGGGACATGCGCTCCGCCGATGCGGCAGGCTGCACTTCAGGGGCTGGAATGGGGTCGGCGCTGTCTTCGCCGCGTTCCATTGCGGGGACTGGAATCTCGTGTCGTGCCTCTGGCGAGGCGGCACGCGAGAGCTCATCGGCGGCTGTGGTGGCCATGTCGTTCTCGTGCAGCGGTTCCGTCGCATTGGTGGTGGGTGTGGGCTTCTCTGTAAACAGAAGGGCAGAGTGCGCGGCGGCTTCGGCCGGGGTGCTGGCAGGTTCGCTGAAGGATGTGGCATCTGACTCAATAGGCGCGGCTTGCGAGGAAGAAGGCGGCGTGGTTGCAAAAGAGTAGGGGCTGGACGGCATGTCATCAGAGGGTACAGCAGCAGACGCGACAGTAGCGGCAGCAGCAGAGTGCGGCGGCATCAGGCAGCCGTCGGCCTCATCTTTTGGTCGATGAGAGCCGTTGCTGAAGGTCGAGACTGGTGTTGACTTGGCCGACTCGTGCGGCGCAGAGAACACAGGCACGTCTGAAATGCCTGTTCCCGCAGGACTCTCCTCTTTGAGCGATGCCATGGCCGCTGGGGGACTGTGGCGACGCGTCAGTACGTGCGCAAGGGGGTTCGACGCGAGAATGGAGAGCATGATGCTGAATTGAAAGAGGTGTGAAAGATGATGGAGGAAGGGAGGGAGGAAGAAAGGGAGGGAGAGAAAATGCAGTCTTGGACAGCTGCAATAGGCCGTCCCATCTCGTCTGCCAATTCGAGCAGTGTTGCTTTTCTAGTCCTCCATGGCTGGGCAGGATTGGAGAGCATTGCTGAAGAATTGGTGTGATCCAGCGGCAAGACGACGCGTCGTGAAAGGCTGTGGAGCATTTCGGTCGCGATGTAAGAGGGTGGAGGGGAAAAGGACAACACGCACGCGCGAAATTGGGCAGGCATAGAAGGACAGCAAAAATGGGAATTACCGAGAGAGTAGCACGTACGCAAGGATTAGATCCCCCACAGAAATGGGAGCAGAGGTCAATGGCGGCATTCGGAGGCCCACGAGAAAGGAAGGCACGGAAGAATGAAAATCGTTGGCTAGGAAGGAGACGAGGAGAAAACGGCAGGAGGCAAGGTAAATAGGCAAGATAATACAGATGCTCGAAGGGGTAAGGAACAGGAAAGGAATAACGACGATCCGTGTCGCGTCAACAATAACGGGCCCGCAGGGAAGGCGTGGTGGAAGCTTAACACACTACGAGTAATTAACGACTTTGTCTAGGAGAGAGGTGTGGCTTGCGTGTGGTGGCCAAAGGGGGGAGGGAGGAAATTAAGTGTGGCTTGACCAGAAAGGGGGGAGCGAAGTCATATTGGTAGGAATGGGGACGGGCAAAACGATACGCGTGGAGGCTAGTGGAAGGGGCTCGTGGGCAGCCATCGCGCCCGTGTAAGACAGGCGATCGGAGGAAGACGGGAAAGAGGATTTGCGAGAAGGTATCTTACAGGTGGATGGCCGTGTTAGACGGCGACGAGAGTCAATAAAATCCCGGAGCAGGGAGATGGCGACTGGACGGCGATGTCAAAGGGAGGAGGAGAGGAGAAAAGGAGAGGGAGAAGGACGAGAAAGAGAAAGAGAAAAAGAGAAAGAGAAAAAGTTGAGAGCTCGGGACGATAATGGACAACGGCACAGTCGCAAGCGCGGAGGCGCGGAAGCAGAGTCGGCAGAGTTGAGAAATGGGTGGAAAGAGGGACGAGGCAAATAGAAAGACAAACACCCATATTAGCTCAGCAAGATCAGTCAGTGAGCGTTGGACGACACCGCTTTTGCTACCGGTCGAGCCGTATCTTTGCCAGCTTTCCTGCCCTGGCCGTTTATGCTGACCCCAGCTGATGAGACCTGTTGTGCCCTTCCCTTTCTGTTTTTCTCTTCGCCCTCGTCTGCGCCGGTTTCACGGCCGAGATGAGGCAGGGGCAATGAAAATAGGCTTAGACACTTGCCGGCTTGTGTTGGTCCTTTTGCTGGTCCCGGCCTGGAACGATCTTGAGGAAGCCGACGACTGTATCGACACGCTCGGGTCCACATTGGCATGTATCCATACGAAGGCCTCGAATTATCACGCCAGTTGTCCTGAACATTTTGCACGGCATCTCAATACTGCCACTGACCTTCTCGGTTGATGTTGTCAGCAGCCAACATCTGGCGTATGTCTAGATGCTATCTTCATTTGACAATAGGCAAAACAGCGGATGTTCCCTTACACGCCATGTTTTACTACACGTCAACCAGCCATCCTTGAGGATATTGCTTCTTCATTCTGAGTTGATGCCTTCTGCACAACAGCGTTTTATTCGATGCATTTCTGATCAGGTTTCTTTCCCTCTCCTCGTTTATTTCTATGCCCTTGGCTGTGAAAAGGGGGTAGTATGAGGCACAGCCACTCTGCCATTCTTTTACTCTCCAATCTCAGACTTGTTAAATATAAGAATCCCGCGGTGATGACACGAAGCTACGGCTTTCCAATATAATCATCGCAGGATGCTGACAGAAGCGGCATAACATTTTTGCCTAGTGCTGCGGCATACATTGTGAGTGCCAGAAAACTATCTGCCAACTCCAAAATGAATTGGCTTTCAGGATTCGATTTTGGGTTTCCCTGTTCTTGTTCTTGTTCTTGTTCTTTTGTCTTCTAAATGTCTGTTCACCATCACACTTCAGGTTACATGCTTCTTCCCATTGCTTTTATTCTTAATGTCTTGGATTCTCCCGGCCATGGAGGACAGATTTGTTCTTTTAAAATATGATATATGTGCTTTGTTTCTTTTCTTGAAGCTGGAATGTTTATTGGCGTCCTATTTTGATGCCTAGGAGTTCATCTTCCAATAACCATTCATCACGCATATGCTCTCGGCGGTTCTAAACCGTTTCAACTACTTCCAATGAGAGCATGCCATATTACTACCCGAGTGTCGAATGTGGGCTCGAATGACCAAAGTTCCGTTGCACTCGGGAGACCACGAGACCGGAGACGCGTTCTATTCTACCCAAAGCAAATAGAATTATGACGAGTAATTGCCAACATGTTCATTGGGTTTCTATTTTCATTTCCCATCCTCTCCAGACGTTTTCTGTAAGAACTCCTCACCTGCTCCGGCGACTTGTAAGGTTCTGTTTTCAAAAATCATGTGCAGGTATGAAATGTACGCAAGAAAAACAAAACCTCTAAAATTGAGGCAAGGAGAGAAAACGGGAAATGTATCTTGTTTAGACTCTCTGCTCTTAAAGAGTATTCCCTACAAAGTCAAGTATCAAACCCTCATATTTGAAACATGTAGATTTTCAAAATCATCTTTTCAACAACAAAATAAAAGGACAAAAAATTCAGCAAAGTACACATTCCATCGCTCTCACGCTCGCGAGGTTTATCTGGCACGGATGCCAGAACGGCCTTGGGCGTGATTTGGCGAGGTGTCTTTGCAGTCGAGTTCCCCACACTTTTGGCCCGCTCAGCCCAATGCGATAAATCAGGCTAGCCCCACCAGAACAGCAAACCGGAGGGACGGCCTTTTTTTTTCCCCATCTCCCACCCACATTGAGCTTCGACGACCACAGACGACCGCCGGCCGCACGACCCACGCTCTCTTGTTGCGATACCGCCTCTACAGGCTCGCGCGCGCACACACGACATTTGGTAGCCCGAAAGAACACGCGCAAATCCCGCACGCGACAGCGGAATCTCTTTCGACTGTTCTTGAGAACCTCAGACCCCCCTCTCCCCCTCTCCCACCACGCCCCCCATGTCCACGCCGTTCCGCGGCCGGTATAGCCCTGCCTCTAGGGGAGGCACGGGCGGTGGCAGCGGTGGACGCGGCGGCAGCAACACCAGCCGTGGTGGCGGTGGTGGCGGTGGTGGCGGGCGCGGGCAGTACGCCCGGGGCGGACGCGGCGATGGCAGCCGCAGCGGCTTTACGCGAGGACGCGGCGGCGATGGCCGGGGTGGTGGTGGTGGATTCCACGGCGGCCGCGGCGGCCACGGCGAGCGGGAGCCGCCAGCGAAGAAGGAGAGCATTCTCAACCTGGAGCAGTACCTGAACCGGGCCATCTACGTCAAGTTCAACGGCGGACGGGAAGGTGAGCGACAGTTGCTTCTCTTTCTTTCCAGAGGTTGGGGGGACGCATGAGACACGCGTGCTAACCAACAGTGTCTGGCGTGCTCAAGGGCTTTGACCCGCTGCTGAACATGGTATTAGACGAGGCCCAGGAGAAGATGCGCAGTGAGTTTTTTTCCTTTTCTTGTTTTTGTTTTTCACCTGTTTACAGACGGGCGTTGCTGACGGGCAGACGCCGATGGCGAGATCCGGGAGCGCACGCTCGGGCTGGCGGTGATTCGCGGCACGCACATCACGACGCTGCACCCGGTGGACGGCAGCGAGAGCATAGCGAACCCGTACCTGGCAGCGGCGGAGGACGGCGCGGACGGCAAGGTGACGCCGGCGTACCAGTACGCGGGCAAGTCGGAGGAGGAGAGCGAATGAAGGGGTGGCCAGGAAAACGAGACACAAACAAGCAAGCAAGCAAGCACGTAAGCACACAAAAAAGGGCAGGCCAGGATACACGGCGGATGGGACGGGACAGGACGGACAGGACGGCAGAGAGACACACATCCCGGCGTCTGGCGTACTGATCAACAAAGTTCTCTATCCTGGACGAGGGTGACAAAGCAGAGAGGCAACTTGAAAAAGAAAAAAATACCATTTGTTTCTCATTTCTGCACGCCGCCAGTCTGTTATTTTTCATTGAATTTGATTTTATATCCCCCCTAACTGTTTTGTTTCGCTACTGTTCAACGGTACAAAAAACAAACAAGTATAATAACGCTCTTCTTGTGACTTTCCAACTTCACTGACAACAAACCATCCCGACCACAGAAAAAGAAAGTAACAGATAAACCAAAAAAAAGAAAATAGAAATAGAAAAGGACAAACAAGTTGTAGTATATCCAAAACCCTCGAATCAAGGTTCTGTTCTGCGCACTGGCCCTCTTGACGAGACATCGCTTGGGCAAAAATCACATTTCAATGCTGTCCTTCCTGGACAACCGCTCGTCTTGTCCGCTCGTCTCGCCTGCTCGCTCACCGCAGCCATTCTCAAAGCATACCGGCCCTAATAGGCACAGTCGTGAGCCTATCGCCGGCTCGCCCGCATCAGGTCGTTGAAGGAGCGCTGGACCATTTTGTTGAGCTCCTTGTACGTGACAAACAGGTTTGTGCGGCCGTCGCGGCTGGACAGACGCACGACGTCGTTGGAGCCGGCATCCAGCTTGTTCAGGCACGACAGCATGTGCCACACGTCAATGACCGGGCGGCCGTTTTCGCTCACCTGGTGGAAGACGTAGTCGCGGAACAGCTTGATGGGGTACCGCGGGCCGTGCTCGGCCCAGGTGGCGTCGCGCTGGTAGTTCTCGCGCTCGTTGATGGTGCCCAGCTTCAGCAGCATGCGCGCCACGCGCCCGTTCTCCACCTCGCGGAACACCAGCGACGTCAGCCCGTCGTTCTCCTGCAGCGACATGTCAAAAAACTTGGTCATCTGCATCGAGATGCCGTTCACGAGCGCCTCGATGTTCTTGGCCGCCGGGTTGGGCCCCGGCGGCGTCAGCAGCCACAGGATGGCCGCCTTCAGCTCGTGCGAGTAGATCTCGGGGATCTGGTCCGCCGGCACGTACGGCCGCTTGATCTCGTTGGGCGGCGTGTACGTGGCCAGCGACAGCATCACCTCGCCAAACTGCACAAAATCATCCTGCTGCAGGTCGAGCACGCGCCGCGCCGGATCGTAGTTGATCACGTCCTGCACGGCACAGCCGCTCAGCCGGATGCGGTTCTTATCCGTGCGGATGATCTTGGTCAGGTCGACCGACCGCGCGGCCAGGCCCGCCGCGTGGATGGCCCGCAGCGCGTTGGTGATCTGCACAAAGTAGCCCCAGAGCACCGTCTCTTGAATCGTCACGTTGCCGCGCGGCCGGTTCTGCCCAAACGTCGGGAAGTGGTACTGCATCAGCGTCACAGACAGGGGAAAGTAGTCCATGGCGAAGACGACCGAGCTGTCGCCAAAGGCGCGCGTCGTGAACGCTTCGTGGACCGAGACCACGCTGCCGCTGCTCACGCGGCGCCAGTCGCGCGCCGCCCGGAGAGCGTTCTCGTTGCTAACACGGAAGTTCTCCAGGCGCCGCAGGCAGTACTGCTTGCCGTTTTTGCTAGCCACCGCCTTGTAGAGCCACGTGATTCGACCAAAAGCGCCCGCCACCTTGTGGCTGTTGGTGTCCAGCGGCGTCAGAGAGTGATAGCTCTCGACATTGACGGATACTGGCGAGTCAGCTTTTCCTCCATCCTCATGGGCAAAAACAAAACCTTAAAAAAGAAAGAAAGAAAGGAAAAAAACTTACGTGTCAGAGCTGCCTGGTTGCCCGCCCGTGATTTCATGTGAATGTCCTGGCGCAGCTTCTCCGGCAGGAAAAAGTCGTGGACGGTCCGCTGGCGCGGCAACAGATCCTGGCGATGCGGTCCTTGCGGGAAGTAGACATGTTCGTTGAGCTGGGCCAGTTAGTGACAAAACCTGGACGGGCTTGGGCCAGTAGAGACTGACCGGCTGGTGTGTGGCTGCAAAGGGTGGCTGTCCCTGGAAGTAAGCCGTGCCTTCGCGGCCTCCGCCCTGCGTGGGCGTGGCATAAGGGTTAAATGGAGATGTAGTCAGGCCAGCAGCAGCGCCAGCAGCGGGAACGGAATAGGGCTCGTAGAGACCCGCGTCGCCTCCTGGGGTCATGTAGCCCATGTTGGTTATGGCTGCCATTCTAGCCATGTCGCCCAGCGCTGCTGCGTTCATGCCAGCCTTTACATGGTTCATGCCATCGGCAGTGGCCGTGGCATGGTTCGTGCCGCGCGACGGCCCAGTAGGAATGCTCAAGGGTGAGCCCTGCGCGGGGCCTGTAGGAATGCTGAAATGAGGTGGCCCTGGGGTTTGAAGCTGCTGCTGCTGCTGCTGCTGTTGTTGTTGCTGCTGTGCTAAGTGTGCTTGTTGAGGCTGTTGTAAATGGAGTGTCTGTTGTGAAGCTTGCGGAGAGGACTGCTGCTGAATAGGTACAGAATTAGTGGAGGAGGGCGTTGTAGCGGGAGGAATGGCCGTCTGCGCCGGGCGGAACTCGACGGCCTTGGCCACGTTGAAGGGCGAACGGTCGCCGCTCGGCTGGAATTCCTTGGCCGAGGCTACGTTATAGGGAGTAGAGTTTGTTGTATTGGGCGTGCCTGTCTCGGCCGTGCGCGGAACAAAATCCCGGACGGCGGCAATGTTGAAGGACGGCGCGTCGGCACGTGGCAGAGACGGCCCGGCCTCCTTTGCGTTGGCGGGATCCCATATCTGGTCGCGTGGGGACGTCGAGGTGGACGCATTGCTATTGGAGACTGCTGCGCGGCGTCAGCCACGCGTTCCACAAGCAAAGACGGGGGAGTTGGGGAATCGCTCACCACTGGTGCCTCGGGGTGTAAAGGGGATGGCATTTGCTGCCTGGAGAGGGAGCGCAGACGACTTGCGGAGCGGCGAGTTGCCCGACGCCGGAGTAAACGCGGGAGAGTCGCCGCTTAGGGTTTTCTTGAGGGATCTGCCATCGGCGTCAGCTCGGTCAGCTCCATCGGCTCGGTCAGCCCTGGCCTGTCCCGCGCCCTTTGTTCTTCCCATGGCCGCGCGCTCTGGTGTCCGCGAGACGCCGGGAGGGGGACAGACTGGCGGGAATGGAGGTGGACAACGCACGAGTCTCTGGACGCCATGATTCCGGGGCGCTATGGCGCATGGTTCGAATCAATGGGGCCTGGTGGGGTTCGCGTGGGTATGTGGTACTTTGTAGGTTGTAGGGGGTCTGCCAATTGAAGGGGGCACGTCGCGCGTCTGCACGAGAGCGACTAGGCCGGTCTGTAGAGTAGAAATTCACCAGGATGCGCCCATGAGCACGTCGCCCTCATCCGTCCACGTTGGAGGCGGCGCCTCGGCGTCCGACATGATAATACTAGGTAGGGAGGATGGGGCGCACGTGTTGGTGTTTGTTGTTGAGCGCAAAACCGAGGGAAACTATACAGAAGCGGATCGAGTTAATATGGGCTGCAGAGGCCAGTAGTCCAGATTACGTAACACAAAAGTGCACTTAAGGGGGAGGCATGTCCATCGACCAACAAAACGACCATTGGGCAGGTGCTGTAGGTACAATGGCGAAGCGTCGTATCTGGAAGATGCGGTCTGTGTGATGAAATGGCGCCAAATGCGCAGGAAATCGATGCACTCACCGTGAATCGGCTCGCTGGACCTGCGAGTGAACTTCTAGGAGTTCGTAGCAGCAGCACGGGAACTCTCGTAAGCGGGGTATTCGACAAACGGGGTGTAAACATTATGGTTTCCTGCATATTATGTTGCGAATGCTTTACGGTGTACTTCTACAGCAGGCAACACAGTCAGTCATGGCATTGTCGACAGAACGGAGACAGATGCGGATTTTAGGTGCACGAAAACAAAGAGAGCACACTAGGCGATGGCATCTACCACGCCGGAAGCGTCGACAGAACTTGGGTGTTTGTTGGGCAGGCTCGCTGCATCGTACGTTTGTAGCCAAAGTTACGTGTTCTTCGTATCGGTTCGTCGCAGTCCACTCTGATAAAATATCCAGGGAAGCCCGCGTTCCTACATAGGGGATCTACAGCTTGTTGCATCGTGGTCAAGTTGGTATGCATTTATCACGAATCTATTTGTAGGCACTTGGAAGGGGAGCCGCCAGTGGGTCTGGCCAGAGCTATTACATCATCCAATGGCAAAGCCCTATCTGGCGCCCCACTTTACATCTGGCCTTAGCCTCCAGACCTGGAAGCCAGTAATAATGTGCCTGAGTTTGACAGGCAGACAACCAAGCCTCTACTTCATCTTCAATACAGCCTAATACGACCGACCATCACCGGCTTGGTTTGCTGTCCACGCTGCTGCATTCTGTGGCGCACTTTTATCTGGGGGAGGGGGCTTTTTCTTCTGGTTATTTGCTTCTCTCGTTTGCAGTTTTTAATAAGGCACCTCTCAACATCCTGCCTCCATTCGGCCTCTCTTCGAATACCTACTTATACTGATCACCCACTACGCCGTCATCATGAGCACGCCCCAGGCTCCGGCAGAGCCGGACATTCCGCTCACGCCAGAGCAGCAGGACCTGCTCCAGCAATATATCGGCATCACCCAGCAGAGCGCGGCCGCTGCGACGGCAGTGCTCCGGCAATGTAACTGGAGCGTATCGGTATGTTTTTTTTTTCTCTTTTTTTTTTCACGTTGCGGGATGCAGCTGATAATCCAGGTGGCTATTGCCAAGTTCTACGATGAAGGCCAAGGACGAGACGACTACGTTCCGACCATTACCGAACCTGCGCAGCCCGCGCCCGAGCCACACCGCGAGCCGCGTCATGCGTCTTATCAGAACCTGCAGGAGCTTCTCGCACAGGCAGACGACCACCGGCGACAACAGCGGCCACCGGGCGAGCGGACAGAGCCGGCCCATCGAGTGGTGCCTCGCCCGCCTGCGACCGTCTGGCGGCCGCCGCTGCTTGTCGCCTTTCTGCTGTCGCCCTTCCATATCGGCTACCGGCTGCTGTTTGGGCTGTGGCGCGCAGTGCAGTACATCATGGGGTTTGTTCCCGGGTTCGGCCGGGGGGCTACAGGGACTGTGTCTGCGCTATCACGGCGACGGACGCTGGCCCCGCGCGAGGCAGCCGAGCGGTTCAAGCGCGAATTTGAGGAGCAGTACGGCACGAAAGAGCTTCCCTTTGTGGAAGACGGCTACACGCAGGTCTACGACCGGGCCAAGGCGGAGCCGTCATTTCTGCTGGTGGTGCTGCTGTCTCCAGAGCACGACGACACGGAAAAGTTTGTGCAGGAGACGCTGCTGTCGCCCGAGGTCGCAGAGATACTCAAAGACCCGGGCAACAACGTGCTGCTCTGGGGCGGCAACGTGCGCGACCCGGAGGCGTACCAGGTGTCGCTCGAGTTCCACTGCACGCGGTTCCCCTTCACGGCGCTCGTCTGCGTCACGCCCAAAGAGGGCAGCAGCACGCGCATGGGCACGGTGACGCGCATGACCGGCTATGTGCCGCCGCACGTGTTTGCACCGCAGCTGCGCTCGGCCATGCTGCGGCACGAAGACGACCTGTCATCGGTGCGTGCCGAGCGGATATCGCGCGAGTCGAGCCGCAACATCCGCGCCGAGCAGGACAGCGCCTACGAGCGGTCGCTGGCGCGCGACCGCGAGCGTGCGCGGCAGCGGCAGGAGGCGGAGGCGGCAGCGGCCGAGGCCGAGCGGGCGGCGCAGGCAAAGGCGGCCGAGGCAGCCCGCCGGGTGGATCTGGCCAAGCAGTGGCGGCGCTGGCGGCTGTCGACGCAGGAGCCGGAGCCAGAAGCCGGCACGCCCGACATTGTCCGCGTGGCTCTCAAGTTTTCAGAAGCCCGCGGCGGCGCCCGCGTGCGGCGCAGCTTTCCCAAGGATGCCACAGTCGAGGACCTGTACGCGTTTGTGGACTGCTACGAGACAGCGCAGGAGCAGGCAGAGGCACCCGACGAGAAGGTAGAGGCGCCACCAGAAAAGCCCAAAGACTACGCACACGAGTTCCCGTTCCGCATTGCGTCCATTCTGCCGCGGGAGGTCTTTGAGCCAACAGAGACAAAGACGCTGCTGGAAGTCATTGGCAAGTCGGCCAGCCTGGTGGTGGAGGAGATAGACGACGAGGACGACGAAGACGACGAGGATGACGAGGACGATGAGTAGATACGGGAATATGAATTCATTAAAAGGATGCGATGGATTTCAGCAGCTAAATCAGCTAATCAGCTGCTGATTAACGCTGCGGTGACGGCAGTGAACCCCGCATCCATTAGGTTGCAGCGGTCTACCTCAGCAGCCTCGCCCGCCGCTAAGCTCAAAGAAGCAGCCAGTAAATAGATAGCTCGCACTAGAGCTTCGTCTCTTCTCCGTTGACAAGGGAGAACGTCTTGCTTGTTGTTTCTGTCAAAGGCCATTGCATCCGACTCCTTTTTATGTTGATTTAGATCAATTCTGCTCTGTTTTGACTGCTCTGCCAGAATGACGACCAAGTACCGCGTGGAATGTAAGCTGCTCTCTTTTTGCTTGACCGCTCCGTCTTTCTGCTTCAGACGACAACCGCTGACTTGGCTTCTTCTTTGCTTGAAGATGCGCTCAAGTCCCACCGCCGGGACCAGTTTATTGGTAGGCCATGTTTCTTTAGTGTCCTGTGTCCTGTGTCCTGTGTCCTGTGTTCTGTGCACTTGCTCACACTCCCACCCTGCAGAATGGGTCAAGGGCCTGCTCATCAGTCCCTTTGTGCTCTTCTCCCAGCCGGCCGGCGACTTTGAGCCTGTCGATTCCGTGTTCGACGCCAACTCGGCCGAGGTCCGTCGCCGCTATGCCGAGATCATGCGCGACATTGAAGCCATGATCGAGGAGCACCGCGGCTTGCAAGCCTTGCACAATCCGCGGCCCTCCAAGCTGCAGCTGCTCGTGCCCACCGTCGGGCCCTTCTTCACCGCCTTGCCGCTGGAGGCGGCCTTCTTGTCGCAGGACCGCCGCCGCCACATCTCGTCGCGGCGCCTGGTCGCGCCCTCGTTCAACGACATCCGCCTCACGCTCAACACGGCCCAGATGATGGCCCTGACGGCCCGGGACGGCGTCATTGGCCCGGGTCCGCCGGCCCCGGCGGGCGTCCGCCGCGCGCCCTGCTCGCTCCAGCTCGTCACCTTTGACGGCGACCTCACGCTGTACGAGGATGGCCAGAACCTCGAGCCCGACAGCCCGCTGATCGAGCGCATCTTGGGTCTGCTGCGGCGCGACATCAAGGTGGGCATCGTCACGGCCGCCGGCTACGACACCGCCGACAAGTACTACCAGCGCCTGCACGGCCTGCTGGACGGGATCCACGCCGCAGACGACCTCACGCCCTCGCAGAAGCACAGCCTGCTCGTGGTCGGCGGCGAGGCCAGCTTTGTCTTTGCCTACAGCGCCGAGGGGCCGTCCCGCCTGGCGCCCGTCGACCCGGACGTCTGGATGCCCGACGACATGAAGCAGTGGCCCGCCGACGACATCGCCGCGCTGCTCGACCTCGCCGAGACCACGCTGAGCGCCTGCGTGCAGCGCCTGCATCTGCCGGCACAGGTGCTGCGCAAGGCGCGCGCCGTCGGCATCGTGCCCGACCCGCTCGATAGCAGCGGCGCAAAGGGCGCCAGCGGCAGCGGCAGCAATAATGCCGTGGTGCAGATGGCCCGCGAGAGCCTCGAAGAGGTCGTGCTCACCGTGCAGAAGCGGCTCGAGGTCAGCGTGGCCGGCCGCAAGGGCCGCGTGCCCTTTTGCGCCTTCAACGGCGGCCGCGACGTCTTTGTCGACATTGGCGACAAGAGCTGGGGCGTGCAGATCTGCCAGCACGCGCTGCTGTTTCTCGGCGACGTCGTCAACGGCGTCGACGCCGCCAGCGGTGCTGTCCACGTCGCCCAGCCCGCCACGACACTGCACGTCGGCGACCAGTTTTTGAGCGCCGGCGCCAACGACTTCCGCGCCCGCGGTGCGGCAACGACGGCGTGGGTCGCGAACCCCCTCGAGACGGGGGCCCTGCTGGATGAGCTGCTGACGCTGTGGGGGTGAGCGAGAGACGAAAACAGGAGAAAAAGAAGAAAGAAAAAAAAAAACAGGCAATGACGTTGTGGACTTTGACGGAGTTGAGTGAGAGGGATACCAATTTGTTTTAGGCATGAGACGACAGACTCGGGAGAAGCATAAAGAAGAGCAGAAGAGATTGCTTTTGGCAGACTTTACAATGTCTACTGGTCACAACCAACACCAACCGAACAAAGTTGAAGACGCTATCAAAGCGTCGCTGTCTCTTGGGTTGTCTGCCTATCTTACCAAGCCTCGTAGCCTGTCTTTATATAGTTGCACTGAAAAGAAAAACAAGAACACCACGGCCGTGTAGTGAGCGTCGAAAAACAAAAAAAAACAAAAAGTCAAACAGAACGAATCCCCCTCGTCCATAGAAACCTTGCTCCTTCTATGGCACCCCTCAACCCCCTTTCTCTCTCCTCCGTTCCCCCCTTTTCTAGATCTATCAGCTTCGGCCATTTCTGCTCCTAGACAATAGCTTGTCTAGTCGCGAAAGTCGCAGCTACACCTGTCGTCGTGTTCCTCGGGCTTGTGGCCGCACTCGGGGCAGCATTCGCCCACTGTGACGGGCCGCTCTACCCCATAATCTCTCTTACAGTTACAACAATAGACTTTCTTCGTCTCTCCATCGTTGTACGGGACGATTTCGATGTCATCGTCAATCGGGGGCCGGTCACCCATGATGGCCAATGGTGACTGCGCTGGGTCAGCTCCATGCACCTCTGCTTTCACTGTTCCTGACTCACTGTTTGCTGTTTGTGGTTGTGGATTTGTGCTATCCCAAGGATACTGTTGGCAAGAGAAGCAGCTGTAAAGACAAGAGCTGCAATAAGGTTGATTTGAATATTGATTTGAATATCTTGGATCTATCGTAGCTGGGTTGCTTGCACGCTCCTTATTTATATAGCACAGATCCAGGATCGACATAACTCTCTTCTCCGGTGCCCAAGCATCATGGCTTGCTCCTTTCGCCTCACGGGATGTTGGGCGGCTGAAGGGAGGCAGAGCAAGGTCATTCTCCATGACCAAGCCTTAGCGCACAGCAGCAATAATAGGTAAAGAGAGGGCTTCTGTGCTCCTCTCAGACAACACCGTGGCCCGGCACCTCGATGCCGGCGTCGTCAAATTTTAAGGCTTCGCTGGTGATACTGCCGTCTTCTGCACATTTTGTCTGTGTTGACATTTCATCGCGCCCTGATATCGTCCACAAGACCGCCCTAGGTCCACCCTTTGTGGTCTATTACGCCTTTTGTGTGACATGGCTGAGCTGCGTTGGGGCCACCAGTGACGGACTGTCAGTTAGCGTTGACGGGGCTGGATATACTAGCAAGCAGGATGCCGCTTTACTGGCCTGTGGGAATATCACGAGTTTCAAATAACAACACTTTGGCAAGTTTCAAGCGTCTAAGCCCGAAAAGGGCTGATTTAGAGCAACTGTTGTTCAAATCCAAGTCATCTCCCGATCTCGGTCGATATGAGGTTCATAGCCATGTCAGTTGCAACATATACCGCCTCACGGGAAAGGCAACACAATGGGCGGAAGTGCCTCTAGTAGCTGAAATGGTAGAAATTATTGTTTTCAAGTTTACAAGAGTTGCTGGCAAACATGGGAAAGAAATACCAAAGTTCCACTAAATAGAGCTCAGCTGAATATGGGTTACCAACGACAAGAAAAAGGAGCAGTCTGTAAACAAACAGCACGGGGAAAAAAAAAACAACAGATATGTCATGTGAAACATAAAAATAATCGAGGTCATGCCAGACATTGTTCAACGCCCGAGTTCCCGCGTTGTCGGTGGCAGTACCAGCATATGCTATGCCGAAACGCGCATTCACATGACGAGAAGACGCAGCAAGGCCCATGACGACAGATAGTTTGACTCATGCTGAAAACTTCCGCCATTTGCCAACTGTTTCTCAGCCGCAGAGGCCGTGTTTGAATCGAGGAGCTTGCAGATTGTCGAGTGCCGAAAAAAAGGGTTAGATGCAACACCCTATACCTTGGGACGGGTGACCAATGTAGGGCTTGCGTGTGGATTAAAAAGCACACTTCAGGGGTGTCATCCGAGAGCTGAGATTACCTTGAGAAGTGCTGTTTTCAGATGATCCGGTGAGCGATAAACTTATCGGGAGCAAATCTGTTTCCTGTGGCTATGGCAACACTTGCAGCATTTTAGAAAAGAAATGAGATCACAACTGCATAGAAATCAGATTTGGCAACCTTCTTCGTAGCTTCGAACATATTTGTGCAGGAATCCTGTTCAGGCAAGTTTGACGCCCAACGATGCTAAGGAAGACATGTGATGGACCTGACCTACTGACTTAAATCATCCCGACTGCGGACAATCTGAGGCACTGCGGCCGGGAAAACAAAATTGAAAAAAAAGCAAGAGGAAGAGGGGACTCTGAGATACCCATCCTGATGAGCCATCATCAAGACTGGTGGTATGAAGCACTTCGTATCCTGTATCTGGTAGAACGAACATAAATGGGACAGCAAATATATCTGCATTCTTGTATCCTCTTGGCCGTTTCATGACTGTGTGTCCCCGGTCAAGAACCGGCAGTACTCCCTGTCCTGCCGGCCCAAGCAGCCAAGATGGTGGCCAAGACGGCTGCAACGATATGACCAAGATGAGAAGGCTGGGCGGCCACAAGAATAGGCGAAGGATGGACCTAGAACGCAGGAAGGAAATAGAAGCCTGGAAGGCGTCGTCATCATTTCATCGATCTCGGGAAACACGATGCAGAAAGAATTCGAAATGAAAAGATCGGTCGGTGGGGGGAGAAAGTGCACTTTGCATGGATGTAAACACCCAAAGTAAAGCTGACGGAAAAAGATTTCGGGTGAAAAAGGAGGCTTTGCGCACATGACAAGGTGGGGGGCAACAGCGAGAGAAGCAGAGAGAGAAGCAGAGACAGCCGTCATCGCCCTTTCCTTTCTTCACCTTTGTCCGCTCTTTCCCCCACGAAGCTGATTTTCCTCACGTCGTGCCTTCCCTTCTCCCTTTCCGACCGTGTTGCACCTTCTGTCAGCCTCTTGGCAGGTTGCACACAGACAGCGCGGAAACACACAGACACGAAAGCAGGGGAACACACGATGCATCCAAGCCCTGTCTCGTGCCTCGGAGGCGTGCATGAAGTGCGGCACAGCGTTCCTGCCAGGGCCTTGCAAAGGTCGGCCTTTGGACGCCTTGTGGATACGCAAGCACTCGTCGTGCGAACGTGACAAGGCTGGCCGCGCTTTCCGCATGTGGGCACTTGCCCACACCGCTGCCTCTGCTTTTATTGCTTTCCTCGTTCCTTCCCAGCATGGGCGGCTTTCCCCATCAGGCATGTCCCAAACCGGACAGCGTCGTGCCTTAGTTTTCGGTGGCCATCCTCCGGTGAGACAATGATCACGTAAGATGCCCATGGATGCTCGTGACGCAAGTTCGCAACACGAACAGGAGTGACCGCCAGTCCAGCCAACTGTGAGGCCGAAGAAGAAGCCGAAGACGAAGAAGAAAGGAAACCAGGAGACAAGGCCGATAAGGGCAATAACCCAGTTTTGGGGGAGGGGGGAGGGAAAGAAGGCCAATCTCGTAGTGGGAACAGACTTCGCATGGAGTTTCCCGTCCGGGATAGGGCAGATTGCCTTATCGACGCGTTCTGGAAGGCTCGCCCACCCCCATGTTGGCTAGCGAACCATCAGCCTGCGGGATGTTTACAAGCACGAAGCAATGATGGCTACTGGCTGGGGCCCCCCTTAAAGCTGATGGCGGATTGCGCCGGGTTGAGTCGGGACAAGGAGATTTCCAACAGGCGATTTCAGGCACGAGATTGCAGACCAGGAGATTTAGAGAGATTTCGAAACAGGATCAAGCCATTTCGAAAGGGTCCAGAGCCGAATCGGATCAGGCCGATACGGAAAACGCCAGCAAGCCTGATAGGGACAGCTAGCTATCAGCATGCAGCTCTGTCGTGTGCCAGCGACCCCCCTGAGAGCCGATGCCGGTGGCGGGAGAAGGCTGAGACACACACACGCACCATAGAAAACGCGCGGGATGGTAGGACGGCCTCCACTCTGATCCGGTTGTCCGTGCCAGCAGGGCAAGATGGGGGATGGAAACGCGAGATATTAGAGAAGAAGCTTTTACAAAGAGACAGGTCGAGACCAACGAGTCGTGCGACCAAGCCAGCGCCACAATTCTCAGCAATGGAAGGTTTCACGGTTTCATAGCTAGACCATCCTGCGGCCCCTTAGTTTGTAAGTTTCATGAGTCGACCACAGACGACAATGTGGCGTTTGGCAGCTGAAGAAGGGGGGATTTGAGTTAAGGTGTATCTTACTATAGCCAAGGTACCACTTGCCCGGGGCATTTTTCTCAGTTGTCACTTTTTCAGGTCGGGGGATATTTCTTTTTGCATGACGGCATTTGCCCGTCCCCCCTCCCTGGAGATGAGAATCCCACGCAGTGGAACAGTGCCGTCGAGGAGGAAGGAAAAAACGGCGACCGATCACGCGGGTGAGAATGTCTACCCCACGGAAGAGGGTGCCGTACTACGGATACGGGATCCGCCATGTCCCATGGCCCACGCGGAATATGCCTCTGCCAGGCCGGCCGTAGCATGCGGACGTGCGATTGCGTGTGCGTCTGTGTTTGGGTGTTTTGCTTTTCCAATCCCGGTCACCGGCTGTTTTGGGTATGCTCCTTTTTTTTCTCCTTTTTTTTTTTGGATCGTTGACCGCCATTCTTAGTTATCAACCGCCGGATTGCGGCCGGGAAAAGGGACTGCATGCAGGAGAAATGGGAATTGCGGATCGCAGGGTGGGATGAGCGAGACGCGACAAGACACCGAGGGTGATTTCTTTTGTCAAAGCTCTTACTGCACGGAGATGCAACAAGACGAAAGTAGAAGAGCTCTCGTAGGTGCATTGAAGCGAGAGTTCTTGCACTGTCAGCAGACACGGGACACGAAGACCACGCGGGAGGCTGTCAATGTGGGCAGTATGAACTGTCTTGCCTTGTCGATCATCGGCTTGGAAGCCGGCCGCTCCTTCTCTTTGATTTGTCATCTGTAGTACGCCTCGACGCTTTGCGGTGTGCCATTTTGGATTGCAATGGAGGACTTATACGGAGGATGCGTCATAGGCACGGTATATAATACCCAGAATGTGAGCATGAGCATGCACACATCCTAGTGAACGAACACTATTAACAATATTGGGTGATCACGCGCGTACACAAACTATATTTGGGGCATGTGCGAGTATGGGGCCGGCAAACCTCGCTTTCATTTACTCGCCCTGCATGTGGCTGTTTCGCATCTGGGGGCGGGCTGTATGTACGAATACGGAGAACAAGCACACTCTATCTTGGGAATTACGGCATGGATGCACAGCAGGGGAAGGCTTGAATTGGCCCCCGACCCCCTGCTGACCGAGTCGCCAGAACAGCATCCACAAATGTAAGATATTACATAGTATAGCAAATGTACGTATACTCTATGTGTGCCCTAAACGGGACAGTGCAGCAGTGGGGGGGGGGGAGGAAGGGATGCGGATTGGGCTGGAGGCAAAGTGGAGAGAAAGTACCTTCTCCATGTTAATAAGCTGCGTCAAAAGCGCTGCCATGTTTTGGCATGGACAAACATGACGTTGGCGATTGCAGAGGCCAAGTTTTCATACGTGTCCAGTCTGGCTCTGGATACAAGTACAGCAGTGGACACACCAAAACAGTCTGATGATCGTGGAGGTAGTCAGCTAGCCCAAACGAAAGACCGGGGGAAAAAGCCGCAAAATGGCACGGATTGCCCCTTTTGGATAGGACCCGGTTATCTAGCCAAGTTGAACTTGGTCCTTTTTCATGCTAGTAGCGTCGCAAGTTGCTCGCTGAGGACAGAATAAACGGGCCTAGCAAACCAGCGAGCCCCATCAGTACGGGCCTGAGGAAGGGGAAAAAGCAGCGGATGTTGTGAGGAGGTTATCAGTCGTGCGGTGCAGAAGACATGCTTGTGAGACGAGAAAAGAAACGTGGGAAAAGAAAATGGGTGTAAAAAAAAAGCGGGAGGCCAAGAGAACCAAGAAACTACTAGGGCAAGGGCCGATATACCAAGAGGTCAAGAAGCGCAAAGCCACAAGGCGGTACGCGAGCTTACAAGTAGAGACGTGTAGAGAGCCAATTGCACAGCACAGAAGGCTCGACAGGCACGGGGGCGACTTCCTGCCCCCCCCCCTTCTGCAGTGCTCTCGACCCAGAGATGATAGCTTGGCGGCAGTGCAGCATGCAGGAAGAATCCTTCTCTGCATCCGTGGAGATAACCCGCATTTTGTCTACGCACAGCCGGCGACAACGATTCCGCACGTAGATGCAATTGCGCGCCCTGTGACTGGAACGGTCCCAAGTCGGCGTTCCAAGAATGTCCCCCCCCCGTACGCGGGCTTGCTCGTCTCGTCTCGGCTGCTTGGCATAGTCACTGCCAAGATGGACCGACGAGACAGATCTGGTAAAACGACAGGTATTGAAGGCAACTCACGCTCTCTCTGCTCGTATCACGTCAACTCGGCCAAGACGAAGGCGAAGGACAAGACACACAACGCAAACAAACTGGCCACCGACAACAGGGCACTTCGGATGTCTGTCTGGCCCATCGCGCTCTTTTCTACATGCACATGTACACGTACACGTACACGTCGACGGCACTGACTTGCCGACCTCTTCCCTTCCGCCGTCGTGGGGGCTGTGGGGGAGAGAGGGAGGGAGAGGACTCGGTCGGCAACAACAAAGCAAGCGAGAGGGCAAGAACATTACATGAAACAACAACCAACCGAGAGCCGTACGAGTAGGCTGCGTGGTGGCAGATCCGCGGAGAGGTATGTATCTTACTTGTCGTCGACCCTTGGGCGGAAAGGGTCGGGATAAGGAAATGAACGAGATAAATACCCAGGACGACAAGCAATATCGTCACAATGATTTGACGTCGCGCTGGCTAGACCCGGCGGCTGCTTCACAAGCGTGCCATCGAGTTCCATTCCACTGGAGCACAGACAGTCTTTTTTTTTTCTTTTTTTTTCTGTGGAGTATTAGTGAGCGCTTCAGGCGGATCGCTGTTGTACTTTGTATCTTTCTAGTGCCTGATACCTATCTGACCGATGGCCTTGTTTTGTTTTCGACCGAGGCACAGGCTGTTTCGGTCTCATCCTTAGGGCGCCGCTTGGAACCTGCTGACCTCACCAACCGCAGCACTCGACACCGCCATGTGCAGCAGTGTGCCCGTCTCGATGAGCAACGTAGGGGAGGGGACCTCGGCGATCTTGGAATGCTGGATGCCTGAAGGAAGCGTTTGCAGAGTGTGAAGAGACGCACTGTGGGGAGAGCAACTACGTCATGCACCCGCGCGACTAGATAGTGTAAGATTAACCATACTCCGTCGGCTTTTTCGTATTGACAGTGCAAAGTAATAAGAAGTACTCGTACAAATTCAGACGAGAGCACCCATTCTGTTATAGCAAGATTGACGCTATTTCCTGCGACCCAATGAGGCACGTCATAAGTCGCCCCGCCCTAATGAGGAGGCGAGGCGGAAAGAGAAAGAGCGAAGCGCGAGCAGGGCGGGGCCGCCTGCACGCACAACTACGAGTAGAGAGCCGATTTCCATTGTCGCCCTCGCTACGGAGTCTGATTTTTCTCCAGTGCGAGAAATGTTCGTGCCGTCGTTCCCGCCCGAGCCAATGGGTGCCGCGCACTCTGTGGTCGCGCGTACGAGTACTTCGTACTGGCATGCCCTCGCGCGTTGACTTTTTTTTTGCCCCTGCAGAATCCTGATCTGCTACCCCATATACCGCAGAATACCACGGCTCCTTTGGCTCTGTGCGGCGCATTCAGGCAAAAGGACCAGCAGGAGTCTAGACTCGGCAGCCGTGTCTTATCCTGTTTTGTGAGTATTCTGCCCGTACTCAGTATTCGTTGCAGCCTCTTTGCACTGTCTGACCTTGTACGAGTATTACTGTATGTACTCCGTACTCGGGACACGACTCTACTATGCACGAGTACTGTTCCAGGCACGCCCCGCTAGGCCCGCAGGGGACTCCGCTCGCAACTTCCTCTCGCTCCGGTATAGCATCCAATGCCCCATAGAAGCGCCGTAGGCTCTTTGAATATATGCTGAAATGAGGCATCCCCTTGCGGCTAAGAGCAGCATGGAAGCATGCAGGATGGCGTCGGAGAACGGGCCCCAGGAGATGCGACTGGGCGGGTTTGCCCATCTCCAACCTCCGTAAATCCCGAGCGTGCTGGCAAAACGCCGACCTCAGGAGTAGGTCTTTTCCCTCGCGCCCTCCGCTGCCAAGTCGAAAGGCCCCCCTAGGCACAGGCCTTGCAACCTCTGCGTTTTATCCCTCATGGGCAGGAGCTTCCTGTGCACCGGCTACCGTGAGCCTTGGAAAGCCCTCCCCCAACACACACACAACACACCCCATACGTGCACACCCCTTTCTCAATGCCTGCCCCCAGCAAGTTCTTCGACCAACCCTCTAACCCATAGAGGGCAATTGTTCGCGGCCGACCAACGAACTTGCACTGTACTCCGTATTACCGCTCATTGTCGTTGGTGCATCATCTCCACGTCCTCCACCACCAAGCTAACTTAACCCCCCCCTTCAAACCCCAAATGAAAATAAAGGCTGTCCAAAACGCGAGTAAAAAAAAATAGAAATTTTTTAAATAGAAAATAAATACCCTCTAGGGTCCAGCAAATTCGCCTCAGTTGGTCTTGACTGGCTGCACGGCTCTCGCACTACTGATGCAGTACACGCACGAATCCAAACCTTAATCTTTTCTTTTGGCACCAATCGATTCATAAAAACCTCTTACACCCGGACCTCCTTTCCTCTCGTCTGCCTTCTTTATTTTTGTCTCTTTTGCTCCCCCCTTATTTTTTTCTTCCCCCTCAATCTCCTCTCAGTGCTTTTGTTTCTCGTGTGTCTCTTTTCCATTGTCTTGGCGACTGTCTGTCCTCTGTGTAAGACGTTCCTCTCTACCTTGGCGACTCTTCAGCGGATCCCAATTCTTTGCTTTTTTCTGGCGGGACCTCGACTCCCAATCTCGCCTGCCAGGTACGTCACTGCCTGCCAAGGCTCTCCCTCTCACGAACACACACACACAGAAGCACCGCCAAGACCCAATTCCTGTTACCCAGAGATCTTGCACTGCCCGAGTTCCGTTTTTGTTCTACCCTCCCTCGAACATCACCATTTCCCGTCTTCATTCTTCCTGCTTGGCACTCTGATACCATATTGTATAAGAGTGCCACTACCGCTGCCAAACGTTCATGGCCCAGAGGAGAGAGCCTTTTTAGCAGCCATCTGAACCCCGAGTCTCACCATCTGGAAGAGAGCACACTTAATCGCCATCCCTGCTCACTTTGCCCTGCCTATTTTTGCCCTGCACAGTCCCCCCCCCATGCTACAGTTTCACCTGCTAGTCACAAGCGTGCTTGCACACTTATCTCCGCCTGCCGGCAGTACCGGTTTTGCCCGCTAAACTGCCCACCCCTAGCCCACTAGAGCCTGCCATCCAGGCCTCTATACATCCCCTACAGCCGCTGGCGCAGCCACTCAGCACGCGCTGAATGCACCACACCCCACCACAATCGCCAGGTCTAGCAACTAATACGAATTAAAGCCGCAGCAGCTACCAATCACCACTGCGACTACCAGCACCACCACGTCCTTACCACCGGTGCGGAACTGCGTTCCCGATTGACGCCGCGGTTTCGCCGCATTATTTATCCATCAGCTGCCGCGTCCAGGGCATTCCCTCGTGGCTTGCCTTCGGTGTTGCCACCTTCACAGTGCCGCCACTGGGACGCCAGACAGGGAAATCGGCCGACTTTTTGTCACGTTCCTGCTCAGTGCGCGCGTTTTGGCCTACCGCTGCCCCTCTTCCTCGCTGTCTCTGATAGCTCTCCCTTGATAATAGCTCCTTCCCCTTCCGACCTTTTCTTCTTCCTCCTTCCAGAATGGCCGGCTCGGCGTCGGTGGCGCCTGCAGTCACACAATCGGCGCTTTTAGGTATTTTCACCCTGCTGCACCTGACTGCGGGCTCTTCTTCGGCCTCTTTTTATTCATCTCCTGCCTTTTCCACCTCCTCGCCAGCTTTTCTTTTTTCTTCACTTTCTCACACTCCTCCACCCGCAGATAACGACGACGAGCCTCCGCCGCAACAGCAGCGCCACCACTCCAAGCAATCTCCGTCGGCGCAGCCGAGCCAATCCAACACTGATCTCCGCCAAGCGCCGTCTCAGTCGCTCTGCAGCCAATCGCAGCACGAATCCTCCAATTCGACCAACAGCCATCCCAGCTATCCAGTTTCGCAACAAAGCGACGATCCGCAGTCCCTCTCGATCAGCTCTGCAAACGGGTTCGCCTCCTCCCTTTCTTCTGCCCACTCGTCTCCTCCCTCCTCTTCACCCTCTCCTCTTTCGCCCCTGCGCCAATTTACCGTGAGCGACGTCGAGGTTCACGACACGATTCCCGAGGAGAGCGATGAGAGCGACTGCGACTCTCCCAACGAGCCTGTCACACCTGTAAGTGGACGTCAATCGCGCGACGGCTTTCAGCGCTCCGACACCGAGCCCGCGTCCGAATCCGCTTCCGCCGGTGTTGCCATCCCCATTGCCATCCCCACCAACGGCCATCAGCATCACCAGCACCACTCCCACCACGGCCACAAGCATCACGGCCAAGGCCAAGACCATCTGCACCACCATCGCAACAATAGCGATCAAACTGTGACGCCTCCCAGCGGATCTCTCGGCGCAGATTCCACCGGCATCTTCACCGTCGAGGGCGTCTTCCCGCCTGCAGCCACTCTGCAGCAGACTGCAGCCGCGTCTGTGTCTAATAATAAGCCGACTCAGCTGACCAGGCCCATTCCGCCTCAGCCGCCCGCTGGTGGCCTCACTGCGCCCCAGACCAGCGGCAGCTCGCGCCCCGACACGCCGACTCGGCCTAATACCGCCGTCGGTGGATCTTTTCTCATCCAGCCCCCCAACACCAGCTCCTGCACCACTGCCACCAACACCATCAACGGCACGGCCACAGAATCCAGCAGCAGCACAGCTGTCAACTCGGTGATCAGCAGCTCCCTCCCCACTGCCAATATCACCGACGCCCCATCCAGTCCCACCCAGCCCCGTCGCTCAAGAGGTAGTTCTTCTACTACCAGCTTCAAGCGCACCATGTCGAACCTCTTCCGCCGCAGCAACACGCAGGTTGACAAGGTCATGTTCACCACGCCCGATTACGACAAGTCTCCATCCAACCTGGCCGACCTGTCCACCAGTGTTCCCAATGGCAGCGTACCTGGACATCGCAAGACGCCTAGCCGCCGCTGGTCCATGAACCGCACTCTGGCGATAAGCCAGTCTAATTCGCCTCCTTCGCCTGGCAGCCCGCCTGTGGAGATGATGTATGATCCTTACGCGGCACGGCGTCAAGCCGGAGCCAACGGCTCCGCTGCTGCTAGCTTAGCCGGCCGGTCTGCCTCTAACGAAAAGGCCATTGCCAGCGGCAACGGCTCAGTGAGATCGCACACCGGCATGCCGACGGCCGAGGATTTTTTCCAGAATGACAGCAAGAAGCACCGCCAGCGGGCGTCAACTGGCCGGAGTTTTCATAGCGCCATTCACATCGTGTCCGTTTCTACTTCCTTGGGCAGCCACCGCCACAAGAACAAGAGCAAGCAAGGCGGGCGCCGTGTCAACAGCTTTGAGCACGGCAGCGACAACCCCGATCCCCAGATCAAGATTGATCCGTGGGGCTTGCCTCCCGGAGCCGGCACAGGCCTCAAGTCCCGCCGCTTGAGCCTGAGCCTGGAAGGCCTGAACGTCGATGTCGTCGAATTGCACAACGAATTCGAGTATCAGCATGTCCTGGGCCGCCATCGGCGCCATCTTGGTTCTGGTGCCACGTCCAAAGTGACGCTCATGTTCCGCAAGGGTTTCCCGGGAGAGCTGTATGCCGTCAAGGAGTTCCGTGGCAAGTCGTCCAGCGAATCCCCGGAAGAGTACGAGAAGAAGGTCAAGAGCGAGTTCAGCATTGCCAAGAGCCTACATCACCCAAACATTATCGAGACCTTCCGCCTTTGCTCTGACCATGGCCGCTGGGACCATGTTATGGAATATTGCCAGGACGGCGACCTGTATTGCCTGGTGGAGAAGAAGTATCTGCGTCGCGATGATCGCGAAAAGGATCGCTTGTGTCTGTTCAAGCAGCTTGTCATGGGCCTCAACTACCTACACTCGAACGGCATCGCCCATCGCGACATCAAGCTGGAGAACCTGCTGATCACGGGCAGCTGCAAGCTCAAGATCACCGACTTTGGTGCCTCGGACATATTTTCTGGCATCCACCCGGGTCTTCGCGAGGCAGGTGGCCGCTGCGGCTGCAAGGTTGACGGCACAGTGCGGCTCTCCCGGCCTGGCATCTGCGGCAGCTTGCCGTACATCTCGCCCGAGGTTCTCGAAGCGAAGGACCCGTACGACCCACGCAAGCTGGATGTCTGGGCTGCGGCCGTGGTCATGTTGCACCTCGTCTTTGGCGGCCCGCTGTGGGCCGAAGCGCGGCTCAAGCCTGGCCAGCCCAACGATCAATATGCGGTACTGCTCAAGGCTTGGGACAAGCTTGAGAAGAAGACTCGAACCCTGAAAGAAAAGGCCGAGCAGGAGGAAGCGGAGAAGCAGTATGCGGAAAAATTAGCTGCGGCCAGCGCCGAGGACAAGGCCGACGTCGAGTACAAGACGCATGCTATCGAAAGGAAAGACACGGCCACAACGTCCACGTCTGCTGCGACGGACGCGACGGCGCCTGTGTCGACATCTGTTCCGACGGATCGGCCTGTGGTGATGGCTGCGCCTCTGACGGATGGCAACCCCAACAGCATTGTTGAAGGCCCCTATCCGTCGATGCAGGCCATGGACATTTTTGTCAACCCGCCGGTGCTGCGGCGCATTGTGCTCCAGATGCTCAACCCAGACCCCAAACGCCGTGTCACCATGGAACAGGTGGCCAAGCTGCGCTGGGTGCGCAACATTGAGTGCTGCCAGCAGGACGGCTACGACGATTCTTGGTCTCCTACCGGTGCTCCACCTCCCCCGCGCGTTATCGATGCTTCCAAGCGCAGCGCTACTGGTCTCGGCGGTCAGAAGATCTACTGCCACAACCATTTACCGCCACAAGTCTCGCACTCTATCGGCAAGGTGTGATCCCGTGGATCACACCCTGAATGATATGATGATTTTATGTTGATGTTTCATTTTCTCTCTGGAGACTATTTTCCTTTGTTATTTGGCATTTCCCTTTGTTACTTGGCTTATGTTTTATACATCTTTATCCTGCCGTCTGGGGTGTTGGAGGGGGTTCGAGGATACCCAACATTGAATGAGAACAAGGGCGGCACGGTTTTAACGGAGAAGGCGAGGGTGCATTTAGGGTTTTATCACCAATTGGCACGGCGTTCACGGCAGCGACGAAGGCGTCGGGGTTTGTTGCATTTGGGCAGTGGAGGAGGCACTTTGACCATTGTCATACCTTTTTTTAGGTGTGGACTTGCTTTTCATGGCTTGCCACCCTGTGACATTGATACTGTATTGAGGCCCTCATAGCCAAGCAGATTGCAGCCCTGCAGATTGATTGCAAGGAAAATTGGCTATCATTAAACTGCAGAGTGTCTGACGCACATGAGTGATGCTATGATACAAGGGAGCCCAGATGAGCGCCCAGATGAGCAGCCAAATGGTGATGTCTGATGCGGGTAAGATCCGCGAGCGCTCTTGGACGCCATCGAGTCGAAGCCACCTGTCCAGATCGTCTCCCTTTTGTTTGCCTCGAGAACTAGCGATAGCTCAGGGTCTTAGACGTGTACATTTTCCATGTTAGCCTGAGCTGAGCGACTTGCATGCTCTGTATCTTAGAAAGAACGAGCCTATTGGTCTTGGGTTAGCACAGTACCTACCGTCTGAGCATTGCCTTTTACCGTTGACGCGGTACCTTCGTATTGATCAGTGGGTCCTGAGCAGCAAGGGGTAGGACCCGCTCTGTCAACCGGCTGTCCAATCATGCCACGACAGCTCCATTCCTCGTCTGTTAAAGGCCACTTCACCACTAACTGGGTCTAATGGGGAGCTTCGTTTTTGCAGTCGCGTCCTCGCCAAACCTTACGAGAAAAAACGCAGCCTCCTCGCACACCCCCTTTCTATAAGCGTGGCCTTACAACACGCAGTCTCCTTTCTTTTTCCCCGTTTCGTATTTTTACTTGTTGTCTGGCTTCAGCATCGAAGCATCAGTATCACCACTTGTTTTAATATATTTGGCACTGTCTTTCTGTCGCCTTCTCTTCTCTCGTTCAGCTGCCTTGCACGTCGCCCTTTCTCTTCTTCCGGTTCTCTTTTTCTTCTTCTTCTTCTTCTTCTCTTCGCCCTCAACCTTTTGGGCCATCTCTTTCCCCTCGACGACGACGACTGTCTCCTGTTCGACACCCCCGATGTCGATCTTCTAAACAAACGGGTTTCCACCTTTCCCGTTTGCCCAGCCGATTGAGAGAAAAACCAAGAGACTCCTTCCCTCCTCCTACGTCTCAGCCTCCCGGACCATCCTCCGCGTCCTCCATACGCGACTGCGCTCCTGCACACACACACATCACGTTCAGCATGGGTCGCCAGTCTGCTGTGGCCCGATCCTCGGCCGCGCGCGCAGCGCCCAAGGCCGTCGTCGAGAAAGCCAAGAAGAAAAAGGCCAAGGACTACACATCCGAGGGCGTCGAAGACAATGACGTCTTCTTGCTGTCGTTTTCTGACTTTCAGGTGCTCATCGGCATCACCGTGCTGGCTGCCGTTGTGCGCCTCTTCCGCATCTACCAGCCGAGCAGCGTCGTCTTTGACGAGGTCCAGTACGTCTGTTTTATCGCCCGCTCTCCATCGTTGTCTGCTTAAGAGAGCCCGTCGTCTAACCAGCAGCTTTGGCGGCTTCGCCTCCAAGTACATCAAGGGCCGCTTCTTCATGGACGTCCACCCGCCCCTGGCCAAGATGCTCATCACCCTGGCCGGCTGGCTGGCCGGCTTTGACGGCGAGTTCGACTTCAAGGACATTGGCAAGGACTACGTCGAGCCCGGCGTGCCCTACGTCGCCATGCGCCTCTTCCCGGCCTTTTGCGGCATCCTGCTCGCCCCGACCATGTTCCTGACCCTCAAGGCCTCGGGCTGCCGCACCGCCACCGCGCTCATGGGCGCCGGCATGATCATCTTTGGTATGTTTTGCCAGACACTTTTTCTCTAGGTCTGTCTAACGGTCAGAAAACGGCCTTCTTACCCAGGCGCGCTTGATCCTCCTCGACTCGCCCCTCATGATCGCCACCGCCTTCACCGGCCTCGCCTTCACCGCGTTTTCCAACCAGCACGAGCAGGGACCCTCCAAGGCCTTCCAGCCCAGCTGGTGGTTCTGGTTGTTCATGACCGGTCTCGGCCTCGGCATCACCGTCAGCATCAAGTGGGTCGGCTTGTTCACCATTGCCTGGGTGGGCAGCCTCACGCTCGTCCAGCTGTGGGTGCTGCTCGGCGACTCCAAGACGGTGACGCTGCGCACCCTGGCCAAGCACTTCATGGCCCGCGTCTTCTGCCTCATCGTCGTGCCCGCGACCTTTTACCTGGCCATGTTCGCCATCCACTTCCTCTGCCTCGTGAACCCGGGCGACGGCGACGGCTTCATGAGCTCCGAGTTCCAGTCCACGCTCAACTCCAAGGCCATGCAGGACACACCCGCCGATGTGCTGCTGGGCAGCTCCGTGACCATCCGCCATGTGAACACGCAGGGCGGCTACCTGCACTCGCACCCGCTCATGTACCCGACCGGCAGCAAGCAGCAGCAGATCACGCTGTACCCGCACAAGGACTCGAACAACCAGTGGCTGCTCGAGAACCAGACCCAGCCGCTCGACGCCGCCGGCGAGCCCATCAACGGCACCGACGCGTGGAACACGCTGCGCGAGGGCGACACGGAGCTGCCCTACATCTACGATGGCATGACCCTGCGCATCTTCCACATCGCCACCCAGCGCCGGCTGCACTCGCACGACGTGCGTCCGCCTGTCACCGAGGCCGACTGGCAGAACGAGGTGTCGGCGTACGGCTACGAGGGCTTCCCGGGCGACGCCAACGACTACTTCCGCGTGGAGATTGTCAAGAAGCAGTCAGACGGCGACATTGCCAAAACGCGCCTGCGCACGATCCAGACCAAGTTCCGCCTCGTCCACACCATGACGGGCTGCGTGCTGTTCTCGCACAAGGTCAAGCTGCCCGACTGGGCCTCGGAGCAGCAGGAGGTCACCTGCGCCCGCGGCGGCAGCGAGCCCAACAGCCTGTGGTACATTGAGTCCAACGAGCAGCCGCTGCTGGGCCCCGAGGCCGAGAAGGCCAACTACCGCCGCCCGAGCTTCTTTGCCAAGTTCCTGGAGCTGCAGCAGGTCATGTGGAAGACGAATGCCGGTCTGGTCGAGTCGCACGCCTACGACTCGCGCCCCAGCTCCTGGCCCATCCTGCGCCGCGGCATCAACTTCTGGGGCAAGAACCACCGCCAGATCTACTTGATCGGCAACCCGTTTGTGTGGTGGAGCGCCACCGCCTCCGTGGCCCTCTATGCCGTGTTCAAGGCCATTGCCGTGCTTCGCTGGCAGCGCAGCTGCAACGACTACGCCCACCCGGTCTTCAAGCGCTTCGACTACGAGATCGGCACGTCTGTGCTGGGCTGGGCTCTGCACTTCTTCCCCTTTTATCTGATGCAGCGCCAGCTGTTCCTGCACCACTACTTCCCGGCTCTGTACTTTGCCATCATGGCCTTCGCCCAGGTCTACGACTTCGCCACGGCCCGCATCCACTCGCTGCGCCTGGCCGACTACCCCATCATCAGCAAGGCAGGCGCCGTTGCCATCCTGGCCGTCTCGGCGGCTGTCTTTTCGCTCTTTGCGCCGCTGGCTTATGGCAACGCCTGGACCAAGGCCGAGTGCCGCCGCGTGCAGCTCTTTGACACCTGGGACTGGGACTGCAACACGTTCTTGGACTCGGTACGTATCGACGACCCCTTGGGCGTGTCTGAATGGCAATTCCCAGAATGACAATGAATTGCCATGCTAACTCGGCCAGTATGACGCATATTCGAGCACCAGCAGCGTCGCGGCCGTGCCGACGCCGTCGGCCGACGCCAACGTGGCCGAGCATCAGGCCGAAGCGCCCAAGATTGCCGTGGGCGGCGGCGACCTGGGCCAGGTGCCTCTTGTCAAGAGCGTGGCGCCGGAGCCTGTGCTGTCAGAGGCGCCTGAGCCGGCTGGGTCGGTGGTTCCGCCGCCGGCGGGTCAGCGGGTGCTGTCGCGCGAAGAGCGCGTGGAGTACCGCGACCAGGAGGGCAACGTGCTCAACGCGGAACAGGTGGAGGCGCTGCGCGGCAAGGTTGAGTTCAAGACGCGGTACGAGACGCGCACGCGCGTCGTCGACACGGACGGCCACGATGTCAACGCGCGCGTGGCGCCGCCTCACCCAGACGTGGAGGGCGTCGACCAGTCGACGAAGCAGAAGATCGTGGCGGACGACCCGCTGCCCAAGAGCGTCAACCCCAGCGTGGAGGGCGAGCGCGAAAAGGAGCAGACGAAGCCGCGGCCGGCCAGCGAGGGCAACGAGGCCACCAACCGCGCACAAGCCGCTGAGAAGGTCGAGGCCGAGGCCCAGTAATAAAGAACGCCAGACGTGTCTCGGCGTGTCAGTGGTTTGCACTTTTGCGTGTATCAACACTTTCATGTCATCAGAAAAAACAGCAGCAGCAGCAGCAGCAGCACAGCCCGAAACGAAGTAACACTTGAAAAAGGAGGGGAAAAAGGGGGGTGGAGCTGAGAAAAGAAGCAGCCGTTGTTTTGGACGAGGTTACTGAAGAAGAGGGACATGGGCCTGGGGTCTTTCTATTTGCTGGCATGGAGTAATATTTGTCCCATGTGCTATTTGTTTCCTTTGTCATTTTTTTTTGTGTTCAGAGAAAAAGGGTGTTTTAATGCATTGGGTTCCTTTGTATCAAACATGGGTGCATTTGAAGACAACCCCCCAAAACTAGGACATGACCACACAGCATATCTTGCCGAGGCGTTTCTTTGAGGAAAAATGAAAAAAAAAAAGGCACATTAAAACGATCGCATAGCTGGAAGAGCATCTACAACAATGTAACACAACCATGTAGCAAAACTAGCAGAGCCCGACACCAGGTCGGGGAACAAAGACGGAAAGATTCCGTCACCCCTTTCGAAATCAGACGCTCATGGTAAAGTCGTGCTCGATGCCGGGCGTCACGCTGGCAATGAACTGTGATGCTTTAGCAGCTGTTCGTTAATCCAAGAAGAGATTGCGCTCCGCTTACCTTGAGAAACACCACCAGGTACTGGTCCACGCGAATGGCCACCTCGCCGTCGTCCAGGTCTGCCTGCACGTCCTCCCACTCGTCGCCGGTGTCGGTCGATGTTGAAGCTGACTGCTGCTGTTGTTGCTTGCTGCTGCTGTCGCCGCCGATATTCAGCTTGCGCACGTCGTCGACGAGGCCCTGCATGCCGCTGGGCGACGTCCCTGCTCCGCCCCGGAGCAGCTTCTCGCGCCGCCGCTTCAGCGCCCCGTCTGCGCGGTCCAGCAGCACCTTCATGACCGGCGCGTGCTTGCACGGGTGCACGCTGGCCATCTTGGTGCTGTGGGCAAAAAAGGGAAAGTCCTCGAGCGTGACCGTCTTGTCCTTGTAGTCGCCGACAATGTCGTCCATCATCAGGTGCGGCGCCAGCGGCTGGCCGTTGGGCCGGTAGCCCGACAGGTAGAGCCGCGGCGTGCGGTAGTACGGCGAGTACATAATGTACATTGTATACGAGCGGTGGCCGCTGGAGGTCAGCAAAGAAAAAAAGGGGGGAGGGAGGGGGGAAGGAACGCACGTTTTTTCTGTGGTCGCCTCAGGAATGATGGCCTCGTCGTCGTCTTCTTCTTCCATGTCTGGAATGTCGTCATCGTCGTCATCGTCGTCGTTGTCGTCGTCGTCGTCGGTTGGTGGCCCCTTCTTGGAAGAGGCTTTGGAATCTGCTGCGTCGCCGGTCCGGCTGCTACTTGATCCGCCACCGCCACCCGTTCGCAGCCACCCGTCCTCGTCGTCATCGCCACCGCCGCCCATGCCCTGCTCCACCACGTCGCCATCGTCTGCACCGGCACCGGCGCCCAAGAACGTGTCATCCAGCCGCCGGCGGCACGGCACATTGCGCGTCACGAGAAACTGCTTGCCGGGCGGCAGATGCGTCGACCGGCGGCTCGTCGGCTCGGCGTCGGCCCACGACCAGGTGGGGAACTTGTACACGAGGTAGTCGCCCGCGGCCACAAACTCCTCGGGGGTGATCTCGCCCGTCTGCCGAAAGGTCGACGTGTGCTTGGCTGGCGTGTAGCGATCGCGCAGTGTATTCACGGTGGAGTAGAGGAGATTCATCGTGTCGGTCGCGTTCGAGGATGGGATGAGAGAGGGGGGGAATGCGAGTATAATAAAGGTCCTGAAGTGCTGTCGACAGGTTCATGCGGGTCCAAGGAAGAGCAGATGAGATGCAGGAGCGTTACGGAAGAGCCAGTCATCTAGGCAACTCTGCTCCCTGGGACGTCACATGAGTGGGGTTTGCTGGACGGGAGCTCCCCGCCATCGCGCTTATCAAAATATTCACGTGACGCATCTGTTATCGGCCCCATAAATATACATGTCTGGGCGATCCCAAGGGCCACGATCCTGAGCCCAGCTGACGCTCTGCTGATCATAAGATCGCCACATAGCTGTCAACCGCGCTGGAAACGCTAAATATGACCCAATGACTACTCTCTATGTATGCGTGCTATTCCAAATCATCCGCCACATCTGTGCAGCCCATCCATGCAACCAACGCCGGGTATCTTAATGCGAACGTCAGAAAATGCCAAAAAGTCGATCGACAGCCGTGTCACTACGACACCTTCTCCATCTCTGTACAAGGCGGCAGCTGGTATTGGGCACAGAGCCGCTTGAATGCCGGGCCCACAGGGTACAGCGCGCGGTGCATCTCGTGGTGGCTGCACGGCGAGTTGTGGATAGGGAACAGCCAGTCCAATGGGTTGCGGCCCATCACAGAGACCCAGTTCTCCCACCAGCCCAAGTCCCACACGTTCATTCCCCGCTCAACCGGAATGATGGCGAATGTGCGGTATGCCAGCTGGTCGCGCGCGGCCCGACGAGCAGCCCTAGCCGCGCGAGCCGTCTTGAACGGATTGTCTTCGTCTCGCGGCCGTTCTTGTGCCCCATCCACGAGAGCAGGTGCCTCTGATTCCGCTTGCTGCCGGCCCCGCTGCAAGAGTCCGTTGGTGGTGGCGTCCACCGGCATGCAATCGGGAGCCATCTCGTCTTTCGGCAGCGGATACGTGACGACGCCATAGCGGCCTTCCACCGGCGGCGAGCCGCGGCGGATGCGCACAGCCATCATTCTGATCCTATCCTTGCGCTGATGGCTCTCCACCGTCGTGAGGTTCATGACCGCCAGACACGCGCAGGTCAACGACATGGCCCACGCAAAGAGGCCGAAGAACGAGGCCAGCACGAGCCCCACGATGATGCGGGCGTCGGCCCCAGCATCCAGGATCGTTCGTCGCCATAGTGCGTAGCCACAGATGCCGATGGTGAAGGCGCATAACAACGTCGCGTAGAAATTAAACTGCAGAAAGAATTTGAACGCTGCGTGTGTTAGTTCCGCTTGCTTTGCTGCCACACGTTCCGGGTCCACTTACTCGTCTCGGACACGATGCCGCCCACCCACGGGCAGAAATGGTCCATCTTGCGCACGCATCGGTTGATCTCGGAGCAGTGGTGTGTCCGGTCGGGCTTCCACGTGCCGCACTCGTTGCACCAGATCGGCCGACCGTCGGCCGCGCATTCAAACATGTCCCTCGTATAAAACAGTTCCAGGCCTGGACTATCGGGGTCGAGCCGGGGCTCTGGACCGCGCTGGGCGGCAGCGTTTGTGTCATATGGAACCGCATTGGCCAAGCCGGATTCGAGGTCGGCCGCGCCGTTAGCGAGCGGAGCCTTGGCAAGGCGCAGTGGCCGCTGTTTTTGTCTCCGTCGGCTGGAACCACGCTTGTTCTCGCCATAAAAATACCGGATTTTATCGGGCCCGAGAGGGGTGACGCTGGGGTTCGTGTGGATGGTATATATCGTGCGCGCGTAGGAGGCCACCATCAGGGCAGCAATGACGACGTAGGGGACAAGGAGACCAACGCCGAGGCTGAACCGGTTGTACTCGTGGTAAAACTGCTCCACTGACACGGTCAGCTGCAAAGAGAACGATGCTCGTGAGAAGAGGAGAAGGGGGGCGGCATAGCATACTAAGAACGTGCTTCCCAACCAGGTAGAGCTCGTAGCCAACAACCATGGCCAGAAACGCAGGGATTATGCGCGCCGTCCAGCGCATCCCAACGTTGACGCTGTACACCGGCATCTCGGATTCCTTCATAGCAGCTGGCGTCATGGTTCCTGGAGGGGTGGCAGGCAGCGGATGGTCGTCGAGAGGTTGCTTGCATAGAGCACGGCACGGGTTCGTCGGGCACTGACAATATCAAAGAAATCAAAGGAGTGAAAGAAGAGAACAGTGATCAAGAATCAAATAAAAATTAAAAAGGCCGAGACATTAAAAACGAGAAACGTGTCGAGGACGCCATGAAAAAAGGGAGGCCGACAAAGCAAACAAAGCAAACAAGCGGATGAATCGAATAGTGAAAATAGAATGCGACGTAAGAAAATAAACAGGCTGCCAACCCAATTGCTTCTGCGGATAAGCAGACGACGCGCGATGGGATGGCGATGCTGCACGGTCTGCAGGACGCGCGACGATGCTGCCTCCCTGATTTGTGATGCAGAATGCAAGATGCGGCCTAGCCGGAATCGCGGCGTGTTGCTCTTTCCTGCTCCGTCATAGCTTGGAGCCAACGGGAAGGAGCGATGGTAAACTGTGGGTCGGTCCACATTTTGCCGAACAATGAATTGTTTACCCGCCAAACCAGGAAAGAAAAAGACATCTAAATTCCGGCTGGAGAAATAACAGACTACGATTGCTTTTCTCTTTTCTTTTCTTTTTTTTCTTTTCCTTTTTTAATTTTTTTTTTTAATTTTTTTTTTTTTTACCTAGAAGCATGGGGTGCAAGGTGAGAACCAAGCCCGTAATACGACTTGACCATAAGTTCATCGAAAGCCTACCGAAAACAATACACGATCCCATCCCGGTTTCAAATACAAGCTGCTATAAGATATTTTACGTTTGAATATCATCCAATCATCCCTACCAGTCCACACGCATTTTCACCGTCCACAGATTTGCACCGTTCACAGATTTGTTGTGATTTTGTTATGGGCAAGGCCGTAACCGTTTGCCAGCGTGCTCAATACAAATGGATTTTTTTCCCGATCAACGACTGGCTGAAAACGACGGCAAAGGACTGGTCACCTCAAACGGCAATCTTATTCCATGGACACGTGCTAGAGGCAGCATTAGCCAATGGTAATTTCTCTTGTGCGCTTTGGAGGCTCTGCGGCCGAGATACGGGGTTTACCGTGAGGCTCTACGACGAGACGTCTTATTTGCCAATTATCTTCACATCCGGCAAAGTCAGAAATATGTTCTTGTCTCGCCCTCTCCCCAATCACGCCAAGCATTGTTTTTATTGTGGTTCAGGTTTGGGTCGTGAATTGCCTTCTGTCCCACGATACCATCCAATAGTTTATGTGTACTCGGTCGTCTGCCTAAAATACCAAGATGATATCTCATTGTTATACAGTTTCGTTTCTTGGTAGGAAGCCACCATCCTGTGATTCTTTTTCGCCCATTGAAAGGCATCAGTCACATTTTTCTCGACATTATTTGTTACGATGTTATATGATGAATCAGCCATCTATTGTGCCTTTCACCTTCCTTGATCAGGCAGAGCCTATTAACATCGTGACATCCCTGCCTTTCGACGGTTTGCACGAATTTTATTGACAAGGCATCCCATTGTGTGCAGGGCAGTGCTTTTTCTTTCCATAAGAAGTAAAGGAACAAGCAAAGTTGCCGGACATTGAGCTTGTGATGTCCGGGTTTACGACTACTCGACGCCCGACGACACTACCTTCCATGGTTGTATGAGCCGCATGATTTATATACTTGCGTTTTCACGAGACATACTTAGCACACACATTGTGCATGGCTATGCCTAATATAGCATGTCTAGTCCCAAGAATTATGGAATGAGGTAGTGGAAAATACCTTTTGTCCACACCCTGGTCACCTTTTGATGACGATGTGCAGAATGAGACAACTTGGAGTCACGATAATAATAGAATGTAATGGTGTAGGCAGTGAGATCATACGGTGGTGGTGGACAAATATCAAGTCGGGCAACGTCGAGGCTGAAAACAATTCTAGCCACCTGGCTTACAAACGCGCGGCTTCAAGGCCCATCTCTTTACTTGGAGGGCATATATATATCTCGCCTTTCCTCTCTTATATTCTTGAAGCAAATGTTTCTATCTGGTTGAGAGATACGTGATGCAGTTGTATCCTGGGAAGGTGCGTATGTGCCACCCCTTCTCTATGCAATACCATCTGCCAGCAGCAATTTTGTCAACAAAGCCAGTATACACAAACTACAGATGTTCAATCTCCCCTCAACATACTCTCGTCGATCCACTCCGTGTCCAAAACCCCTCATATCAGACATCAATACAGCCACTTGAGCACGCATGGGTCCAGTCCAGAAGACATCTACTAAGAGGTGGGCATACTGACAGAAGAGACAAAGAAGAAGCATTTTCACTGCTACCGAGCTCCGGTTTTTCCTATTCCTGCATTGCGAATTATTCCTCGACCTGTAGAGAGCTGGCCGCGTTAGCAAACCAACACTCTCTCAAACATTCCCAGAACCGCATCAGAAGCACAAGCTCGCCAGGGACTACCATCTCACACCAGACAACAGTGCTGCAGAGCCGCATCTTCCACAGCCACTACCGGGCGGGACATCACTTCACATTTGCCGCAGTTGCCTGCAACCGGCCCGGCTTTGTCATGCTGGGCAGGCAGCACTTGTTCTGCTGATCGACACGCCTCTCTGGCCCAGGAATGAAAAAAGGCGATGACCTTGCCTCACTCATCGGACATGTTCTGGCGCCCATGTAGGGCATCAGGCTAGCACAGCCAACAAGGCAGCAAACCACCGGGCAAGACGGCCAATTTCCGGAGAGAAATGCCATCAAATCTAATAACAGTTTTGCCCAGAAACATGATGCGCCTCTTACACTTTTTAGTGTTTGAGCCTCATCATATGCATATGCACAGCCACAGCGGATTACTTTTGCTCACGCGTCCAGGATCTGCCCAATAGCTGCCCAAGCAACTTATCCGACAACAATTAGGCCTACAACTATCAACGAAATGACCTTGGGCCTGTACCAGATCCTTTTTTTCGCCCTTTTCTAGAAGCCGGTTTATTTGAAACAGCAATTCGAGGGTCAAGGAAAAAGGCGAAACAAAAAGGCTGCCATGCGGCTTAAAATGAGTCAACGGTCATTACCGGAACCTTTTTGACAATGGAGTGTCTTGGGAACAATGGATGCGGCCGAAAAAAAGACCCCCTACACCAAGCCGCCGCAACAAGGCAAAAGAGGCTCGGCTTTGTCGCCCTTTCTTTTTTGGCATGCATTCCGGCGTTGTGCAGATTAACATCGGCGCCAAGTGACATTGTCGTGCGTGCCAAAGGGATTGCACGAAGCAAACAAACAGCATGGCTCACCGACTTATTGTCGCCAATTTACCAAAAAATGGCCAGTGCCATGAAGACTGTGACAATTTGGGCTATGCTTTTCATGGCCTTTCTTGGAATTGCACAAGCAATCAGTCGCAGCATTGTTTTACTTTTTTCCCTCCTCTTCCCTCTTTTTTTTTTGCCAATCCCTTTGGTAGCACAGAACCTGGATCGGCTGTGTGTGTAAGAGGTCAATCTTTGCCTCTAATTTCCTTTTCCTTCCCAAAGCCACCTTTCATGGCATCGGCGACACCTCATGACCTCCCAGAAGGTGCACTAGCTGCGTCTTGACATCTGGTCATGTGTGATACAGACAACCCTGGCAATAGAGTTCTTTTCCTCGGTAACTTTGTGGGTTTTCCGATAACCTTCTCCATGCATACACAACACATGGCTACCCCCCACCCCGGCTTCACTCCTACCCGCCTGTCTCAGCTGAGCTCCGGCGTCCTGCTGCTTTTCCCCTGACCACCTTTGAGCCCTACGTCATTCCTACGTTGAAAAGCAGTTTCCGTTGGGCAACAAGACGCTTATGATATGGACCAAGGGGCCCGACACGCACCTGTTCTTGGAGCAGTCGCCTTCGCCCTTTTGCTACGAGGCAGATAAACAGGAAGGTTACCGTATCCACCTGGTATTTTTAAACTATTTGCTCTTTTATTTTTTGAACCTCAGGGAAACTCCATATTACGGCGTCCGGTACTCCACACCGGTGCATCGCCACGCACCAGACATGCGGGAAGTTGAATACAGGCGCACCAAGTGTGTTTTGTGACTCTTTTCTCATGGCCGCTTCGCCATACCCCCCCACCTTGGTGAGTAGGTGGAAGAGCCCTTCGCCATGGCACTTCTTCCTGAGGCCATTCCGCCTTGCCGCTTCCTTGCCGCCTCAGGATGTCATTGGCAGTCGAGAAAGGGGCATGACAGTGCCACAAGGCATTTAGACACAAAGTAAGGCGCCGTCTGTTATACCGACGTTGGTAAGAAGGCGAAACACTTAGCTTCCATTGCCTCCTTTCTCCTTGTTACCCACTCCCAGGGTGGTTTCCCCCTTAAGGCGTTATTCTCGTATTCCTGTCTATTGCGACCTATGTTCGCAGTCAAGATGCAAAAAGTATAAAGTTTATATCATGTCCTTCATGCAGTAGTCTAGCTTTTTTTCTGTAGACCTCGCTTCGATTACCCTTCACCGATTACTTCTTCCATAGCTTTTGATTGCTTTGAAGAAAACTGCCACGCCTATCACGATGTGCTGCCACAAAGACCGCGTGATGACCAAGTTCGTCAACTACGGAAAGAAGGTCTTATGGATTTGTGTACGTTGATGCCAAAACCACCTGTGCTATGCTTCATGGGAACTGACAATATTTGATTAGTGTTATTGCGGGGGAACTTGCAACACTATCGCACTCAACGAGCAGTGCCCGTTGTGCTTTCATCCGAGATGCAAGAACTGTGACCTCTCGATGGGAGGTCACTAGAGACACGAAGCCACAAGCAACACCGACGACGCATCACTACCACGGTGAATCCGTCTGCAACCAGAAACGCTGCCCTCGGCTGCCACACGCCTCTCGAAGTAGCCACCGGCATGCTTCCTCCTGATCCTCGCTTGCTGTTTCGCCTCGTGCTCTCACCGACCGTTCGGCTCGTCTGTTCTTTGTCTTTCCGGAGCAATCTTGTTGTCTTTTTGGGTACATTGTTCCAACAGATGGGTGGTTTTGGTATTCTTTGTTATCCCACTGTGCTTCTTTTGGGGTTTCTTTGTCTTTGATAGATCGGCAAGTCCTCTCGGTGAGGCACCCAAGAGTGGACTTTGATTTTGGTTGATGGATTTCTTTTTCTTATTCCGATTGCCTGTTGTGGTGGCTGTTTGCTTGCCTGCGCCTGGTCCTGTATGACGCTTAAGACTACATAGAACAGACTTACAATAGACTACGGATATGCTCTTTGCGTCTTCTTGTCCCCGCTTCAGCAGTGGCTGAGCTCCTTTTCAGCATGCAGCGCCTCGCTTGCTTTTGTGCTGTCGTCTCGAAGCCAGAGGTTTGCCAGTGACGCCTCTTTGAGCCTCTGCCTTGGTTGACTTGGCAGCACAACTTGAAGTTGAACGATGTCCCCTCTCTTTATCACGTGCGTAGGCTAGCAAGCAGGGTAGCTCGGAAGCTACCCCTCCACAAGCGAATCCCGACCGACGGCTCAGTCAGCAGACACATCATGTTCTTTTGTTGTTCGCACCTGCCGTGAATATTATGCGGACATTACCTGGGCTCTACCTTTTTTTTTTTTGTCTTTTTTTTCTCCTGATTCCCTCAAGCTCCCCTGACTGATCGTTTTTTTGCTCCCGTAGTCACCGTCTTGCCTGTCCGGCGTATTCCCCCTTTCTCTTCTTGTCCCGCCCCAATGTCGACGCCACGCGTCTTCATCGTGCGCCACGGCGAGACCGAATGGTCGCTCAGCGGCCGGCACACGGGTGTCACTGACATTCCACTGACGGCCGATGGCGAGACGCGAGTGCGGGCGACGGGTCGCGCGCTCGTCGGCCGCGACCGTCTGATCGTGCCCAAGAAGCTGGTGCACATGTAGGCCCCCCTTCCCCTTCCTCGATCCGGCTTCCCCATTCCTTGCGCGGTAGACCGCTGTCGCTGAAACGTCGTCCTTCCTTCGTTTCCTTCCTTCCTCCTCCTCCTCCTCTCTCCAGCTACGTCTCTCCACGAAAGCGCGCGCAGCGCACGTTTGAGCTTTTGCACCTGCACCTCGCGGAGCCGCTGCCGTGGAAGGCGCACGGCGCCGTAGACGCGCCCGCCCCGCGCGCGTACGGAGAGGACGACGACCGGGCGTGCCGGGCGCCCCTCGAGGTGACGCAGACGGTGCGCGAGTGGGACTATGGCGACTACGAGGGCATCACGACGCCCGAGATCCGGGCGCAGCGCGCGGCGCAGGGCATCGAGGGCCGCTGGGACATTTGGAAGGACGGGTGTCCCGGCGGCGAGCAGCCGGCCGACGTGACGGCGCGGCTGGACCGGCTGATCGCCGAGATCCGCGAAAAGTACCACAAGCCGGCGCTGGCGGCCGCCGCGGCGATCCGGGCAGCCAAGGCAGCCGGGCAAACGGTAACGGGGCCGCGGCCGGCCGGCGACGTCCTCATCGTGGCGCACGGCCACATCCTGCGGGCGCTGGCGCTGCGCTGGGTGGGCGCGGCGCTGCAGGACGGGCCGTCGTTTCTGCTCGAAGCGGGCGGCGTGGGGACGCTGAGGTGAGTTTGCGCAAGGGCCCGGCCAAGTCGGGGGGGCATCGTTCTGACGCGCGCAGCTACGAGCATCACAACATTGATGAGCCGGCGATTCTGCTCGGTGGCGCCTTTACGGTCGAGCTGGCAGCAGGGAAAGTAGCAGGGAAATAGATTGCTGTCTTATTTTCCGTTTTCAACTTCCTGTTACTTTATTTATTTTTTATTATTTATTTTCTTCTTTTCATTTTTGTACGCCGAGACGATTAGAACGGACGTCACCGTCCTGGTTGACTTGCATGTGAAGAATCAAATTCTGCTGCCACCAATGCACTAGCAAGGTCATTGACTGATCGGTACCAGACTCTGCCTCGCAGCATATGCACATGATGGTACAGGCCGTCCTAACAGACTTGGGCACGGGACGAAATGATCATGCGTGTATCTGCGGGTAATTTCCCTCAAAGTGGGCAGAACGCGGCAGAAAAAAAAAAGAATAAAAAAAAAGAGCAGATGGCACACGCCCTAGCGGGACAGATTTCCGGTGACAGAGCGCATCCGGCGGTCGGCGTGGCGATGTTGGGGGAGAAATGGAACCCTCTCCCTCTCCCACAGGCGCCCGCCAGCCTTGGTTTGTGCCTTTTGGCAAACCTGCTTTCGTCGTTTTCGGTTCCAGAGCGGAATGGGCCAAGAATGGGGGAACGACGACATTGGGTGCTCCCGCCGTTTCTTTCATTCTCTCCCTCTCCCTTTCTTCACCGAAAACGGAACCCAGCTGTATGGTTCGTGCCGCGGCCACTAGGCGCGCCACTAGAGCCGAGAGCATCCTTGTCTCCGCCGTCGTTCTTGGCCAGCGTGAGAAGCGTTGGCAATTGTCTGACTGAGCGCAGTCAGCTGCTCTCCTTGACCCGCCTGCGGCATGCTGGCGCAGAGTGCGACAAAGGGAGGGTGTGTGAGTTCGCGCGTGCGTTTGCAGAACGCTTTTTCGGTGTCCATGTTATCTGTTTCGCATTTCTCTGTGGCCGATTTCCCTGCGGCCGGAATGGGCTCATTTCTTTTTGCAGACCTTCTTTTCCCGCTATGGGTCTTTTGCGGTTAGTTTTCAGCTGGGGAAATGACGGTGAGGGGCTGCTATTATGATAGAGTATGATCCGCAAGATGTGCAGAAGTGTGTGCAGAAGGTGGACGCCTCCCCCTCCTCCGGTTCCAAACGGTGACGCCTCGTTCTCAGAGATACCGTGAGAATGGCCAGCTGGTCGGCGCGCGAACAGTCATTGTGGCAAGAGCAGCGGCGCGTGGCAGTGGCAGTGGCAGTGGCAGTCCTCGCTGTCGCCGGGGCAGGAAGGATGCTAGCGCAGCGGTCGATGCGATGCGATGTGACATGGATGCACCTAGCGGCATGATGAGAATATTGAAGGACGTTGGCCAAGGAGCGCTTGCTGGCATCAGACGCCGGCCGGTCAAACGCCTGCTCGTGCAGACAGACAGCAGAGAGACAACAGACAGACACCAGAGATGCACACACAGACTGCAGACAACAGACTGCGCTGGCACCCCCGTGGCCTGTCATTGCGGCGTGGCAAATCCAAGCGCGTGTGCCAGGCCGGCGCTTTTAGTCGGCAGGATGTCTGCTGCTTGCTGCTGCACCGTTGCAAGGATGGTCAGACAAAGCCTGGCTGCCAATGGCGGCACGTCCACCCGCATCCACTCCCACCACCCACCACGCCAGCAGGCGAAAGCGCATCGAGCCACCGGCACCTAAACGGGGGACCCGCGGCCAGCCATCTAGTCCGTTCTGTGTGCCATCGCCTTGTTCGTGTTCAATCGCCTGCTTGCTGGCCAAGTTCAAATGCCACGCTGTGGCGTTGTGCCTCCCTGTGGCCACACACCGAAAAGCCACGGCCACGCTGCCATTATCAGGGAGGGAAGAACGAAGGCCTTCCTTAATATGCCTCCCGTGTCTCACTCGTCCTCCCCCTGCCGTCACACCGCCCATCTCGAATGGGTCTCATTTCTATGGACGAGCCAGGGATGTCCGGCAGGGGACGACATCCCCGAGACAGGCAAACAATGAAATGGGGAAGCGGACGGGGAAGAGAGAGAACCAAAAAAAATAAAAATAAAAATAAAAAAAAGGGCGGCCAGAGGCGGGCTAGAAAAGGCGGGAGGGCGACCGAGAAAACAGTGAGACTGAATCCCACTCCCCCCAAACAGCCCCCCGGGACCCCCTCAAGCGGTAATAATCTGCGTCACGTGAGCTGAGTGCGCTGCACCCCACCCCCTTCCCGCTTCGGCGCCCCGTTTCGTCGGCCGACGGTCGAACGGGTGCCTTCCCCTTTTCGCTCGCGCTGGGGCGACCCTTGGACGTTTTTAGCGCTGTTAGCGTTGTCTGTGTGGCCCCCTGGGTCCCCCGGCAGAAGCCGCTGTAGGGGCTGCTAACACCCATTTGCGGAAAACACCGCCGAAACGCGCTGAGGTGTATTGCACTGGGTCACGTCGCTGTAGCTGTTGTCACTATTGTCGCTGTCGCTGTCGCTGTCGCTGTTGTCGTCACTGTCGTCGTCACTCCTCACTCGCCGCCATCGTCGCCGTCGCCGTTGCTGTCGCCGCCGTTCCTGTCATCGCAGCTGTCATCGTTGTCATCGTTGCTATGCACCCTTGTTCATCTGCCTCGGCGCCTTGGCATCTTTTGTCTGCCGTCATCTCTGATTTCGCCGCCGCTTTCTGCCTTTTCCTACCTCGTATCCGTCTCGTGGAAACCCGCCTTCCCTTCTGTCATGTTTTCTTTTTCCGTTCCTGTGCCGCCCATTCGCTGCACTGCATCCACGCCCCCGGCTCCATCCACCCACGCCCTTGCTGCGTCCACCCCTCCCCCCTCTCTCTACCCGGGTCCCAGCATGCCCAGAAGGCGGTGTGACGGAGGGTGGCATTGACTGACTGGCTTTGTAGGCCAGAATGCAAATACCAAAACACACACATACACACACACGCACAAACAGCAGCAACTGACACGGCCAAGGTGGACAAGCACACGAGCCGGATGCTTCAAGAATGCTCAGAAATGAAACATTCCCACCTACCGTCGATGCATTGTCGTCTTCAGCCTCTGGAGCCCCATGGCACGCTCGCCAAGACTGGCCCTGCTCAGACACCCGTTTAGGCGTAAGCCCACACCGCAGCTCAGCTCCCGTGACCAAAATTGCCCCATGCTAGTCCCTCCCCCCGTCCCTCCCCCCCTCCCCTAGCGGGACGGACCTTTTTTTCCTGTTCGCTCTCTCGGTGCGCAGCACGGAAAGGAGCGAATAGGAACAGAATCAGCAAGGATCAGACAACCAGCCATCCAACCCGCCAGCCGTCCAGCCGTCCAGCCATCCAACCCGCCAGCCGTCCAGCCGTCCAGCCAGCCAGCCATCCAGCCGTCCAGCCGTCCAGCCATCCAGCCATCCAGCCAGCCAGCCAGCCAGCCAGCCAGTCACCGAATGTTGTTCGTTTTTCTTCTACTCGTATCCGCATGTCTCATCCAGCCAAAGTGGAGAGAGACGCATTCAACCGATGCAGGGCGCTGGGGCTGACCCTTTTCGGGCTTCTCCCTTTTCTCTTGACTCCGGCTGGCCTGTCTGGCCCTCCCCTCTCGTCCCTGAACTTCTTGCACTAGCCAACTCGGATCGTCTCGCCTTTTCTGCCCAGGCCCTTAGCTTCGCGCCCATCCATTTCGCTGCATATCCGGACCTTTTCTTCCTGTCCCCTGTTGCTGTCGTTCTGCCAAAAGAAGAAGAAGAAAAAAAAGGACAACAAAACATCCCACCCCAAACCATACGAGTCAGACACAAGGTCGGCTAACTGTGGTATTTTGGTAGCATGTTGGCCACGGCACCCATGGGCCGAGGGCGCGTGTGTGAGCTCTCTCCCTCTCCCTATGGCAGACCGAGAAACGTCACATCCCCCTCCAGCCCAACAGCCCCCGGCACAATCCTGCTACGAGTATGTACATGGGCCTGCGGGTGGGGAAACGGGTGGCTCATCAGCTCTCGTGTTTCCCTCGCAATCGCCCGCTGCGCATGCAAGATTCGACTTGATCTGCCCAATGACGAGGCCTGGATGCCGTCTCTGCCGTGATTTGCAGCCCGGATTTGAATATGGTGCAGAAAGACGGGAACGCGAGAAAAGGAAAAAGAAAAGAAGAAAAAAGGAAAGAAAGAAAAGGAAAACGAAGCGAAGTGAAAACGTTTCAAAGGGAGGCAGCTTGGCAAGGAGCGTGCAATGCGAGCAATGTGTGCCAGTGAGAGCCGTCGCGTCGCTTTCTGCATTTTCAACCGGCCACGCCCAGCACATGTGCAATGGGTTTAGTGTGACCGACGGCGGAGGGCGCGACGGGAAGGGCCTAAAGGTAACGGCCGCCGCTAAAAAGGGGTAGTGTGGTTTTGTTGTGCTGGTAGTCGCTTGGACGGAGTAGGTGCCCCGTACTTTTCGCATGCCGCCATGTGATGAGGCGGCACGCGCTGCCCGCTTCCAAGCACAGGAATGGGTCCAGCACCGACCACACTTTGTACTTGCTCGTACTCGTAGACATCGGGCTTCCTTGCGACAATCCCTCGCTTGGCCCCGGCGCAGCTTGTGCTAATATGCTGACATGCGCTCTGTTGCTCGTGATGGTGCACATAGCCCCTTTTTGCAAGAGCTGTTGTGCGCTCCTTTTTGGGGGTCGCAGTCAGCAAAAAAGAAAAGAAAAAAAACGGAAAAAGTCTGTGACGAGTTTTTCCCTGGTTGCCGACGTTTGGTTTGGCGGCAACTCATTTCCACCATCCTGCTGTTGGTTCTTTTGCCTGCTCCTTTTGACCAGCTGCATGGCCTGTCTGGCCAACAAGACTGCCACATTTGCTATTCCCCTTCCTACCCCCCCCCCCTCCTAGCAGTTGCACCTCGCGGCTAAAGAGCGACAGCTGCCCAAATCGGCCGCTGCTTATTAGCGACATGGGCCTGCGACATAGGCCTGCGACATCCTATGCGACCGCGTTGCGGCCAGGTGAAAAGGCATGTCAGCGAGCGCAGGCGTCACGGCACTTTATTTGCACTTCTCCATGGGTGCAAAATCTGAGCGGCGGCAAAGCTGGTGATAGGTGCCACAAGCAGCAACAGTTTTTTTTTCTTTTTTTTTCTCCTTCCCAAGACAGGTTTGAGACAAAAGGAAATGATGTACTCTCAAGACACGTTGGTGTGCCACCTGCCTGCACACTTTTTTTTATTGTTCCAGAGTTCGTGTTGACTGTCTCGGGCACAATGCCTTCTTGGATGCGGAGGGGGAAGAGAAGGCCAGCCGGGGGCGGACTTGGGTCCTTGCATCCCAACCCCCCCTGCTTTTTTATTTTATTTTATTTTATATTTTTTCACTCCATTCCAACTTTGGTGCGAACCCGCTCTTCCTGGTCGGGAGATCACCTGAGAAATAAGATAGATGGGTATGTGCCCAGGCTAAGATGGGCTGTGCCGTGTTCTTGGTGTGCGAACCGCGAGCGGGAAGAAGGGACGGGCAGGAAGTAAGCGGCGGAAAGGCAAATGGAGTGAGATAGGGGGTACGCAACACCCACACTGTAGGGGTGTGTGGTCACATCTTGCATGCCGTTGCATGCCCCATGTGACAATGCGCCCAGACATGTATTTTTGTACTCTCTCTCTCTCCCAGTGTCTCTCCCAGTGTCTCTCCCAGTGTCTCCCACTGGTGACCGCGCTTTGTCGTCATTCGTTATTCGTGCCCTTCCGTCCCCTTCGCCGCGTCTTGACAGGTGGCACAGCATGGTGGGTGTGCAGGTATACAAAGTACGCGTTCGGAAGGCTGGCCCTGTCCTTGTATGAGACACAAGAGGGCGTTCTCTTTTTTTTTCTCGGCATACCGACAGAGGCGGAGGCTGAAATGAAACGAAACAGCGAGAGCAGGCAAACAGGCAAACAGGCAGGCATGCTTGTCCGCACAGCCCGACTATTGATTTATTCCTGTCTCGATGCTCCTTGCAAGGACCACAAATTGCATTGCAGCGGCCTCTGGGCACCTTGTCTCAACGGCCAAGGGTTGGCTGGCGGGAAATGGTCGTGAGCTGGGGGGGGGTTAGCACATGATAATAAACAACTGTCTCGGAATGTTATGTGGGTGTACCATACGAGTAGTACGAGTACCAGAACGCACCGTCGTATAATAAAAAAAAAGGTATCTGTGTCGACGCCGTCCAATGGGGAATGTGGACGAGAGGGGGGACAGGGGATCACCCGTCGGTAGAAATGGAGAAACAGGACGAGAGATGCGCCACACAAGGCATCATTCCCCAATGCGTAACCGTTGCATAGAGACATTCTGTGGCTTTTTCTGGTTCGCAGCAGGATCGCATAGCGAACTCTGCACAGAGGTAGGACAGCAGACCGGTGTGCTTTGCAGGACTTTTGTGTGTCGTCGTGGAAAGGCTGCTGCTTTTGGATTGAATCGAACTCAGGTCTGATTCGCTTACCCCCCCCCTTGAAGTTGCCTGTCACGTGTCGCTGTACACGGCCTTTGACGTATGAACCGCCCGCTGCATTCCGTGTCGTCCTTTGGGAGTCGACTAGAGAAAGTGGGCGATGCCTTTGACCCTGAATTTCCCATCGATTTTGGTTGGGTCGCTAGACGGTCCTCCTCTGCCCAATAATCCTGCCAGATTCTATGCCACCCTCTCTGGCACCTGTATCTTGCTCCTACGAGGACGTATCTTACTCGTGTGCTTCTCCACTCCTCCCTTTTCGTCCCTCTCCAGTCAGGCTCCCTTCTAACCCTCCTCGATTCTCTTCTTGTAGTGGTGCAGTGTGTTGTCTGTGGCAGCTGTACCGGCTCGGTGGGCGGCCGATAGAAGTGCGGCAGCCTTGGTGGCGGTGCCGGTAAATTGCTGCGTGAGACTTCTTTTGTGATAAGTCAGAGCGGCAACGGGTATCATTTTTCACGTATTCTCCGCGATTCTCCGCGCCTCTTCCTCTTCCGCATTCTTCGCTCTTACACCTCATCTCCTTACCCTCGCGGTTTCTCCCTTGGAAAACAAAGTGAAAAAAAACAGTTCTGATTTCCCAGGCTCGCATTTGATTTAGACCGGAGTCGTTCTTTCTTGAGATCATCAATTGAATCCCGATTTAAGAAAATCTGACCATATTTAGATTTTTAGTGCGAGCAGGCGCCCATCTCTTGCATAGGATCCATTCCGATGTTATATCTTTGTGCACACATGGATGGAAGGCGAGAAGTGCTTGCTTGCCACAAACTGCCACGCCTAGACGAGGCTGGAGGGGAGCTGACTGCTTTGTTGTAAAGTGGAACACGCGCGCATGGTCATTCTTGGCGTGCCATACTTAGCAATGGCATCCGCAACGCTGTCTTGCAGGCTGACTCTGGCAGCTCTTGAATTGCTCGGTGGATGACGTCGGCAACAGAGTAGACGATGCAAGGGCTAGACGGATCCGATGCGGCCAGTTGAACAGATCAGGCTTGTGACCCTGCTGAATATAGTTGGTGCGAGTTTCTTTCTGGAAGAAATCATCGACTTCCGTCCGAAAGGAGACAGCAACAAGTCCGAGTCCGAGTGCATGGTCTTCGGTGGGTTAGGGGTGTATCGTCGCATTGCTCTCGTGGTAGATATGCAACATACGACTCTGGTTAGTATGGTGGTGCCGACATACATGGACTCCCTGTCTGTTTCTCTCTACGAGTGCGATCAAGTGTGTGTAAAAAAGCGGGAGAAATTTATGAAAATGTGAAAAAATGTATCTTACCTTGTTCCACTTCGTCGAAACTGTTCATATTGACGGGCTGCCACCGCTCAATCCCAGGAGAAAATAAGCCCGCGAGGCCGGTAGACAGCAATTTTGAAATGAAAGACGGGCGGATTATACGGTAATAGAACTGTCAGCGTATCTGAAACCTGACAATATCCAGTATTGTTATGACTTGTGCTTCCTCGGTGTGGTAGAATGCTTTTGCTTGTAATAGTGCTGAGCCTATTCATATAGCGTGCATGCCTAGCCGTTAACGCTTCCAAAGGCATGGGCCGAACCAGCCGGTAAACAAGCCTCCAGTCCATCGGGACGCGGTTCACTTGTCCGTGTCTTCCACGCCATGGAGCAGAAAGTCAGGTTCCCAGGCCAATTGTAAAAGCATCGTTATTTCTAAAGCATCGTTGCTTTTCTACGCGGGAGGTCCATTTACCTCTTGATTGTCGTCCCGTCTTCACCCTTCTGACATAATACAGCGCTGTTGCATTTGTCGAATGTTGCAAGGCTGTATATCTTCTCGTTTTGCACAACGCGGCAAAAGCCGGAAACGTCTGCACTTTGCAAAGTGAGCTGTTCAAAAGTGTCAAAGTTGCCTTTCTTATACAGATGTACAGCGTGAAAGCTGCTATAATATGTCTGTTTTTATCTCCTCCACCGTATAGGATGTATTAGCAAAGTGCTATACCCCCTCCCCCACCACCCCACCCCATTACAGGCCTAAACTATGTATATTGTGCGATATTTTTGGACTATCACTTTAGCAGTCTGCTGTAATAAACTTACTATTTACCGCGATTTCGGTTTGTATCTTAGCTCATACATAACTGTTCGGCTTTTTATCCCCTAAACTTACCACTATCCGCGTAGTGGGCAGCAAAATATCACGGAAACTACTACATTGTTGTTACATACGAGAGACCGAGATTGTAGATATGACTCATATGAGAATGATACCTGTACCGTGTCCATATATAGTGGAGAGCTTGATGATATTTTTGTTTGTCTTTCGCCCTTGTGTGTAAACTGATTACCAAGACAGATCTTGACGGATTACGAAGCAGTAGAGAATAAAATATACCTGCCAAGTACGAAGTAGAAGCCGGGGCCGTCCTTGTTATTCTCGCCTGAGTCATCGCCGTCGCCGTCGCCGTTGCCGTCGCCCTTCTGGGTCGAAGAAGTACCGTCCTTCCGATCTACATTGTCATACTCGTATGTCTATCACCGCCTTTCAACCCCCCACCTCATCTTCCTGTTCAAGCTCGAGCTCTCTCGCTCTTGGCTTGGCCACTTTTCTTCCGGCATCCTCGCTTCGCCTTAGTGCCTTGTCTGCACAACACGTCGGAGGCAAAGCAAGGCAGTTGGAGGGCCACTTTGTGTAAAAACTCGAGACGGGCCAGATGCACCGGCAGTAGGTGGTGGTTTTTGTTATAGCAGAGCAGGGGTGGCAATCTTGAGCGACAAGGCGGGGGGGATTGTGCCTCTTCCTTGAATGGCACAGGTGGTAGCCATTTGGAAGGGGCTGGCGGAGGATTTTTGCCGGTGGCGATTTGATGTTGCAAAGAGGGACGAGGGAGAGAGGGAATGGAGAACGGTATTTACCGACTTTGGGGAGCGTGAGTTTCCCCAGAAGCCAGGGTCGTGACTGCCTGATCCAGATGAAGCCCCCAGAAGAAAGGTGGATCCGGCTCGTCTTCCTTTCTGATCCGTTTCCTGCTCGCCCAGTCAGGTGTCTGGTGGCTGTCACAGATGAGCCCAGAATTATGCTCCCGATAGCCATGCAGCGGATAACGCGCCCAGAACACTCCGAGGCACGAATACACGTATGCGAAGCACATGCATGTGTATCCGCGCTGGCAGCTTGCCTTCTCGCATAGACACGCTCTTGCGCCAAGTCGGTCCTTCCTTATAGTGATTCAGGAGAGATGGAAAAATGAGGAAGGAGCAGGCGAAGGGAAACAGGAATGGCAAGTGCGCGAACCACTTTCACAAACTGGGAAATGACAGGCGGTCGCAGCCACATTGCCTTCGGTCCAACCCTTCATTAACCGGGCGGGACCCCATCCCGTCCACGGACGGAACGTTCCTCCCTTGTCCTGCCCCCCCCCCCCCCCCCCCCCCACTCCAGGGCGGTCCCTGCACCTAAATTTGGCATGTATCAAGTCCTGTTTGGTATTTCATTCGGTAATGACTCGTAATACCTCAGGTTGACACTCCTTCTCTTCCGGGGCGAAGACACGCTGGCCGGAACGCTCTTTCCCAGAATGGAAATGCCAGAAGCGCGTCGCGCAGCCCAAGTGCCTCTGCAGGCAAGAATGACCAATACAAGAGGAAAACAAATAGGAAGGAAATATCAAATGATTTCTCGCCTTGGCAAAAGCGCTGGCAGCGTCGATCGTCAGATGGTGCGACTTGCTCTTGGACGACTTCATGGCGGATCGCATGTATGCATGTAGTGCCACATAGCAGCACTGCACAGGCTGTCATTTTGTTTGATTGCTTGATCCATGGATGCGCACCCAGCCAGTGCGTTTGCTCCGGGCCGCCCGCCAATCCTCGCGTCGAGCCGCCCGCTGTTTGAGTGGCGTTTCCGTCTCAAAGATTGCATCAACAAGTAAACAAGCGCACACCGAGATGCCAGGTTCGCCGGGAAAAGATCCCCAAAGACTCCAAGAGTGCAGGAAGGGCAAAAGGTGCAGCTGGATGCGCAGGAGACAGACAAAAATAGAGCGCAAGATCCGACGTGCAGGACGGAGTGTCACCCATCCCCGGATTCTCCCTTGTCCCCTTGCGTCGAGCTTTTCCCACCTGACTGAAAAAGGAACCTGCCTGAGGCAATAACGTGCCGCGTGTGCAGGCCAACTTGGCCGCATTGGTCCTTATACGGAGCTCACCGGGAGGCTACGGGGGGTGGTATTGGGGGGGGGGCGTTAAAGACAACAGGCGCAAGAAGAGAAGCACCCGAGCTTTGCAGAGAACAGCAGCAGACGCAACTGAAAAGCAAGAGATGGTCTCGGTTGTGCAGAAGAGACGCCCGAGACAAAGATCAAACACAGCGGACTCGAGCCTTCAGCTTGCTCACCGCATCGTCGTCGCCCTAGGCTGACACGGTTCGAAATTGCCCACCTGCAGCATCATCCACTGGGAAGACGACGGGGCAACACGACAGGACAATCCCGAAACACCCCAGTCCCCCGATCTCCCCGTTATCTAGGGACTTCGGCAACCACTGAACGTGCCGTGCCGCTGTATCTGGCCAGCCAAGGGACCTCTCTGGCTGATTTAGCGGGTGGGTTGGCCGGCTGCTGGCTGACCCTCCTGGCGGGCTGCAACTCGGCAGCTGGCAGCCCCAAAAACCGCTTGGCAAAGGAGCTGCCGCCACGACAAGGTCCCTCGTCTCTGATGTTTTGTCGTCATCGTGGTTCTATATATTTATTTGTGCAAAGCATTCGACCAATTTATTTGCCGGCACACCGCTGCCTCCCTGAGCTGCTGCAACCAGCCTTCCATTTTCGGCGGGTCGCTGCTGTGCCCTGACGCACCCTCCCTCCCGTTCCAGCTGTCAACATTGTGTGACTCTGCTGTGTGGAATGCGATTGCTTTCGGAGGGGGGGAGCAGCGTGTCGCAGCATCACCAGAAACAGTCACAAAAGCACGACTGGAAGGCAAGCTTCCAGTCCTGGGCTCAACGGGGAGCTAGGCCAAAAGAAGCAAGCGAGACTTGGCGGGCAAAAACATCTGCGGCCCATTCTGCGGCCCAGTGTGCGGCCCTCGTGGGTGCCGCTGTCGTGGGTTGATCAGGCGGGTTTTAGGCGCTTGGGGGGGGGGGGAGCGTTCTGGCCGACTCCGCAACCGGCCGGGCCCATTCGCAGAGGGAGGCTAGCACGAGACGATCGCGACGAACCACAGGGAACAGAGCCTCTGGTTGCGTTTGCATCGCATGCCAGAGTGAGACAGTACGCACGCTGGACCGCCACTAACGCTGTCCATCGCGAGGGACCGATACGAGCGCGAGGATACACGTATGACGGGACGGGACTTGCTTGTACGGAACATTCGTACTCGTGCATGTCTCGGCACCCCCCTCTACTCGTCTACTCCCCTCCTCCCCGGCAGCCGAAGCACAACGCCCTACACTATGCGTCGCTTTGTATTTGTACCCCAGCTAAAGACGCTCATTTCTGATTCCAGCAACCTGGAGTGTGTGGGAATGCAACAGCACCCTGTCGCTTCTGGAACCACCCCATGGCGTGTTTTTAATCCGCCGATGACACCCGCACCCCTGTGCGCACCCCTCCCCCTTCCCCTCGTTGCCATCCCGGCCGCTTTCACAATGTCGCCTGCCATTGCTGCGCAGGACCCAACTGTAAGTCAGAGCCGAGCGAGAGGGTGTGATGGATCTTTTTCAACATAAAAAACGGCATCGCCAACGCTGATTCGTTCATTTGCCAGCAGCCTGCCCTTGCTTGCCCTTTCCCTTCACCTGCTCCAGGATTGTAACTGTGGGCTTGTCCCGCTTCCAGAACGGCCAGTGGTCGCCAAAACAGACGGGTGCGGGTGGGCACGCGCAAAGACTAATAAGAGACTTGGGTCCGCCGTTCTGTCTTTTTTGTCTTTTCTGCTGCCTGGCCGCTTCAGTCGTCCTCTTCCTCTGCTGACTTTCTCCATCTCGACCTCCATCCTCGACCTCGCCCGCCCGTGACTGCTCGTATTCGCACCCTAGACGGCTCGCCCTCAAAGGTATGTCACTCTTCATGGCGTTGCGTTTGCCCCTTTGTCACTCCTATTTGCGTTCGCGTCTTTTTCTTTTTTTGTGTGTTCTTTGTCCGTACCACGCTGCCGATGGGAAGCATCCGGCCACGGGAGTGACGGGTGACCGGCTGGTTGGCGGATGCGCAAGGGAGACGGACTGGAACTTGTTAGTGCTGTGGTGCTTCCTGTCTCCCTTTGCGGATCATCACTTTCTCGCGGGCAGCATGAACATCTCGGCCCTTCTCGTTTCCAGCGCGCTCTGGAAGGCCATGGATCGAGGCCGTGCTCGAAGCGACAAGCCACCACCACCTACCTTTTCCCATCATCGCTTGCTCAATCTGACTGGGGGCTGCCAAATCCGGGCAGCGCCAGACTGACTGTGCAAAGCGACGACAAAGACGAAGAGCACCGCCAGACCTGAGCACCAAAATCATAGTCAGCAACCAAGTGGAGAGAGCACACACACAAAGCACAAAGAGTGCAAAAGAGACCGGTGGTGGCCACTAGTGGTGGTTTGTGCCCTGCGTTGCTTTGCCGCCTGGACTGCCCATCATTACCCGTCCGTCCTTCCCACAATTCCTTCCGTCCTCGGCTAGGGCCTGGCCCCGCTGCGAATTCACCTGCGCTGCGGCGCCCACTCGCGTTGCGACAATGGAAGGCGCAGACCTGGCTGGTTCTTTCCCCCCCTCCCCATGTCACCAGGTCCAGGCGGCGCGGTCCTGCTACTTTGGCTTCCGCCAGCAGCCGCCGTCTACCCTCGTACCAGTACCTGCCGCCCAGCTGCACGCCCAACCCACCCCTTAGTCGCTCCTTCCTTCCCTCGCGGGTTTTGATCCTGCTGGCTGGCTGGCTGGTTCTGGCTGCTGCCATGTACCGCTGCTACTGCGCTGCACTGCACTGCACCGCTAAAACGGCCGTTTTCATACTCCTTCGCTCTGACACTCTCGTCACCCATGCCTAATGGCCACCTGTGCTGTGCCGTGGAAATGTCCCAACGCGCGCTGTAGTGCAGATCTCCCTCCCCTTATTTACCGCTCCTTCCCCCCCCTCCCTCGCCCCGATCTCTCCTTCTTTCGTTTCTCATCACAAATCGCTGCTGCCTCTGTAGCTTCCTTATTTGTTTTTTATTTTATTTTATTTTGGGGCATGAATTGTCGGTGGCCGACAAATTCGTCAGCGCCGTGATTTCTCAAATTTTATTTTGCCATACGGGTTCTTTCCGGGTTCTTCACGTTTCCTTTTTCTGTCGGCTTTCTCTTATCCTCTATTTTTGCCTTCGCACCACCATCTCGACTGGCGCCCGCTTTGTTCCTGCATGTCACAGCTACTAACACCGGGCCTTGCCACAGGAAAAAAAGACCAGCGGTCCTTGGCTGCCGAGTCATACGACCAAATCCCACTGACGGCATCTCCAGCTCGCCGTTAGATCCCCCTTTCCCACAGCGCTTTTCACCCTAATCCAGTCGCCCATTTCTTCTCCATTTTTCGTTTGCGCACCATCTCACCCGCTCACGCTCTTCATTCTCTCTCTCTCTCCCCCCTCCTCCCCACCAACCCGCTTCCGTTTCTCTCCCTCTATTTCTTTCTGTGCGTCTGCTATTCTTCCTGGAACCTCCCTCCCTCTTTCTCCTCCTCCCTCCTTTCCCACCGTCTCTCTCCCTCGTTCATCCGCAAACCGGCAATCTGGCGCCCATCACGGAATATAGGCCTGTGCAGCCTCCATATCCTCCCAGCATGGCTGATGAGGGCCGGCCAAAACTGGCCCAGATCCCTCAAGGCCGCGACGTGACGCCGCATTATCCGCCCACCAAGATTGAGGATGAGGACGAGGAGCGTCGCAACCGCCGGCCCATGCAGAGCAACGTCACCCTGCCCTCCTTTCGCGAGGCGTACGGCTCTGCCATTGCTCAGTACCCTGCGCCGCTTCCTGCTCCCCAGGCGCCTGCGCCGCACCACCTCGATCACCTGAACCGGGCAGGCCCGCCGCGGGCATATCCTGACTCGCCAAACGGTGCTAACCGCCCCGGCCCACCGCCACCCGGTCCCATGAACGGCGGCGGCAGCGACGGCCACTACCCACGCCTCCATCCGCCGCCAGAGCCGGCCTATCGCGACAGCAAGGATTACTATGGCTACCCGTACAACCCCTACCAGGATCGCGCACAGCAGCCGCCACCTCCGCCGCCTTACTGGCCACCACATCAGATGCCGCCAACATACCAGCCGGCACCTCCCGAATCCGCCCCGCGACAACGCACCTCTATAGCCTGCAAGTATTGTCGCAAGCGCAAGGTATGCGTGCTCCCCTCTCTGCTGTGCCGGCCCTGGCCTCTAACCCCGTGCACAGATCCGATGCAGCGGCTACCAGAACACGCCTGACGGCAAGTGCACCAACTGCAAGAAAACAGGCAACGACTGCGTGTTCCAGCCTGTGAGCTCGACTACGTCGACGGCTTTTGTTCCCGTGTCGGCGATCCAGGGCGGTGTCCCTCCGGGAACGCCGCTGTATGGGGCCTTTGGCCAGCCCTTGGGCCCCAATGGCGGCCGCGGCCCAGCACCTGGCCCTCCGAATGGCATTCCCAATGGCATTCCCAACGGCATTCCCAATGGCCACCCAGGCATGAACGGAGCTGGCGGTCCGCCACCGCCTGGCTACGGCCCGACTTCCCCTGTCTCGGGCGGTTACTACCAACAGCAGCAGCAGCAGCAACAGCAGCAGCAGCAGCAGCAGCAGCATCTTCCGCCCCCAATGGACCAGAATGGTGGTCCGCCGCTGCCGCCTCCCGGATCATCGCAGCCTCCGTCTAACATGGGCCCGCGGCAGCTTCCATCGCCGTTCCCACACCCCCAGCAGCAGCAGCAACAACAGCAACAACAGCAGCAGCAACAGTATGCTCCCGACGGTCGGCGTCTCAGCACCAAGCGCCTGCGCGAAGATGACGAAGGCGAATTTTCCAACCGGCTGCCGCCACCACCGCCCAACTTCATGGGCCACGGCGGCAACGGATACTATGGCAGCTCCGACGACGTGAACCGCAACCACGCTGACATGGTGCGCCGCTCGCCTCCGTCGCTGAACGGCTCCACATCTGCCCCTAGCTCTGCCGTGTCACCGACGACGAATGGGCACCGTGGCTACGGAACACCTGTGCCGCCGGTGCTGCCGCCGCCGCCAATGTCCGCTGAGTACGCGCCTCTTCCGCCCTCCCCTGCCTGTGAAATACCACCGTCAGCTAACAAGCGAGGTACAAGCAGTACCAGCGTTCATAGTTATGGCAGCGCTGCCGGGACTGCCACGGCATCCCCTGCAGAGCGGTTGTACTCCAAGTCGCCGAGCAATGCTGGCGAGGATGCGGCTAGCCGAGCCGCCGCCGAACAGCGCTACTTGCAGCAGCCTCAGTACATTGCGCAGGAATGCCAGCCCAGCTCTGGCCGCGAAATCGACCGCTTCATGCTGGGCCGACTTGGCAATTCCCGACCTGATCCGCGTCTCGACTATCGTGCTGGCCCGGCAAGTCCGCCGCTTGCACACGAGAGGGCGTGACCCCATTTCGCTTCACACGTTCCTTTCTCACATTTCTGTCTAATTAATCACCCCCCCTTTTGCCCCTCCTCCCCTCTTACCTGTGGGGTGGTGGACATGACGCTGGCCGGCAGTCTCTTCTGTATTCTTCTGTTTTTTTTTTCTTCGTTTTTCTTTTTTTTCATAAGATGGGGCGGCAGCGATGCCGAGTACAGCTGTTCCTCATTTCTCGCTTGTACATGCTTTGGATTTCTTTATCTGATATGCTTTTTTTTTCTTTGTCGGTGGGTGACTTTGGAAAAAGACCGGTATTGCCTCACGGCATATGAACTACGCTTCCTTACTTATATCAATTACGGCTCTGGATACGGACATGGTTTTTCTCTTCATTGTGTTTCTATTATGTATGTTTGGTTTTTCCTACTTGCAATATTTTTTGCGACTTTGTTGCGGGGCCACAGTGTGACAAGATGAAAAGCACAAAAATGGAACAAGAGAGGAATGTTGGGAGGGTTTGTTGAAAGACCTGGGAATCCTGGGAAAAGGTGCATCGCGTTGCGCCACCAATATTAGGAACCTCGCGCAAGCAAATATGAGGCAAATTGTTCATGCATTTCTTTTTTTCTTGCCGTCGAGCATACTGGCACAAGGACTACCCTTGCAAGCGTTGAGTGTGTTGGAATGCTGTCAGGTTTGTTTTCAGACACTATAAAATACAAGGCCTGTCGGATGACCATTGCAATTTGCATACAAGATACAGCGGTTGTTTCAGTGAAGAGGAAAAAGAAAGCATTGGCATGCGTTCCAGGCGCGGGTCGCCGAAAGGGAATGCCACATCCCGCTAGTTACCGCGGCGCGGTACATTTTTTGGTAACCCTTGGTTTTTTTGGTGCTGCGTCCGCCCACCGCACGGCAAGGGGCGAGGCGACCTGCAGGACGGGCGCGGGCAGGACGGGTCAGCGGCGGGCAACAGCGGGCAGCCGGGGGGGAGAAAGAGGGGTGAGGGGAGGGGTGCACTAGAAACGGGCGCGAGTCAGCAGGGTCTCCCCTCCCCTCTAAAGACCCCTCTAAAGACCCCCCCCTAAAAGACCGGTCACCAGACGGGTGCTTCCCATACTCGTAGAAGGACCAAAAAAAAACAGGGAGACAGAGCCAACATTGTTGGTCTTGAGCCAACAGCAAGCGACGCTATCCGAAGAGAAAAAAAGTTAAAAAAGAAAAAAAATCAAGTGCAGCCAGTCGGATGCTCGCCACAGGCTACTGGCGTTCTAGCTTGCACGCGAGTAGCGTATACGAAGCACTGTGGTCAGATGTACGGAGTACGAGTACGAGTAGGATACATTCTGGAGCATCTCGACGAGACAGAAAGAGAGAGACCGCACAGGCGATAGTACCATTGTTCTGCTTCCTTTGACGGATGCGGTGGGCTAAGGCGGCGTCTCCACGGGCGGGTGAATCAGTAACGTCGCCCCCCTCCCCCTTCTTTTTCTCTTCTTTCTTTGTGCTCGGAAGGTTTCTCTGTCTCAGGCGGCCCTTTGTCTTTTGGGAGCACGGTCGACACGTGAAGGCTGAGACAGGCACGCCCCCCTTGGGTTTGTTCCACGACATCCCGTGTGGTGCCGCCGCGCTCGGAACGCCGCTCGTTTCCTGTCAGTTCCTCGCCAGCCCAGCCCCCCAGCCCCAGCCGACAGTGGCGGCAAAAAGACAGGTACGAGTGCGACGTGAACCATCACAGCACAGTCAATGCAGCCACCTCATTGGACGGCCCATCCTCGAGCTGCAGTGACGACCGATGGCAGAGCCAGCCAACCAGCACGAGAATCGCCGCCTCTCTCTCTCTCTCTCTCTCTCTCTCTCTCTCTTACTCTCTCTCACTCACTCTCACAAATCACATGTTGAGCGCAAAGTACTTCCTCGCACGGCGCCAGCGTGCCAATAGTCCCGGCGGCGGGCTTCTCGGCTCGCCAGCCGAACGACCTTTAGCATGCCGTATCGCATACATGGTAGTGCTGTCTGTCACCTGGCAAAAACGGCTGGCGCCGCAAAAAGGTCCCTAGTTCGCGGTTCCTCTCATGTTGCTTGTACTCTGTACGAAGAGCTCACCTTCCCCCCCCTCCTACTCGTACATGGCCAACCTAGAACGCAGTGGCGCTGACGGCGCAGGATAAAAAGTACCAACCTGCTCCATGCTCCATGCCATTGCGCCTCGTCGATCCTGGACCACACATGCCTTTTCGAGCCATTCCAGAGAAGAAGGTTCTTGCACGCTCCGCCGTTCCCCGTCCTGTCCCCCCTTCTCCCCCCTTCTCCCACACTAATGTTTCTTAGTTCCGTGTTTCTTTGTTCTCTGGCCATGGTCTGGGGCGTGTTATCCTGTAAACAACCAAGCGCGGTCCATAAATTTCTAGCCAAAGAAGGGGGGGCGAAATTCATGCTGAAGGTCCGACCCCCCACCCCCCTTCTTCTTCTTCTCCTCGCCCTTCCCCCCTTTCTCCCTGGGCTCGGTAGCTTGATAGATCGGCGTTGACCTGCTCGTCTGGGCCAGGCTCCCGGTGACTTGGGCGTCGCCGGGCGGAGCTTACCTTCTCCTCTGCCCTTCCTTTGAGCCAGGAGTTCTTTAAGGACGCAGACTGCGGAAATCCTAGCTGAAGGCACCAGTGCTAGCGTCGCCGTCTCGAGCAGAGAAAGCCTGCCAGTCAGCGGTTTTCGGCAATGGCTGCGTCCGCACGGTTGGCGTGAGCTATAAAAAAAAAAAAAAAAAAAGCCCACTGACAAAACCTCCTGACGACGACGTGGCCCTCTCCGTCCTTCTTCCTCCTCCCTCTCTGCAGAGTCCCTGTTCCCTACTGCTCCATGTTCCCTGTTCCCTGCTCTGGACGAACTAGGGAAAAACGGGCGGGGAGGAGTCGACCTTTTCCCATCGCCTTGATGCCTGACCGGCTGACCCGCCTGGTGAAATTTGTGTTTGCCTGCCCCCGGCCCACCCCGATGTATCATGTATCATGCCCTCCTGCTCGTAGCTCAGCATTGGACCGCCCTCTGCTGATCTTGTCGGCATCTGTCTGGCGTCCATTGCCCGCTGCCCCGTGGTCCGTCCAATGGCCTGCGGTGGACACGTATTTGCCGTGGGGCAAGACTGCAACGCAAGAAACACGCCAATCCCGCTGGGCGACCAGTCGGCACGGGCAGTCATTATGGCATGCCGGATGGTGCCCATGGGGTGGGTGTGTCTCTCTCCCTTGTAGCAAAGTAGGCAATAATCTCGCACGCCAAACCGCACTCGGGCTGGCCTCTGCTGGTCTGCTCCCCAGCTGGGACCACGCCCAATGCCTGGTGGTGCCCAGAAGCTTCATGGCTGCTGGGCGTCCTCATTTTGATTTTCAAATTGCGGCTGAAGACTGGTTCGGACACACAGCAGCAGCCGGAGAGGGGGGGAGGAGGAGGAGGAGGAGGAGGAGGAGAGGGTGGACTGTTGCTCTCGCCATTCCATGCCACCATGCCGTTCGACCAACAATCTTCTGCCAGCGCAACAGAGGCATCCATCCAGGCCAGCCACACGAGTGGTCCTGCGTGAAGTCAGAAGGCGACACGCCCATGCGGGCTTTCCGCGCCTGCAAGTGTTGATGCGTTGCAGTGCAGCGGCAATCCATCGCAGAGACTCTTGCATCTCTGAATGCTACCAGCACCGCCTCCCTGTCGACAAGTGTTGGCTGCTTTCCTGACGCACACCCCCACCTCTCTGCTCCTTATGCTGCAAAATTGGCCTCCATTTCCTCGTCGTATGGCGGTTGGGCCTCGAGAAGCGGGCAACAGGCAACCAGGTTTTTTTTTTTTGTCCGCTCGCCTAGGCTGTTTTTCGCTTTCCTCCTCCCTTGTTCCCTGTCACCGCCCCTTCCCAACACTCTTTTTCCCTTTTCCGCCTTCGCCTTCTTGCATTGCCCAGCTTTTAGGCCCAGGTCACATGCTCGACGGCGCATGCGAGTAAGACCAACGGCTGCGAGTCCGTGCGACGGGAAGGGGAAAGCGTCGGGACATCCCCCCCGGTCTCCGCCTCCTCTCATTCTTTGCCTCTTCGCCCTGATGCTCCCCCCCTATCTTGTCAGTGACCGCACACCCATGTCAGGATGCCCAAACGCGAAAATCCAAACGAGACGAACGTCTTTCGTCCCAAGCCACCTGACAACATGCAGTTTCCTCCCTGTGATGTGTGATGATCATGACCACACAGCATATCTGGCTACACAATCTCGCAGTCGTAGTTTGCTTCGCATTCAGCCCGTTGTGCCTGTTGTGCGCATGCACAGACAGTGCATTTGGCGAGGCACCCAGGAGATGGCAATGCAAGATAAGGAGCAGTACGAGCACTCCTGCTCGTATTCGCAGGATGAACGCACTTGGTCGCTTCCAATCTCCACGTCGCTTGCGGATTTCTTGTTTCGGCGCTGGAACGCAACCCAGAGTTGCTTTTTTTTTTGTCCCCCCCCCCTCGTGCCCGTACATCGGGTCAGAGATAATAGAATGCAACCCACAGTGATCAAAATTGGCTCTGTGAATCTCGGCTGGTGCCTTCACCGCAAATTTTCAGACCGGTACAAAGCGGCAGGTACAGGTACAAGCGCTCGTGCTATAAGACTTCACCAAGTTGGCTAGTCGCAGTTTTAAAGTCTGGGATTCCCTGTCTTGGTTTGTCAAATTTGGCCGGATTTTTGTCCCGGCCAGTCCATGTCACTCCAACAGCCCTCGCTGAATTCATCGTTGTTTGCCACTCGTCCGAGGCAGCGTGTGCGCGCGCTCTCTCTCTCTTCCACCGATTGCTGAACTGCGGTGGCCCATCCACTCCATGCATGGGTACACGCGTTTTCCCGTCGCGGTTTGGCCGGACGCCTGACGAGACGCCTGGCGAGACGCCTGGTGAGACGACCGGTGCTTAGGTGGTGCTCACCTAGCTGTCTGACTGATGTATCTTACTCATACCTTACCCCTACCCCCGTGCCGGTCCCTCTGGGGGGGGGGGGGGGGGGGGGGGGGGCTTAGCCGTAGACGGGCCATGGGGACCATGAGGGCCATGGAAGACCCCGATCCTAGCTGCTGGTCGGCGCGAGACGAAACGAATAAAATTGCAACGATCCGTCCGGCGAAGATCGCATTGAGAAATCACAGTGTCCAGAGCAGGGCGTTGACCATTCCCTCTTTTTTTTTTTTTTGTTGTTTCGCCTAAGCGATGGATGCCACCTCGGATATCAGGCCGCTAGCAGGGTACGAGTACGCAAGGGGGGGCGTCACGGTATGAGTAAGTCCTGCCGAGTCTCGTCACCGTGTTGACCATGGCGAAAGAGAACATGGACCCCCTCTGCTCGCACGTATACTCGTACCTCCACATCGTCAGCTGCACGGCAAGGCACACCCACAGGACCAAGTCTGTGGCCATGCATCGCGCCAAATGGAGGAAATAGGGGGTGCTCCAGTGATGGAGTGATGGGGACACTCCCCAGCCCAACGTCTCTACCCAACACCTCGAGAGCCAAGGCAGGCATTTCGAGTTAACCGCCCGATCCGTCTTTCTGGGGTGATATCTTGCTGAATCGCCCAGCGCTGACTCGATTGGCGTCAGGTGTTTCTGCATCCTATGCCTGAACGAAAGCGATCCAGGCCGCAGCCATCGATGCAGGAGCGCAGCGCTTTCCCACATTTGAGATACCTCGAGATACAAAGGGACAATTAGCGGTTACATTTTCCTCATCAAGAGTAGTCTGAGCTGCAATCATTTCGTACTTGCCGATCCGTCAATCCATCACGGCGTCCCTTCACAAATGTGCCTAGCATCCAACTCGGGCAGCCAGTGCGCCGACTGCCGTGCAAAGCATCGCAGCTGTCCCTGAGTTTTGGCGTACGTTTGTTTTTGCTTCCAGTCTCCGTTCTGCCGTGGCGCATACCCAACCTTTCAGCCAATCAGAGTGCGGGATATGTGCTTACAAATCATACCCAGCCAGCGCCGACTTCACGGCTGGGAGAATTGCAGGCGATTGAGAGAAAGGATGCGACAGCAAAGCGTTGAATTGGCTTTCGATGACTTTTTTCCAATACTGAAAACTTTATACTGATTAAACAAGGCCACCTGTAGCGGTTTTACCGGTTCTTGCTGTCAGGAGAGAATTGAGATGAGCCTTAACGAGATGCAGACGCTTCTGTGTTGATTTGGGCTTTTCCTTTGTCGTCTAGATTTCGTCCATATACTGAATATGGTCTCTCTCGTATGTGTGGTTAACAACCAGGGGCTATCATACCCAAGCCATGGAGCCAGACTGCATTCATAATGCGTGTCTCGACCAGTATTGCCAGTTTGGCCTGTGTAATAAGCGAGAATGTACAGGCCTCGCTCGCTTCTTTGGATGAATCAAAGGACTAGGCATCGGCCTCTAAGCTCTTCGTGCTTGAAAAATTATATCATACCGATTTCTTTATCTCGGAGGCACGAGAAATTGTGATTGAGTTCTTCCGTGGATGCAACAGGTCGGCTGGGTCTTTTGACCATTTGCCCGAACTCCCCCCCCCCCATGGAAAAGACATGTCCTGTGCCGCTCTTGTCTTGAATGCCATCTTATACCTTCTCCTGCGTACGAAGTCGACGCCTGGGATACCTTTTCATGCCATGAATTCAACGACACTAGCGAGGTAGTTCGGAGATGCTCTGCTGTCTTCTTCGAGGCTTCAGAGGCCACGGAGCAGGAGGGCAAATAAACCAGAATAACCTAGGAGATCCATATACATTAAGAATAAAGCCAACAGATGGCGATGTGCTTCATAACATCCAACTAGGCGTTCCGCATTTCTGTATTGTTGGCTCACTGTTGGAACAGTTGTCTGTCTGACGCTCGTGCTGCACTTTGTCCATCCCCATGTGAAGGATACTGAGCGAGGGGTGCCCATCTGCGGCAGCATGTCTTGCATCTTGCGTGGGTGCTGCTTTGCTACAGCAAGCAGTGTGAGTGGTATGAGCGATATTGACAGCTCTAGAACTTCAGCGGACAACATGCGTCTGAAGCAAAAGGAAGCCACCGTTGTGATCTACCCGGAGGAACGACACTCAGGCCTGACATCATCAGGAGAAATATAAACGTTGAACATGCCAGCTGCAAGTTAAACATCATGAATAAGATCTGAGCGAAAAACACTATAGATTAACGTTATGAAGGCGTCGAGGTGTTCAGACCATAATGGAGCAACATTGTCAAGTTGAGCGGGTGAGAATACATCTTTCTTTTTTTGTATGTCCAGCCAAGTGAAAGACCATTCTTCTAGAGAACGGCACAAATTAAAGCGCGCATGTAAGTTCAACAATTAACATAAAAACTGGCATCAGGAAAAATTCTACCGTACGCCAGATACTGCCATGAGGTAAACACGTCTCTCTTTCTCTCGCGCAGCCGTGTCAGCATAAAATAGTAAAGTAGAAATTGTAACAAACAGGAAACAAAAAAAGAAAAAGAAAAACAATCACCAAATGGACTGTCTTGAAACTCCACGTCCCAAACGCATTTTAAAACCGGGTGCGCCATTGCTGACCCAGACAAGTGCCAACCAAGGATAACCGAGACATTCATAAACTTCTATTGAAATGAAAACGAGTCAGCGGAGGACAATTCATTCCAACCGAGCCAATCTCCAAAGTTTAAATCCAGCCCCCAACCAGCGTCATGCCACGTTGGAACAATAGCATCATCACCAGAACGCATTTCCTTCAACAACCAAGACCAGGTAATCCATATGGCTGAGGGCACCCCTCTCCCTAAAACACCAAGAAATATATACTAACCATGCAGGATACACAATGAGCAGGAGATTGTCCAGGTCCGTGGGCCAACTAGGGATTGGCCATTCCAAAAGAGATGGTACCGGAGAAAATCAAATCAACGCAAGACAAAGCCTTCACAGAAGGACATCACCATAAAGGCTTAAAAATGGCGTCAAAAACAACACATTTGATGCTGCATTCCAAATGCAGAGAGAATGAGCCAAGGTCTTGTATCCAGGATTGCAACAACGCGTGGGACAGATCTTGTGGGAGAGACAATGCTGGATCCCGGGCTGTCTCGAATTTCTGTGCATTTCCACGGCAAAAATAGTCCCAAGTCCAGTTGGTCGGCTGAAATATCGTGTCCAAAAAGTTTGGAGTAACCAAATGGGACTGGGGATATACAACAACGAAAATGGCAATGGAACTAGTAACGGTATCCTGGAACAAGGGCGTGCTCTGCAGGGTCTCGTTAGCTCTGATGAGGCATTGCGAAATCTGAAAAACAACAAGTGTCCATTATCACTCACTCTGCCGCCCCCTGGCATCCAACTCGAGCGCATTCACATGACACAGTGGCTGGAATAAAGCTTGACTTTTCTCTTCCATCTGCAACAACGATCCTGGTAGAATAGTGCGGCCGGCGCTCAAAATAATACAGTATTAGAACAATCCATGGGTAGGGCAAAAAGATATCGGAATCTATGTTTATTGAAAATTCCGCGAGGTGGTAGTCCATGGTTAATTGAATATTTTCCTGGCCGGCGGCGGCTGGCTTGCCTTTTGCCGTTCGATTCCTATCTGCCGGATGCGTCGGCAGTTAAATAGTATCTGGAACTGATGGACGTAGATCTTCAGGACGAGGGTCAATCCGGGATGTGCAAGCAACTGCACCCCGGAGCCAATATTAGGATGGTTGGTGCCTGAGGATAGCCGGGACTCTTTTGACACACATAACCCATCAAGTCCGGAAATACCTATGGCAGTACATTGGCGGAGAGTGCTCATTCACGACAACGAAGTGCGAGATGCTGAAAACTGTCCTTGACGTGTCCTGTCCTGGTAAAAGACTCCTGAGAATTGTCCAGGAAGTCAGGGTTATGCTTAGATTATATGGGGCTTTGAGATCCTAGCCAACATTTCATGCTGGAGACGGTCATATAAGTGACCTCCAGAATAGACATGTACCCTGTGTTAAGGTTGTTCCATCACATGAGTTCCAGGCAGTTTCACTGGTAACAACCATAGTTCGGTTGTTCCACGGTATTTTTGAAATGGCAAGGTCAATCCATCCAGTATAAGAATCCTGAGGATGGGAGAGAGTAGAATCCAGAGATATGGTAGTGTCAATGGTAATGGCCCTCAAAAGCATGCTGTTGCAGACCTTTGGTCCAGGGTGTGAGAATGGCCTCACGGGGTTGAGAGGACCGTCCATGAACGTCTTCAAGACGTCCACGAATACCCATGGTAAATGTCCGGTATGGCAATATTCGATTACAGTTGAATCCACCCACCCGTACTTGGCAGACGGGTTGGGTTGTCCAATGGATCCAGGAGAGCATGGGCGACAAGGTTTCGATGATATCCAGGGAATTGTCCAGTCCGTGGAGCGATATGGAAAAGTTGCGAAGCCAAAAAAAAGACAAAACATAGCAGTAATAAATCACAAAGAATCCACCCAAGACAAATCGTAACTGAAATAACGAAAAAAAAAAACAAAAAGGAGAAAGAGAGACAGAAATACGAGGCGATGCAGGATAGAGCAGCAGGCGGAAAAAAAATTTGCAGAAACAGGCAGAAATGACAACAGACGCGAACAAGATTCGGAACTCAGCCGACCCCGTTGGTCTCCTACCTTCCACGGTGCCAAGGAAGGTGCGGATTAATCGTATTTTCTGCGCTTCGTGTCTGGCTGAGTTCCTTCGGCGTGTCACCGCCGGCTGCTGTAGTGATGATGGGCATTGGTGCTGTTCTTGGCGGCAGAACCTGTCCGGTTGGGGGGGGTGGGGTCCCGGTCTCGTTCGCGGTCCCGGTCGGGCATGCGGTCATGGCGGTCGCGGTCCCGATGATCACGGCGAGATCCTGATGTTGGCGCACTGGAGGAGGGAGGTTGAGTTTGCACGTTCGTTGCCACGGATCCAGTGCGGGATGGGGAAGAGGGGAAGGCAGGATCTTCATACTGTTGGGCCGGTTGTGACTGCATGTCATGAGCAGGAGGATTGAAGCCTGTGGCCGGTACGGTTGGCGCTGGAGGGAGGGGTTTGTGTGAGTAAACGGAACAAAAAAGAGCAATAGATAAAAAAGCAGAAAGAAAAAAGGAAAAAAAAGCATACAGGGTGACGGAGGGTGCACGGTTAGAATGCAGCCGGATGCCTACCTCGTCCGTACTTGTTATCCATTGGCTGTGCGTATGCGCCGGAGCCAGAAGGCACTGACTGCGGGAATCCGCCGTAAACTCCAGAGGAAGCTCCTGAGTAACCAGTGCGGACACCACCAACTGGGTTGGCGCCAAACGCGGCCGGGCCGGCGCCAGGCGGCGACGTTCTCCTGATCGGGGCTGCGGGAGCGTCGGACATTGCCATGTCCATGGGGTACATGTCACGGGCAGGGGCCACGGAGTAGTGAGACCCGGCCGAGTAGCCTTCTGGAGCCAGCTGGGCATTCCCAACACTGTAGCCCGGAACGGGGCCACCGGCAGGAGCGGATGGGCCGCCATACCTGGGATCCTGAAGGCCTACCTGAGGAGCAGCACCATACTGAGGCTGGGATGGCAATCCCTGCTGGTATTGACCACCAGGATACCCACCGACAGCGCCGGAAGGGCTGTAGGAGGCGGCAGAGTAGCCTGGAGCAGAGCTGCCAGGATACCGCGGCCCGTTGTCATAGTCCCGCGCAGGTGCGCCGTATTCTGGCTGCATGCCGTAGCCAGCACCGGCACTGCCTAATGAGCGCTGCGGACCTTCTCTAGTCTGTGAGTCCGTGTAGCGGACTGGGGGAGAGTTAGGTCTTCGCGCGCGGCCATCACTCCAGTCTCGAAAGGAGATTCCTGGTGTACCTGCGCCCGACTTCCGCCTTTCCGCTTCCCATCGAGCGGAGTCATTTTTTAGATCGTCGATCATGGGCTGGGAGTGCACAAAACGCAACAGTCAGCTCGTGGACAGAAGGGCAAGACCAGAGCGAGAAATGAAAAAGGAAAACGTACCGACGTCAGATTTCGGTAGGCCGTGATGAAGTAGCCTTGGATGACGCGGCCATTGTCCTTAGGGTGGTGGTTAGAACAAAGCGCGGAACGCCAGACGAAGGTCGATCTTACATCGGTGTGTGTGCCGGGCCGGACGAGTGCATCGTTGCCGAGATAGCGACATATGTCGGCCGTGATGACTTCGCGGCTGATTCCATCGCGAGGCACGAAGTACTCGTTTTGCCGTGCAGCGTTGCCTTGTTGATACATACTGTCGTTGTTGGGACGACCTGACATAACGTTGTGTGCGGGTTTTGCTTGATCTTGCGCGCCCTGACTCTTTTGGAAAACTAGAGATGGGCTATTCGACAAGGCTACAGCGGTTAGACCGCAGAGGACAGAGAGTTGGTCTTTGGGGCGGGGGAAGGGAAAAAAAAGGGGAGGGGGAGAAGGGGAGGGGGGGAGAGAGAAAGAGACACGCTCCCGGGCACGATGGCGCCTTTTTTGGGGGTGAGATAGATATGCGAGGAGGTCAAAAGGGGAAGGAGGGAAAAAAAGTGAAGAGAGACAGATAAAAGGGAAAAAAGAGAGAGGAAGAGAAAGGAGAAGGGGGACAAGCAGCAGGGACAGAATAGAAAAGGACGGGAAGGCGATGACAAGGCAGTGAATGAGTGGGTTTCGGGAGAATTGAGATTCGCGGGTGATGGTGGGCTGGTGCTTTGAGGGGGTGTGAGAAAGGGAAGAGGGATTGTCAGAGAAGCGGCGGACCTGAGCTGACGGGATTATGGCGGCAGTGGAGCCTAGAGGTAGAGTGCTGCACTCTGGCAAAGCTTTTGCACCAGTCAGGTAGCCTAGGCGGCAGCGAGCAAGTCGGACTGGACAACGTTGCAGCCTGCGACAGGTGGACGAACGCAACCGCTGTAGGAGGGAGGTCCGCTTGGTGTGGGTTTCTGAGAGATCGGTCTCCTTGGCCTGATACGAGCAGTTGGGCAGAGGTGCTTTCGGTCGTGCAGCCTGACCGTAATCGCTGCAGTGGCGAGATCAGCCCTGTTCTGTGGCCACGAGGGAGTGGGATGGAGCCGAGACGCAGCTGGGGTTCAACCGCTGCAGCTCTGATTGTGGCGTGTGCGTGCGTGCGTGCGCGTCTTATCTTTTCTCTGTGTGTGTGTTCCGGCTCAAAGGGACGTTCGCGAGATGTTCCGTTTTGGTCGTTCGGCACGTCGCGATGCACGATGAAAAGGGGTGGCGAACGAGAATGAGGTGTGTGGGTGGGTGGGAGGGCTCGACACCAGGCAGGGTGCGGAAATGAACCTGGCAGGGACGGGAAAAAGTCTGGACAGTCAGTCAGAGGGCCGTTGTCAAGGAGGGGAGGGGCCAAAGACAAGCTGGGGCATGACCAATAGAGAGAGGGGCGGGAACACACCTGCGTGTTTGTGTGCGCGTGGGCCGTCGTGGTTGGCGGAGCGTGAAAAGGCCAGGCCAGGCAAAGACGGTAAAAGCGACGGGTGAAAAAATGCACACCGTGGATATAAAGCGTGCATGCCAGGCAACGAGAACTGGAACGAACAAGGACCTCAAGATAAATCTGGTGACGGCTGTTCTTGTTGGTATTTCTGGGATTGTGACTTGTCTTTTTGCATACCGACAGAGAGATGGGGAAGGCACGAGACAGGGGGGAGAATGCGAAGAGGCGTGCCTTCCCAAGACGATACCGCCGATGGCACGGTTGGGCAGCTACAACCGGCGGTGCTGTTGCCTGATGAGCTATTTGTGAAACGGCGCCCAAATCTGTAGACCGAACTAGGGACCCGACACGAGGGACCTGTCAGCTCCGTGGCCCCCAAAAATTAAAAAAATAAGAAAAAAAAATATGGAAAAAAAATCGGCTGTCTGGCTTAGTATATCATCGCACAAGGCGCCCAAAGTAAGTTCGCCGACAAGCACAACCCGAAACAACACGAGCTTTTCTGTCCTCTTTCCTGTGAGAGGCAAGGCGGCTTTTGCTCATCTCCTTTCCGCATTTGCGGTCGGTAGATGCCGGTCGTCTGTTGTGCATGTTGGTCAACCTGAGTGTCGTGTCGCTCCTGTGATTTCGCCTCTCTGTTGGGGCGCATTATTGTGAATTCTTTCCCCCTCTCAACCCGAACGCGAAAACGGAGGTCACGTGCGAGGAGAAAAGACCGCTTTACACCGTTGGGCATCGATGGGTTCAGCACATGTCTCGGTTGGGCAGCAATCCGTGCCCAACCGAGGACTGTGTGGACACCGTACACATACTGTATATGCACTGTATAAAAGGAGGCAGGGGCCCGGAGTGGCTTTCTCGATCTTGCTTCCTTTGATTTCATTCCTCTTCATCCCCTTTTGTCTCTTCCTTTTGTTTTTCCTCTTCTTCCGCCTCACTTTCCGTGAGAGGATTCCTTTGGGCATCCCGCTGTTGCACTGCCTAGGCCAATGGGCAATGGCTCGGTTGCGCCTGTCCAGAGGGCAGTGAATTTGCGTTCAGCCTGTCGGCCCATGTTTCCAACATCGCAGAACATGCCTTTTTCGGTCTGAAGCGCTCTCGACCGCCAAAAAACTGTCCACGGAAAACACCGCCAGCGTGATATCGGCTGCTCGCTACTGCACGGATGGCCGGCTGTGTCGCCCCGTCTGGGCAACTGGCAAGAGAAGGAATTGCACAGGGAATGGCAGAGTGCCTGTTTTGGCTGCTTTCGTCTTAGCTGCAGAGGCTGCCTGCGGCCGGAGAGAAGACCACGTCGATGTGCAGCGCAGTGCAGCGCAGTGCAGATGCAGATGCAGACTGCTGCAGACGAAACAAGAAGAAAAAAAAAATAACCGCTCCAACGCCTGTCTGCAGTCTGCAGTCTGCAGTGCAGGGTTTTCCTCGCTTCTGCACTTTCCTTGTGCACACCGCCTCTGCGCCTCTGTCGTTTTGATCGGCCGTGTAGACATCGTATCCTCATCCTCGCTCAAGATCCATGGCTACATGCCAGTCCTCGTGCACCTGAAGGCTGACCGGCTCGTGGAACGCGGCCGCACAGCGCGAGCAGGCAAGGGTAGATGGTCCAGACTTGCAGTCTTCCAGATCCCTGTGCTTTTCGGGGTCGTTCTTATTGTATTTCTGGTTGTTGTGGGTTTCGCCCATGCGCCTCTCATCGGCCGTCCGGGTGGTGAAGAAGGACGAGATGGACGTCGTGGCCTTTGCTGGCTTGGGGACAATGCGGCGCTGCCGCGTGTTCGTCTTTGTTGTTGTTGTTGTCATTGTTGTCGTTGCTGCTGCTGCTGCTGCTGCTGTTGTCGTGGCCGCGGTCGCAGCCAGTGGCGACCGCCGCGCTGCCTCTCGCTCTGCCGCCCGCCCCAGTTTCTCCTCTGCTTGCAGCGCCCGCGCGACATGCCAGTCCTGGTGCTCCCGCAGCTGGATGGCCGTAGCGAATGTGCGCTCGCAGCGCGCGCATGCAGAGAGGCGGCTGTTCGTACTCGTGTCGTCGTCGGCTTGGACGGTGCTGCCGTTCCGGCCGCCCCTCAACGTGGCCGTCGGCGGTTCGCTGTTGCTGTTGCTGTTTCTGCTGCTGCTGCTGCTGCTGTTGTTGTTGCTGCTCGCGTCGTTGTCGCTGTCGTCGTCGTCTGATACGCCGCGAGGAGGCGATAGCATCCGCCTCCGCTTGGACAGCGGCGACCCGCTGTTGATGTTGCATGCCACGCTGTGCTGATCCTGGCCATCCACCGACGTCGAGCTGGGGGCCCTCGGCTGGAAAAATGCCTCAATGCTCCTGCTGCCCTTGGCCGGCTGCTGCTGCTCGAAGCCGTCGACGCTGAGGGAGAGGTGGGGACAGGGCCAGAGCCCGTCGTGCTGCTGGGTCTGGGCGAGCAGGTGCGTGCCTAGCCGCACCAGCTTGTTCTCGTCGAGCGGCGTGCCATCCCGGGGGATCCGGGTCTGACGCGACCGCCATTGGCCGGTGGCGGCGCTTCTGAAGTGCAGGCGAATCGTCTGCGGAAGACGCTGCGCAGGTGGCGTCTGCTGACCGCCACTTGCATCCGGTCCAATGGCGTTGGCTCTCGTCTCTGCATCAGCAGACTCCATCGCGGCTGCTGCGTTCTCCGTCGACGAATCCGGGGCGTCCGCACCTGCAGACTCTGTTGGGGCTGGGGCCGCGGTCGCTGCCGCCAGCAGGGCTTGTGACAGCCGCTCGTCCTGCAGCCGGCAGCGGATCTCGGCCGCAAAGACGCGCATCCAGCGCGCCGCCTGGTCCATGGCTGTGAGGGGCGGCTGGAACGACTTGGCCGAGATGATGGATTTGAGCTCGGTGCGTGCCGTGACCTCGCTGGTGTCGACGCCGCGCAGCATCCAGTAGATGTGGTGGCCGCCCTCGTCGTCGCCCAGCCGGGCCTGCAGCTTGGCCAGCGGCACAGTGCGCAGCTCGGCCACCGACTCGGTGTCAAAAGCGGCGACGACGCGCGCGCCCAGCTTGCCGCCGAGGCTGCGCATCTTGGTGACAGACGAGAGCCCTTGGAGAAAGGCTGGCACGGCGCGGGGCCGCACCACCGTCTGCTTGTTGGGCTTGTGCTGGCTGGACCCGAGCTTGCTGAGCATCTTGTTGCCGGCGATGCCCGCGGAGCAGCGGAAGCGCAGCTGGTCGCAGAGGGCCTGGCGCACGGCGCGGACGACGCGCGCTCCCTCGAGCATAGCGACGTCATCCCAGTCGACGAGCCCGCTGGCCACGTCGCTCTCAGTAGTTTCCGTCTCGTGAGAATCGTCAACGACGCCGCTGCCCGTCGCCTCCCAGTCCAGATCCGAGGCTGCGAGCGGCGGCAGCGGCAGTTGGTGTGCGGGCTGCTCCTCGTCCTGGCTGCTTCCCAGCTGCTCTGCGTACTTTTCCAGCAGAATGTCGTGCACGTAGGGCGAGAGGTCTATAAACACCTCGTCGATCCCGGCCTTTTCGATCCGGCAGCGGCCCGGCGGCAGGCTCTGCTTGATGGCGGCCAGGATCTCGCGCGACCGGATGCGGTACGGCTCCAGCGACACCTTGTGGTGGCCCATGTCCTGGTACGCGTCCGCATGATACGCCCACTGGCTCTCGCCCTCCTTCCACGTCGGCACATGCTGGACGACGAGCCCGGGGCACAGCCGCTGCGCTTCCTTCACGTTGACCATGCGGCCGATGCCGAACTTGCGCGCCGGGTAGTTGACGGCAATGATGTTGCGCCTGTTCCTCGTCAGCCACAAGGCCCATGACTGCCATGTCTATCTTACGCACCACTGCTGCACAACGAGCGGCGTGTCCTCGTCGGTGCCGAGCCGGCGCATTTCGCACTGGGCGTAGTAGGCATCGAGATCAATGTGGGTGATGACCCGCAGAGGACACGACGGTACGGCCGCTGCCATGTCGGCCAGGTTGCGGTACGTGAAGCGCGACAGGCCGCAGCCGCTCTGTTCTGTCGTCGGGTGCTGCATCGCGGTCAAGGGCGATTCCGGCTGCTTGAAGGCCGTTCAGCGGCAGCAGCGATGCTCATAATAGGACAAGCGGGGACGAGCGGAAAAGAAGAAGCCATTTGTAGGGAAAATGCAAATGCACAGAAACCTCACATCTGTCCTTGTCTGGGTTGCAAGGCTAAAGACGCGACAAGAAACGCGTAAATTCGGTGATGAAGGTTTGCGGGGTAGTTTAGTGGACATGTGATACCAGTGGCGACCCGTATTCTATAGAATGATTTCAATGAAACTAGCCAAGATGATCATGCAGTCGGTCTAGAAATTGATTATGGTTTCGCTCATTAGATCGACAATGATCTCAAGTTTATGCCGGCCTTAAGGTCCTCTTCGACTTGGCCATTGTTCCAAGAACTCGAAGAAACATCTTCATGTCGAGGGTGAATCTCCACTGAACGGTGAACCTCCACTGGGCGGGCGCCTTTGTCCAGAAGCATCTGCACAACCTCAGTCTGCCCGAACTCCGCGGCATATGCCATGGGCGTCTTTCCGTACTCGTCCTCCTCGTCGATTTCATCCTTGCTTGCTGCATCCAGCAAAAGCCGCATGACCTCCTCGTCGCCGCTCTCCGCTGCCCAAGAGATAGGCGATCGTCCCGTCGTGTCTTTCGAGCCGGGATTTACTCGCCCTTTCGATAACAACAGTTCCACAATATGTCTTCGTTTCACCGCAACACGCCTTTGTTTTATCCGCTCCTTCTCTTTGCCTAATTCCGAATCGCTCTCCCCTGATTCCGAATCGCTCGCCCATGGTTCCGAATCGCTCTCCCATGATTTCAAATCGCTCACTGATGAGCTATCGAGTGTTATGTAGGACTTTTGAGCAGCCCATGACAACGGTGTTCGTCCATGCTTGTCTGGTACGTCGATTTCTATGCCTTTCGCGTCAAGAAGTAATCCCACAACGACATCCCGTGCCATCTCTGCTGCTAATGACAAGGGTGTCCTCGATGATGCGTCTTTGGAGTTGACATCAATGCCATCTTCGGCGAGCAGCATCTCCACGATCTGGTCATGGCCCAGATACGAGGCTTGTGCAAGAGGTGTTCGCCGATGTCTACTATCTGCCGCGTCCACATCAATACCGCCATGAGCAAGCAGCAGCTTCATCATTGGCCTCGATCCACCTGTAGCAGCATACCAGATGGCATTCTTCCCGTCCGTATCGACAATGCTGGCATCAACGTTTTCATCCTCTAGCAGGAGACGCACAGTTCGTTCGCTCTTAGATTGCACCGCCCAAAGCAAAGGCGTCCTCCCGCCACAATCTTTCGAGTCTGGGTCAATCTTCTTTGTGCTCAATAGCTCCCTTACTATCTCCATGTTTCCCCTGCGTGCTGCGCATGAAAGGGGTGTTCTGCCCTTGTTGTCTTTGATATCAGGGCTAACTCTTTCGTCTGCGAGGGGTAGTTCAGCTAGGTGTTGATGCTCGTGTCTTGCCGCATGCGACAATGCTGTGCGACCCCACTGATTATCCTGTACATTGGGATCGATAGAGGGCATATTCAACAGCAACTTGACTGTGCCGCAATCTCCATTTTGCGATGCCAATCACAGTGCTGATTGTCCCATATTGTTCTGGCGACTGGGGTCGATATTCGGGTGAGAGAGCAGCTTTTCCACAATCTTCTCATGCCCGCGTTCTGCGGCAAAAAGAAACGGTGTATTGCCATGGCGGTTTTGCAAATCTGGCATAATGCTTTTTTCTTTTAGAAGTAGTTCCACTGCTTCCGTTGATCCTTCTGCCGCTGCCACGGCCAAAGCAGATCTTCCGTATTCGTCGACCGCATTGACATTGACAAGACTTTGACAGAGCAGAAGTTGCATGACTGCAAGGTGCCCTTTAGATGCTGCGCGATGCAATGGCGTCCCGTTATTTTTGTCTCTGGTGTTTGGATTGGCCCCACGAGCGAGTAGCATTTCGCATACCACTAAACTGCCTTCTATCGATGCATACGCCAACGGCGTCAAGCCTGCATCGCATCTTGACTCTAGGTCCACAGCACCCGTTTCAAGCAGTAACTGTACGATGGCTCCATGACCACCAAAAGATGCGTGAGAGAGTGGCGTTTGGCCATTCTTATCCATGGAGTCGGGGTTGACACCCTTTTCAGCAAGCAGAAGTTTAACAACGGCCTTGTGGCCTCTCTCGGCAGCTAAAGACAGCGCTGTCATCTCATAGCTATTCGTCGCATTAACATTGATGTCCTTGACGGCAAGCAAAAGTTTAACAACGGCCTCGTAGCCGTTCTGAGCAGCTAAAGACAGCGCTGTCCTCTTAATGCTATTCGTCGCATTNCTGAGCAGCTAAAGACAGCGCTGTCCTCTTAATGCTATTCGTCGCATTGACATTAATGTCCTTGACGGCAAGCAAAAGTTTAACAACGGCCTCGTGGCCGTTCTCGGCAGCTAAAAACAGCGCTGTTATCTCATAGCTATTCGTCGCATTGACATTAATGTCCTTAACGGCAAGCAAAAGTTTAACAACAGCCTCGTGGCCGTTCTCGGCAGCTAAAGACAACGCTGTCCTGTCATCGCTATTTATCGCATTGACATTGATGTCCTTGACGGCAAGCAAAAGTTCAACAACGGCCTCGTGGCCGTTCTCTGCAGCTNATGTCCTTGACGGCAAGCAAAAGTTCAACAACGGCCTCGTGGCCGTTCTTTGCAGCTAAAGACAGCGCTGTCCTGTCATCGCTATTCGTCGCATTGACATTGATGTCCTTGACGGCAAGCAGAAGTTCAACAACGGCCTCGTGGCCGTTCTCGGCAGCTAAAGACAGCGCTGTCATCTCATCGCTATTCGTCGCATTGACATTGATGTCCTTGACGTCAAATAGAAGATCGACAACTTCTTCACGTCCGGCTTTGGCGGCAAGAGATAGTGGTGCAGGGCGTCGTTCACCCAAAGTATTAGCGCTGTCATTTCCGGCTTCGAGGAGAAGACGGACAACTGTTACGTGTCCGTTGACAGCTGCATACATTAGGCAGGTGCTATGCATACTGTCTGATAAGTTTGCATCCTCGCCGTTTTCTAGGAGGGAGCGAGTGACATCCGATTGGCCAAAGTATGCTGCAAGATGCAATCCTGTGACTTCGAATGAAAACGGTGTGAAGTGCGTGTATGCTCTAAACAAGTCGGCACACAGTAATGCTTGTGCAGCCGCTTGCATTTGCTCTTTTCGCCCCAGAAACTGTATGACTTGTTGTAGCAAATCTGGACACCGGAGAGTATGGTAGCCCCAGTTGCGTGCAGTATACGAATAAAGGGGGTGCTGATCTATCCGCATTTCCAAATCCTCCCATGTTCTGCACGGGCCGGATTCGAACACGTCAAAGGAAAGATATGTGAGGCATTTCATCGCAATGTCTCGCTCTGCTTCGGAGAACCACTGCCGTCGTGTCCGCTCAAAGTATTCTTGAGTTGTGTAGTGGACCAAGCGAATGATGCCGCTTTCTTCGTCGACGGTTACCAGCCCTGCGCAGACCGACACCATATCTTCGATTTGCGGCATGTTTTCTTCGTCAAGCTCAGACTCGCCTTCCTCGACGGCAAGAATAAGCTGCAACTCATTCATTCTGAGTTGAGTTTTTGCACAGGTGATCCAAGATAGAACCTGTATGGCCAGTTCCTCCGAATCGTCGTCCAGGCCTTTGATTCGCTTCATAGCCTCGTCGTACGCATCATCGTAGGCCTTTTGGCCAGTGGTGAAATTGTTCAAGATGGCCTTCATTTTTTTGAGCGTTTTCTTGGTTCGCACAGCATCGAAATACAGCTGGGCAAGCAGAAACCTAAAGCATCCAATGAGCAAGTGAACCAGTCTCGTGGCAAAATAAAAGACGTACATTCCGTCCGCCGCCTCTGTGATTTTTGTCTTGATATCTTCCCGGCACTTCTCGAGCAGCGACAGACCGGAGAGTGATATTTGGTCGTCTAGGTACCTCTCCATGTCTTCGTCATGAGCCCGAATCTCGAGTGTCATTTTGGCGTCGAAGCACTTGGCGACTTCGGGGATGTGCCTGGAAGTGATGAAGACATCCACTGCACAGATACTTTGAAGTGCAAAGATCTCGGACAGGAGTTCAGATCGGCAGCCGCCGGAAACTTGGCACTCATCCAGAGCGTCAACGAGAACAAAGACTCGCGAGTAGAGAGCGCTGACGGAGCGAAGCAGTGTCGAGATTTCACCGACCGTTGGCCCTCGCTTGCTTGCGTAGTCGTCATGCAGCGTTTTAACACTGATTGGCATGGACGGCTGGCTCTGTACCAGCTGCCGCAGCAAGTTTGAAAGGAGGTGCTTGACATCCTGCTCGCTGTGGCGACGGAAATTGCAATAAATGTAAGCGATTCCGATGCTCACATCGTTCCCGAAGCGGGATGTGAGCTCGTCAACCACAATCGAGGTAAGCATTGTTTTTCCGGCGCCTGGGATCCCTGGGCAGAAGAGAGTTTGGCCTTTGGCCATCAGCCAAGTCTGGAATTCGGTCGATTCCAGCAGCCACAGCCCCGTCCCTTCCTGACGGCGCCGAATGAAATCGCTCTGTATGGCAGCATAGTCGGTCGGGGTGATCCAATCGAGAATTCTGCGTTTTTCTTGGCGGCGCTCCTGTGCATCCTGACGCTCATTCAGGAGATCTACGCCGGCTTTCGTTGCTTGGGAGGTTTGGCTGCGACGCTGTGTGAGCTGGTAGAAGAGAGAAGAAAAAGCCACACCAGCGTATCATACCTGGCAATATTTGTTTGAAACGTGTTGAGGAGAGTGACGTTCGCCACAATGCGGCTCCGCAGGTTCTGCACATCGGCAGGTTCCCATTTGAGCTGCTTCCATACTCTCTTGATACGCTTGCCAATGCCATCTTGATCTGCTTTGAGCTCATTATATTTGCCCAGCGTCTCATTCAGTTCTTGAAGGACATTATGACAGCCGGCGATAAGTTCATTGAGCTTTTTCTCTTGTTCATCGTCGAGGGTTTCCTTTTTGACTTGGATGTATTGAAGGACGGTCGAAAGGCTCTTGACTCTGTTGACGACCCTGGTCAGTACAGGCATATTTTACTTATAAAGGACATCGCCAGGTGACCTACTCATCAGAGATGGCTGCGAACTGGCCTGGTGCGTCGGTAACGTCTTTGCGGATCTTGTTGACGAGCTGAAGAACGGCGATGAAGTCGCCTACACCAACGCCGAAACTCATAGAGGGCAGGTTCCGGGATGTTCCTTTTCTCGCTAGCGGTAGAATCCGAGTGAAATAAATTCTTGAGAACAAAGGATTTGTATTGAGACGTGAATGCTTAAGAAATGGTTGTGATGTGAACAAAGAAGATTGCATCGACAAGGTCCTGCAATTTAACCTGACTTTTATGTGGCATCATCTGGCAAGGCAGAATGTGATTGCTGCCCAATGGCGACAGCAGAAAGCGTCGCCTTGCTGACATGCAAAACAACGCTGCATGGATCAGCTGATGGCTGGATTTGGCTATCGCTCCGGGTGCAGTTTCCGCCGGAACAATGGAAATGTTCACCCTGCTCAACTGAGAAGAGTTTATTTGGAAAGACGATGGTTGTATTTGCAATTGAATATCAGAGGATTGGCTTTCAAGGGGCATGATGTGTTCACGGTTAGTTGTGCCTTGCTCCAATTCATCAGTCGCATGGGCAAACCAGTCATGGGCCCTCCAGACTGTTTTTTTCGGTAAGTAGTTCTCAGCATCTTCTCTCATTCAAACGCACCAGCAGAGTTGTTTTGGTTTTTGAGAAGGTTCATAAAACTCAGGTTGATGTAATCAAATTAACAGCTATGCCAACAAAGACTTGGCCAAATCAAGTGGATAACTTATGAACTAGGTATTTGCAGGGCAACGCTATGCTAAATTATGGCCTGTGGCGGTAAGACGACCCACTGACAGACCTAAACGGCCCGCGCTTAGTGCACTTCTCCATTTTACAAGCATGTGGAGCCTGCTGATGGGGTTGGGTGGCATCGATCTTGGAAGCGAAACGATTCACAGATGGGTTGATAAAAGCAGAAAAAATCTCCTAGAGACGGACTGCGCGCCTTCTAATTGAGTGTATGTCTGCCTTGTACCTGCATGGCATTTCCTGGGAACGTGTCCGAATCCTTTGTCTGATCACGCCCAGGCGAAAGCGAAGGCGGTGAAACGTGGTAGAATGCGCGGAAACGAAGCATGACCCTCCTTGCTGAGATGCCCGCCCCTCCTCCTCCTGTTGTTTTCCTCCCTTGCATCCTTTTTTGTCAAAAAAATGAGTTCCCTAAAGGTATCGCGAAAGCACCTTGCCGTGCGGGACAAATGCGGTGCCTGCGGCGCCACCATTGTGCGCCACGAGCGCGTCGTTGCTTGTAAGTTTTGTCTTGTCCAGCATGTTTTGGCAGTCGTCGCGCCCGGGGTTGTCTGACGAGTCGGCAGTGCTGGGCACAGATGACGGGACGGAGTGCAGCGGCGAGGTGACGCGCCCGTTTTTGTTTCCGCGACACGGGAGCGGGGTGACAAAGGTGGACGGCTGGCAGCTGTGCCGGGCGGCGCAGTGCGCGAGCTGCGATGCGTCGCCCGAGTGCGTGACGGTGCACCGCGACTGCTACGAGATCTTCAAGCAGTCGTGCCTGGTGTCGTTTGATGACGCCAGCAGGAGCTTGCTCCTGGACCGGCTGTGGACAATCGCGGCGTGGCGGTCGCCATGGGCCCGCCCGGCGTCGGTGGTGCGTCTCGCCGACGACGGGCTCTGGGACAACACTCCGAGGGCTCACCAGCTGGAGCTGGCAGGCGTGGCGGACATGCTGGGGATGCGGCATCTGATCCGGCTGCCGCGGGGGCTGTTGGAGAAGATCCTCGCGCTGACGCCCGACGCGCCCTTTTGGCGAGTGGTGTCGGTGTTCTGCGAAGCGAGGCGGACCCGGTTCCTGGACACCTGGCAGCTGGTGCGGCTGCCGCTGGCCTTGGTGCTGGATTGGAAGCGCGGCACGCAGATGGCGTATGCGTCCAAGGGGAAGCCTGGGTCGGCCTTGCACGACACGACCGCCAAGATGTTCGCCGGGCTCAGGTACACGCGCATCACCATCGGCCACCGCGGCATCAGCCAGATCGAGCGTCTGACAGAGTGGCCCCGGAACGAGGGCACGACGACCTCGAAGCAGGCCTTTGTCGTCACAGCGTCTGCTGCGCTGGAGGATGCGCAGGTGGAAATTAGAGTGGGTTGTTTCTGATTCATCACCTATTTTGTTTTTGGCTTGGCATATAACTACATGACTGACTGTTTAGGATGGCTTTGTGCGCTTGCGGTTCCCCGAGAATTGTCCGCCGCCTGTCGTCTGGAACACGAGCACGCCGCCTCCTCCCGAGGAATGCAATCTGATCGATTCTGCCTCGTTCAGCGTGCCGGCGTCCTCGTGGCAGAGCCTGACGGGACAGTTCCGCGTGGTCGACTATCAAGAGTGCCACGGACTGACCTTTTTCTGCCAGGACGAGGACATTGTGGGCATCCACGTGCACAAAGAAGGGGATGACGACGCCTCTCGGTCATTTTCGCGCCTCGCATATCCCAGCCCATACATTGCGTGGATCTACCTGCCCATCGTGCGCGGCGACTTCATCATCGGCATGCGCGCGCGCAAGACCAGCCGGGGCATGGTCTTGCTGGTGAGTGTGTGGAGGGGGGGGGGGGGGGACTGGGGCCCGGCCAATGCTGACCCGTGCTAGGTCCACATGTACCTTGCAGGCCTGGTCAACATCGGCAAGGTGGATCTGCCGGCGCCGCCGGAACCGGAGGACGTGCTGCTGGGCAACAGCTACCAGTTCAACTTTGTGTACGGCGAGCCGGACAGCGCGGGCCAGCCGCTCATCGTGGGGACGAGCGTGGACATGCAGCGCTGCTGCGACCGGTACATTGTCACCGATTTCCGCATGCGACTGACCGCCTCGCAAAAGGGGGTGCAGTCGGTGTTTTTTTCGACGGCCGACCTTTGCAACGTGACGGCGGTGGACATCTTCCGCGACCCCAGCAACAACCATTGCCGGGGCATCATCGTCTGGTACCAGAACAGGTCTGGCCGCGCGCTGGGCCAGTGCAGCCGCCCGACGGACGAGGTAGTCTCCGTGAAGCGGCCGACGCACATCTGCATCGGCAACGGCCGCAGCGAGATCAAGTCGATGCCGGGGACGTTCCGATTGCTGGCCGACGCGGCATGCGACCCAGACCACACGCACGAGAGCCCCGACTGGATATGCCATGAGATCGGCTCGGCCATGCTAGGGTTTGTTTTCCGCACCAGCCAAAGCGGCATTTTCACCTACATCTGGGTCGACTATAAAACATTCCAGAAACGGAATGCCGCCTTGCCGCTGCCGGAGAGGCCCAACTTGGCAGCCGCATAGGTGTTGCCCACGCCATACACTTGATCCGTCTAGAGAGAAAGGGATCGAGAGACAAGAACAAAGGAAACAAAAACAAAAACACACAACTCTGCTTTGACAATCGGCTGGATCACAACTAGTCATTGAACTAAGAAACACAGCACTCTGATTTTGAAGTCTACAAATCCTACATGCCAGAATAAATTGAGTTACTGGCCTCTCTCCTTGTCGTTGTTGTTGGTCGTCCTTGGAACGTTAGTACGTAGTTGCAGTGCCATCTTATCAATGGTGATTGGAATACGTTCGTGAGGTTACTTCAAGTAATAACCAAAGCTGACCAATCGGACCTCACCCCTTCCACAAAGCCTGGAATGGTGGATGAGGTGACTTCAAGACGAACCTGCTTAGTAATTATATATATGTTCGAATGACCTATCACGGCGGCGAAACAATAATAACCGACTTGCATATGGCCAGGATCCCATTGTGATAACTCATTTGACGGACTGTATCCTATTGGTTGTGGACAGGTAGCCCCCCACGCCCCTGTTGGTTCTGTCCTTTTCTATCATATTGGCTCGACATGGCTGCAGAGTTGCAGGCGTTCGATTCGGGTGCCAGGAACGTCCAAAACCCGCAGAGGAGTGTGATCTTGCGCGAGACCGCAAAGAGACATGGCAAACCAAGTGGAAAAAAAAGGGCGATTTAAGCTTCAGAGCAGCGAAACATGCCGTGTGGATACGCCGAGACGCGACCCGAGCGAGATGCCGAGATGCCGGCCTGCGTCACCGGAGAGATGCCGGCCCGCTTGGCAGCTATTTAGCAGCGTCATTGCCTGTGCAGATTAGACAATGTGGGAAAGCTGAGAGAAAAAAGAGAGAAAAAAAGAGAGAAAAAAAAAAGAAAAAAAAGAGAAAAAAAAAGGGAGCATTCGCGGCCATGGAACCAGGCACGGCACGGCACCGTCCCCGCTTCGACGACCTGCCGCTGCATCCCGGCGACCCCCCCGGCTCGGCCTGGGGGCTGTGGGGACCGGACGACGAGCTGGGCACGCTGAACCTGCTGGATGGCGGCACAGTCAGGGCAGCGGTGGCGGAGGTGGTGACGGGGGAGCGGATTCCGGTCAGGTGCGTTGCGGGGTGACGATGGAAGTGAGCGTGCTTTGTCCAGGATCGCCCCCGCCTGCTCCGCCGCCGGCTTGCTCTCGCTTCGCTTGCTGACCCCCCGACAGCCTGCCCCTGAACGGCCTCGTGCGGCCGATGAACCCCGTGCGCAAGCCCTGCGAGCACCGCATCATTGCCAAGGCGCAGGCCAACGACGACGAGGTAGGCATTGCTGTCTTTTTTTACTTGCTCTGCTCACTGCAGCTCCACATCAACACGCAAGGGGCCAGCCACTGGGACGGCCTGCGGCACTATCCCTACCAGACGACGCGGCAGTATTACAACGGCGCCACGCAGGACGACATCTCGGGGCCGTCGCCGACCACGCGGATCGGCATTCAGAGTGAGTAGCCGGCACGTGATGACAGGACAGAAACCGTCTAATCTGTGCCCTAGACATGGCCGCGGCCACCATTACCGGCCGCGGCGTGCTCGTGGACTGGCATGCCTGGAAGGCGGCGCAGGATCCGGCGCCGCCGCCGCCCGACCCCTTTTCGAGCCACGGCATCCCGCTCGACGAGATCTTGGCGGCGGCGGCGGCCCAGAACGGCCTCGCCTTCCGGGCCGGCGACATTCTGCTCGTGCGCACGGGCTGGATGGCGGCGTACCGGGGGCTCTCGCGGGCGGAGCAGGCGGCGCTGCCGCAGCGGGCGCGGCGGACGTCCATCGGGCTGGCGGCCAGCGAGGCGGCGCTGCGGTGGCACTGGGAGACGGGGTTCGCGGCGGTGGCGTCGGACACGGTGGCCTACGAGGCGTGGCCGAGCCCGCGGGGCTGGCGCGGCACCTGCCTGCACGAGGTGTTCCTCAGCGGCTGGGGCCTGCCCGTGGGCGAGAGCTTCGACCTGGAGGCGCTGGCGGCGCGGTGCCGCGCGCTCGGCAAGTGGTCCTTTTTGTTTGTGAGCGTGCCCCTGCACGTGCCGGGGGGCGTGGCCAGCCCGCCCAACGCGGTGGCCATTTTGTAGAAGATAGCATTTCCATTTTGTAGACTGAACAAGATATTTTCTAGACTAGAGAACAAACCGGTACATGGGGTGGGCGTCGCCGAGGTCGGCCACGTCGGCCGGGACGTGGTCGAGGTCGCTGTGCCCGTGGAGGCGGTCCCGCTGGCGGTTCTGCCAGCGCAGGCTGAGGCTGAGGGTGGCGGTGAGGGCGGCGGCGGCCAGCAGCAGGCCGGCGCAGACCCACATGCCGCGGGTGTACCAGGGCTTGTCGGCGCTGGGGAAGAGGTGGGCGCCGAGGATGGGGCCGCACTGGCCGATCATGCCAAAGATGGCGAGGCCGGCGCCGCGCTTGGAGGAGGAGCCCTGGTTGTCGGTGACCCAGGTGAACATGAGGGCGACGGCCGGGAAGACGCCGGCGCAGACGAGAAAGGTGGCCATGTAGCGCACGCCAATGGTGTGGACGGTGGCCAGGACGACGTAGCCGACGGCGCCGACGAGGCAGAAGCCCAGGATGAAGGCGCCGCGGTTGCGCACGCGGTCCGAGGCAAAGCTGGAGGCGACGCAGAGGAAAAAGGCGGCCAGGTAGGGACAGGCCGACAGGCCCTGCGCCCGCAGCGAGGTGTAGCCCATGGCGGTGAGGATGGTGGGCAGGTAAGCCGGCAGCGAGCCGAAAGCCGTGTTGAGGCAGAAGATGATGAGCGCCTGCAGGTAGTTCTTGTAGTCGGCAAAGGCGGCAAACACCTGCCGCAGGTTGAGCGTCTTCTGCTGGTCGCGGCCGCGGGCGCGCACGGCGCGCTGGCTGATGATCTGGTTGTCGCGCGCCGACAGGAAGCGGCACTCGGACGGCGCGTTGGGCAGGTAGACGTAGGCGACGACGGCGAGGACGAGGGTCGGTGCTCCTTCTGTCGGGTTAGCCATTCATTTCCATTTCCAGCCGAGATGGACGCTGACCAATCACAAACAGCAGCTTCCAGTTGGCCACGGCCGTCTTGGCGTGGACGATGCCGTAGGCCAGGGCCGAGGCAAAGCAGCTGGCCAGCGGCGAGAAGGAGATGAAGATGCCGTAGCGCACGCCCATCTCGCGGCGGTGGTAGAAGAAGCTGAGGTACAGCGCCACAGCCGGCACGAAGCCCGCCTCGAAGCCGCCGATCAGGAAGCGCAGCACCAGCAGCCCGGCAAAGCCGCCCTGCACCGCCTGCAGCATGCTCATCGCGCCCCAGCCGACCGCCATCAGCGCCGTCCACAGGCCCAGGGGCACCACCTTCCACACCAGGATCAGCCAGTGGAACGAGATGTAGCCGACGTACAGCAGCGTCACCGCCAGCGAGTACTGCTTGGACGTGATGCCCCATTCCTTGCCCATGCCGGCCGTGTACGCATTGCCAATGTTTCCCCGGTCCAGGTTCGAGACCAGATAGAGCGAGCCGACGCTGTTTGTGAGTGTCTTGTCTAGAGAGAGAGAGGGAGGCTCACAGGGGAATCAGCACCCAGTCGAGTTTTTGCACGGCACGCGCCTCCTCTTCCTTGGTGTACGACAGCTCATTTGTGTCTTTGGTCGCGAGCTGCTCTTCCGTTGACAGGGCTTGGCCTTCCAGGTCGCCGAGTTTCGTCTCGGCCATGGTGGATGTGAGGATTGAGGGAATGAGAGAAGAGAAGAAAAGAAATGACGAGACATGCTGGACAAGGGCGTAATATACCTCCAACGCGACACAATGGACACACAACTGCAGCTGACAGCACAATTGATAGCTGACAGAACAATTGATAGAGCAGACCTGTCGATTTTGCGGAGACGCGCGAGTCTGGGGTCGTTCCACGGTGGAGACGCTTTCCGGCTCGGCATCATGCCGACGCCATTCTTCGCGCGCCGGTGTAAGTCGTCGGCATTGTCTGCTCCACGTGCCAGTTCGTCCGCCCATTTATCGACGTATCGGCAGCATGGGTTTGACCAGATGCCAAGTCGATTTCACCATGGGCTCTCTCACCAGCGATGAGTTCACCATCCTCACCCCCAACGCCATGCTTGGCTATGGCTACCGCCTCGACCACTTCTGGTACGGCGTCACCCGGTACCGGCCCGCCGCCATCATCGTCGACAGCGGCTCGACCGACGGCGGGCCGTACAAGCTCGGCATGAACAAGATGACCTGCGGCCGCGGCTCCTACGTCCGCGACCTCGAGCCCATGCTCGACGCCTGCTTCCATTTCGGCATCAAGCTCCTCATCAGCTCCGTCGGCGGCGACGGCAGCTCCAAGCACGTCGCCGAGATGCTTGCCATGGTCACCGAGATCGCCCAGCGCCGGGGCTACCGCTTCAAGGTCGCCACCATCGACGCCGGCCTCGACCGTGACCTCATCAAGCACCGGCTGGCCCAGGGCCGCGTCCATCCCTGCGGGCCCGTCGGGCCGCTGCTGCCCGAGGTCGTCGACCGTGCCGTGGACGTGGTGGCTCAGATGGGGGCTGAGCCGTGAGTTCCCTTCCTTCCGGTGTTGCGCATCGCTCATGGCAGATTCATCGAGGCCCTCCAAGGCGACCCCGACATCATCCTCGGCGGGCGGTCCTACGACCCGGCGCCCTTTGCTGCGTTCTGCCTCGCTCGCGGTGTCAGCGACGGCGTTGCCTGGCACATGGGCAAGATCATGGAGTGCGGCGGCATCTGCGCCGTGCCCAAGGGCCGCTCCATGATCGCCACCCTGCGCCGCGACTCGTTCGACCTGACGCCGCTCGCGCCCGAAGAGCGCTGCACGCCGCTGTCGGTCGCCTCGCACACGCTGTACGAGAAGACCCGCCCGGACCGGCTGCCCGGACCCGGCGGCGTGCTCCACCTCGACCGTGCCCGCTACGAGCAGATCACCGACAAGACCTGCCGCGTAGCCGGCGCCGTGTTTGAGCCCACGCCCTACCAGGTCAAGCTGGAGGGCGTCGCCCACCTGGGCTACCGCACCATCTTCATCGGCGGCATCCGGGACCCCATCCTCGTCGGCCAGATCGACGACTTTCTCGAGCGCGTGCGCGCGTACACGCAGAACCTGTTCCCCGAGCTCGACCAATCCGAATCGTGCCGTCTCCTCTACCACGTGTACGGCAAGAATGGCGTCATGGGCCCGCTGGAGACCGCCGCGGTGACGCCACACGAGGTCGCCGTTCTTGGCGAAGTCGTGGCGCCGACCCAGGAGCTGTCGTACACCATTGCCAACAATGCGCGCGCGTCCATCCTGCACTTTTCGTATCCGGGCCAGATGGCCACCGCCGGCAACTTTGCCAGCCCGCTGTCGCCGCACGAGCAGGAGGCCGGTGCCGTCTTCAAATTCAGCCTCTACCACCTGCTGGACCTCGACCCGGGCGAGCCGGTCTCGCTCTTCCCCGTCACCATGCACGACATTGCCGCCGCCGCTGGCACAACGCCTGCCGCCGTCTCTCTGCCCGACCCGGCCGCCCTGCGCGCCGTCGAGAGCGGCTCGCTCGCGCCGCTGACGTACAAGACCGTGCCCGAGGGTGCCGCCACCATGGACCAGCTGGCCCGCATCGTGCGGTCCAAGAACTCGGGCCCCTTTGAGCTGACCTTTGACATCATGTTCGACACGCCCGCCGTCTACCAGCGCGTCAAGGCCGCCGACGTGCTGACCAACGAGGTCGTCAAGTCGCTCTATGGCGTGCGCGACGAAGACATCCTCACCAACATGTACTTTGACCCGGCCCTGGCCTGGAAGTGCACCATCAAGCGGCCCTGGCCCCAGGGCAGCGTCGGCGAGATCGACACCCTCGGCACCCAGCAGCACGCTCCCCTTCTCAGCATCCGCGTGCCGGACGCCACGGTCACGGCCACCGCAGCCACGGCAGACACTGTGGACAGGTCGTCGTTTGGCTCCGAGGCCATCGTCCGCGAGCTGTGGGTGGGCATGGGGCTGCCCGAGGCGGCCTTGGCCTCGCTGTCGCTGCCCGGCGACGACCAGAAGCCCGCCCTGCCGTCGTCCTTCAAGCTGGGCCCCCTGGCCCAGAGCACCATTGCGCTGTCGGCGCTGGCGGCCGCACAGGTGCACGCGCTGCGCAACCAGCTGGACGCCGTTCCCCGCGTCGAGGTGGCCCTCGAGGACGCCGTGGTCGAGTACAAATCCGAGCGCCTGTACCTCCTCGACGGCCAGCCGACCCCGTCGCCCTGGGGGCCCATCGGCGGCCTGCACCCGACCGCGGACGGGTACGTGCGCATCCACGACTCCTTCCCCAACCACCGGTACGGCGCCCTGGCGCTGCTGGGTCTGCCGCCAGACGCCACGCGCGCCGACGTCTCGGCCCGGACGGCCGCCTGGGCCGCCATCGACCTCGAGAACGCCGGGCTCGACAGCCGCCTCGCCATCTATGCGCTGCGCACCTTTGGCCAGTGGGACGCCCTGCCGCAAGCGCGCGCGCTCGCCGACCTGCCCGTCCGCATCACCGAGATCGCCCCCGGCCCGCCGGGCTGGCCCGCCCGTCTGGCCGCCGCCGGTGCCGACCGCTGCTTGCGCGGCCTGCGCGTGCTCGAGATGAGCCGCGTCATCGCCGCGCCCCTGGCTGGCAAGACCCTCGCCGCCCACGGCGCCGACGTGCTCTGGGTCACCTCGCCCAGCCTGCCCGACCTGCCCGCCATCGACCGCGACTTGGCCCGCGGCAAGCGCACCGTCCAGCTCGACATCCAGAACCGCCCGGCCGACAGGGCCACCCTGCTCGCCCTCGCCCGCTCCTGCGACGTCTTAATCCAGAGCTTCCGCCCCGGCGCCCTGGCCACCGCCCACCCGGGCCTGTCGCCCGAGGAGCTGGCCGCTGCCGCCGGCCCCGCCGGCATCGTCGTCGCCAACCTCTCCGCCTTTGGGCCCGACGGCCCCTGGGCCGGCCGCCGCGGCTTCGACTCCCTCGTCCAGACCTGCTCCGGCATGAACGTCTCCGAGGCCCAGCACTATGGCGCCGGCGAGCCCGCCCGGCCTCTGCCCTGCCAGGCCCTCGACCACGGTGCCGGCTATTTGCTCGCTGCCGGCATCCTCGCCGCTCTGCACCGCCGCGCCGTCCAAGGTGGCGCCTACCGCGTCGACGTCTCCCTCGCCGGCGTCATGAAGTACCTGCGCAGCCTCGGCCAGTATCCCGGCCGCACCGGCTTCGACGGTGTCCCCGACTACACCGCTGCCTCCGACGTGCCATCCCATCTCGAGTCGCGCGGCACCGGCTTCGGCCTGCTGCAGGCCGTGCGCCACAGCCCCAAGATCGACGGCGCCATGCCCGGCTGGGACATCATGCCGAAACCGCTTGGCAGCGACACCCCCGAATGGCTGGTGTGAATGTTTTTCTTCTGTAGCTGTAGTTTGTAGCAATGGCCACTCTGGGACAAGAACGCGTTCCAATTCATGTGACTTCGCGTCAGAGCCCCCGAACAAGAAGGCGTGGTCCTGTCCGCACTTGCCTACTTGAGCACAGCCGTAGAGTGGGAAGGAGCGATACCTTCTCCTGTTTTCCAGCCTTCGCCAGTCTTTCTTTCTTTCATCATGATCATCTTAGAAGACGGGCTTGGAAAGCAGGCTGCATCAATGAAACATCAGAAGTGGGGAATGTGTCTACAGACAGTATGGTCTGAAGGCGGCCGGATTGGGGTTGTCTCCCATGAAGCGAAATGAGCCAGATGGTTTGTTGTATTACGAAGAGATTGCTCTCAAGCCTCTAGTGGGATTCCTCTCTCGTCACTTTACTCATACTCAGGTCGTGATTAAGAAAACCAATAACGTTGGCTTAGTCGAGTGGGCAGCTTGCGAATTACTCGACATTTAGAACAAGATGGATTCTCACTCACCTTTGACGGCCTTATAGAAACCCTGTTTATGTCCGTTGTACTACGTTTTCATATTCTGTAACGTTTTCCCGTTCCATCACAACCGCTCGCTGCTGTCGTCGGCCCTCTCGTCTTCTCTTTCTCTTTTTTTCCATCCTTCCTAGGCCGTCTTGGCAGACGTGGGAATGGTCCCAAACCGGTGCGAGCGAGCTACATTCTGTCAGCATACGGTTAGCAGGCCGGAAAAGCTTTGTTCTACAAGCGCGTGGAGTCTGCATCCACGCCGGGAACGCCAGAATCAGCCTGGGAGTCAGCAGGAGCGCCAGCCAGAGAATCAACGCATGCAGAGACACGTGGGCTCAGCGCTGTTTTTCAAGTTTTGGAGGCACGAGAGAAAGAAATAGAGCAGAGACGGAGAACAGAGAAAGCCAGTTCAGCCTCGCGATCTGGGCATCCGGCAACAGGAACCGGGAGCCAATCTTTAGTCTCGCCAAGGCTTTTGCCAAAGCTGCTTTGCCAAGGCCTACTTGGGGCGGCGCCACTGGTAGCAACAAGCTTTGGGGAGCTCTTGGCCAAGTTGTCAAAGGCGGCGGGGTGCCTAGAAGTCCCGAGACTTATGCAAGCCAAGCAGAGCAGGCGCAGGAACGTAGCGGTAGGTTAGAGCGTGAGTGACGCAGGCCGGCGACGGCTTCAGGCCAAGAAAGCCAAGCTGCTCCCCAGTCTATATTTCCAAGCAACCGACGACCCAGTTTGGAAAGTCGGCCGTCGTCGTACAGATCTCCGTAATCCAGTGTTTTTTTTTTTTTTTACCGAAGAACAATCTTGCAGATATTCGGAAGGAGCTCGCAGACCACTGCCTCTTGTTTTGCCTTTGTGAATGCACTCATGAAGCCAGAGCGACAGCTTACGTGCTCGAGTCTCAACACCAATGATATTGTTTGCTAACACATGTAGATTTGCGCACTTGAGCCACTCAATTGCAGAGTTGTTGCGGGCCTCGTCGGTCGCAAATAGACGCACAAAGGCAGACCGAACAGCATCATCATCACCATCACTACCATCGAAATGAGCCATCTCCCCAGACATGGGCAAGACGTGGTTGCATTCCCTGTGGCCCGACGAGACGGACCGTCTCGCCAGCCTTGCACGTCTGCCGTCTGTCGCCTGCCATCCTGCGTTGGCGGCCATCAAGGTGCCTCGAGTTGAGCGAGAGCTCGAGTCTGAGCCTAGAGACCGCTCCCTGATCGGCCGCGCATGTGGCAGCGCGCCTAGTTGTCACCAGCTGGAACGGTGTAGAAGGTGCCACCGCGCTGGGGCTCCCGCTTTTCAGCGCTGCTCTCATCGTCCGCAATAGAGTAGAGAGTGCCGCCACGCTGGGGCTCCCGCTTTTCAGCACTGCTCTCGTCATCCGCAACGGAATAGAGGGTGCCACCACGCTGCGGCGAACGCTTCTCGGCGGCGTTCTCGTCATCCGCGATGGAGTAAAGAGTGCCGCCACGCTGAGGAGAACGCTTTTCAGCGGTGCTCTCATCGTCCGCAATGGAATACAGAGTGCCGCCACGCTGAGGGTCCCGCTTTTCGGCGGTGCTCTCATCGTCTGCAATAGAGTAGAGAGTGCCGCCGCGCTGGGGCGAACGCTTCTCGGCGGTGCTTTCGTCATCCGCAATGGAGTAAAGGGTGCCGCCACGCTGTGGCGAACGCTTTTCGGCACCGCTCTCGTCATCTGCAATGGAGTAGAGAGTCCCGCCGCGCTGGGGCTCCCGCTTGTTCTGAAAGGCTGGACGCCAGTTAACACGAGATTCGGCTGTCTTCCAAGCAGGGAGACCTTGCTAGGCTCCATGGACGAGTATACAGTACACACCTGGGGCGGCGATGGCCAGGCTGGCCAGAGAGGCGACGAGGACAGCACTGAAGCGCATGTTGGGCAACGGGGATGAGCGGGTTGGGTGTTTCTGGGTTCTGCTGGGGCGGTGATTGTGTGCCTGCTCGTTCTGCACTTTGGTCACTGCTGGTTTGGCGAGTGGCCTGATATCAGCAGCATACTGTGGCAAGAGGGCGTCTTTATAGGGACACTGACTCGAACGACAGAGACTTCATCAGCGCGGGTATACAGTAAGACAGGCCCGGGCAGTCAGAGCGAAACCGAGAATCTTGGCTCACCCGTAGGATTCCTGCAGCCATGCGGGACAGTAAGAAGGTGAGGTAATGCAGCAGGGTATGCAACCTGACGTGATTTCGGGGCATTACCACATTGTGGATATTGAGGAACTCGGGCAAGAGGGTAAATGCAGTGTAGCAGGAGAGCGAGAATGGCAGCGGCGTGGCAGTGGCAGCGACAGAGTGCAAGCAATACAGACAGAAGGCAGAAAGTAGTAAGATGGACTAACGGTTGTCATCGCTACTGATGTCGCCCTCATCCTCCTTGGCTGACGAATCTGGGCACGCTGACTTCACATTGAACACATTGAACACATTAAACAGCATCAGGTAAGACGTTTTTATCACTACGTAATGCATCTGTGGATTCTCAAACACCAAGCAACGACCAAGCAACGACCTAGTCCCCCAAGCACCCCCCCCCTAACACTTCTCGCTGTAGCTGATGGGCGGCACCTTGGTGTCGACCTTTTTCCAGAGCGGGTCGTGCTGCAGCGACTCGAGCAGGACGACGGCGCAGTGGTCGTGGTGCTCGTAGTGGGAGAGGGAGGCGGTCAGCGGGCTGCCGTCGCGGATGACCATGGCGAGGCTCAGCATAAAGTAGACGCAGTGGGTGAGGTGCTCGCTGCGCTCGGTGTAGACGGTGAGCTGGTTGTCGAGGACGCGCAAGAAGTCGGGGCTGTCGTCGCCGGGGACGCCGCGGGCGCTGCCGCCGTCGCCGCCGCGCACGAGCCCGCGCTGGTGGTAGGGGTCGGTCCACATGTTCCAGGGCCCGTTGGCGAGGTAGGCGTCGTTGGCGTAGTGCGGGCAGCCGGGCGGCAGCCAGGCGAACGTGAGCATGTCAAAGGAGCAGCCCTTGGCGTAGGCCTCGGCCGAGCTGTTGCCGCACGTGTGGCCGTGCTCGTCGGGCTGGCCGCGGTCGGCCGAGGTGGCGGTCTCGGCCACCGTCGCTGCTGTTGCAGCTGTAGTCGCCGTCGTCCCCCCCGCCGCCCGAATCACGCCCGTCGCCCTCGCCATGATGCCCACGCCCAGCAGCACCAGCAGCACATAGGCGCACACGGTCGCGGCGGCGTAGGCGACGAGCCGCGTCGTCACGACCGTCCGGCCGTGGTCCGGGCAGTGCGAGCAGTGCGGGCACGGCGAATGGCGCGGCAGTTCGGCTGACGGGCTGCTCTCAATCTCCGTGTCTGCGTCCTGCAGCGCCTCGGCTTCCGCCTTGGAGCCGTCGACGCGGGTGTAGGCCTGGGACGGCCGGCGAGACCAGGGCAGGGCCATGGTGAAGAGGATGCAAAGGGTGAAATGCAGAGACAAGTTCTGTCGGCAGTGACAGAGACAGTGACAGACGACAGGTCTATGAATTCAGAAATTTCAGAGGTGAAGGAGCGCTGGGTGGTTTTGAATGACATAAGCCGTCCACGTAATTCGTGCAAGTGGGCAAGTGGTGTTGGTGTCCGCCTGCGGGCCGGCTGAGGAAGGCGCGAGGGGGCCGTTTCCAGCCTGTATTTCCAGAGCTCTTGGAGCTGCAATTTGCCCGATTCACCGATTCACCGATTCAACCTCGCTCGACATGGACTCCAAAGACGAAAGCGTGCCGTTTCTGGACGAGACGCCTCTCGCGCCGGCGCAGGCCGAGAGGGCCAGCCGCCGACGCCCGCCGCCGCCCTTGTGGCTGTCCAGCCTGCTCGTGTTTCTGGCGACGTCGTGTCTCTGGGCCGTCGGCCTCTTTGTTATGGGCTTTGGGTCATCGTCGTCATCGTCGTCGCCATCCTCATCCTCTTCAGTCGCCCTCGGCCGCCCTCCCCTCTTTGACCGCACCAAGACCATCGACTGCGGCCACACAATGGCCGAGGCGCGCCAGAACTGCGTCTACGACATCCTGCTCAACCACTGGGTGCCGCGGCCGTGCGCGGACGAAAACGCGATCCAAGAGTACCAGGCAGACGGGTCGTGGCTGCCGTACGCAGACGCCAACCACACGCAGCCGCTGGCGCTGGACGAGCTGGGCACGCGGGACTACTACTACACGAACGAGCGCGACCACATTGTGCACTGCGCGATGCTGTGGCGCAAGCAGTATCGGGCGTTTGTGGAGGGCCGGCGCTACATGGACATGCTGGTGGGCGAGTCGGAGCACACGATGCACTGCTCGCAGTACCTCATCGACATGACGGACAAGGGGCGGGACTTTCGAAAGGACCCGATCAAGGTGTTTGTGGGGGTGACGGGATGTCTGGTGAGGGGAGATGGGTGGTAGGGTGCGGCAGAACAGCAGAGCAGAGCAGCAGAGCAGCAGTGTAGAACGAGTACAATTTGAGCGGTGACGATTGGAAAATAATCAATCTATTGGCGTGGCTGTCTGAAGAACCTTTGATCTATTGGCAGGATCTGCTATCGAGACGATCTTTTAAAAGTCCCCGTCCGCTGGTACCGCTCCGAGTTCTCCAGGTACGTGATGGGGTTGGCCGAGTCCCGGTCCAGCGTCCACTTGCGGACGGCCTCGTAGTCGCGGCACGTGTGCACCGTGTCAAAGGCGGGCATGAGCCAGTTGCCGTTTTCGGACCAGCCGGTGGGGAGGAGGGTCATGTCGGCCGTGCACATAATGCTGTGCCGCAGGCTATCGAGGCAGTGTTCTGGCGGTCAGAGGGGGTTTCCACAGCTAGGCGCAATTGCTTACCGATGTGAGGGCCCGAAGAGGCAGCCATGTCGTAGTAGTCGGGGTGTCTGGACTTGCGGATGAAGTCCTGAGGGTCAGCACGCATTCTATTGGGCAAGGGGTCCCTTGCTCACCAGACAGTGGAGATCGTGCATGACGGTGACGCTGGGTGGTTAGCAGAGTGGGCGCCAGCACGGGGAGCAGCTGATCCCATCTTACATGGCCGAGTGCAGCCCGGTCTCTGGGTCTGTCCAGAGGTTCGCGCCTGGAAACGCCTGCCGGGCCTCCTCGGGCGTGACAAAGACGTCGATGCCTAAAGTCAGTTTTGTCAGTCCGCAGTCTGCCGCTCTGGCTTTGTGTGGAAAGACCCACCCCCGATGAGCGCTTCCCAGGCCGCGTCGACCTCTGGGCTGGGCGTGCCGACGTAGTCCGGGGCCCCCTGGGGCCGGTACAGCTGATGGCTCTCGTTGTAGCGCAGCTTGGCCTGGAAGCGGAACGGGTGGAGCGTGGCCGGCAGCTGCTTGGTGGCGGGGGCTGTCGGGTCGGGGTCAGCATCAGAGAGAGCAGAGGGGAGAAGGCAGCGGAGTAGAGCACGCACGGAATTCGGTCTCGCGCCAAAAGGCCTTCTGGACGCAGGCCGCGTCGGGACGGGCAGAGAAGGAGGACACGGCGACGTAGACGGCGAGGACGGCGCACAGCAGCCAGGGCACGAGCTGCTTCCACGGGCGGGCGGCAGAGCGGCAGCGGAGGCAGGGCGTGTTCTCCAGGCGGTAGCAGAGGTCGCGCAGGGTGGCGTCCTCGAGGGAGGGCGCGCTGTCGCTGCTCTTGCGGGTGTCCATGGCGAGGTTCGGTGAGTCGAGAGTCGAGTTGAGGAGTCGTCGAGTCGGAGTCGAGTCGTCAGGGCGCAAGACCAAGACTCGAGACTCGAGACTCTCAGGGTGCTCCAAATGCCCATCCCGCCATGCCTTCACCCGCTGCAGTCGACTTACAGTGCACACGACTGTACCTTCTCACATAATGGCTGCTGCATGCACCCAACGTAAGCGTCTGACGTGGACACCATTGCGATCCTTCAGACGGCTACTTAAGCAGAGCACGGGCGACCAGGAATTCCGATACGAGGGTGAATTCCTGCTGCTTGCATCCAGGGGTCGCACTGCAATCCTTCATATTGAGTCGGCTGCGGTGCCACCGGCCGTACAATGTACGAGTGAGACGCTGTAATTACAAACAGGCGGTAAGCAGATAGGAGTCCGTCTGCCTAATTGGCGGACGCCAGAGCAGACGGCGGAAATGAAGCACGGAAATACAAGGCAAAAATAGAGGGCACAGATGGGCAAAATGGACGGCACAAGTAAAGGCACAAATGAAGACACAAAAATAAGCAGTAGAGTCAAAAGCCGAAAACCCGCGAGGCGCATCTGTCGATCTGCGCTCCACAGATCTGCACAGGCGGACGCGGCTAAGCCTCTGCTCAACAGGGTCGACAGCTGACAAAGCCCGCTTCCCGGCCCCCAATGGCAAGATTGCGTGCCACGTACCATGTATAGCAAAAGTGTAGATGCTTCCAGGGTGTGGCCGCTCGACAACTCCTTTTCCCGGCCACGTCTTCCCGGCCTTTGTGCCGGTCCTCCTCTGCAACTGTATGGCTCAGCAGCCGGGATGTCGGCATGGACGACAAGAAGGAGCGGAAGCGGCATCAGAACCGCATTGCGCAGCGGACCTACCGTGAGTTTGTTGCTCTGTCCCCTCGTCTGTCCCTCATTCGTCCCTCTTCTCACAGACAGGCCGCAACCAGAAACAGCGCATGCAGGCCCTCGAGGCCGCCCTCTGCTGGAAGCCTCCGGGCGAGCTGCTGCCCGGCCTGCCGAGCACGCAGGCCCTGGACATGCACAGCTTGCACAGCTTGCAGAGCATGCAGCTGCACGGGCTGTACGGCCTGCCAGACCTGCCCGGTCTCGCGGGCTCGGGCTTTGCGCCAGGCCTCAGCCAAGACTTTTCCATGGCCACCACAGCTGTCACCACGGCGGCCGGCCTCACGCCCATTCAGACGCCGGCGGCTGGTGGGACGGATGTGACCGGCGAGAGTCCGGGTGGCCCAAGCCAAGAGGTGCCAAGGCCAGCCAAGACCAGCTCGTCCCACAAGCCGTCGCTGTCCTGGGACGTATCCGATTCGGCGTCGGCACCGGGCTCGTCGCTCGACGAGAGGACGTCGTGGCTGCCGCCGGACGACTTTCCGGAGGACTTGATAGACGCGAGCCTGGAGAGCGAGGCCGAGGGACACGCAGGGCCGAACGAAGCCCGAGAGGAGGGAGAGGGGGGCGAGCCAGCTGCCCCGACAGCTTCGACAGCCCCGACAGCCCCGACAACCCCGACAGCCCCATCCGTCCCATCAGCCGCATCGGCTCCATCAGCTCCATCAGCCCTACCCCCACCACCACCGCCACCATCCCTACAAGCTGCCCCTCCCCCCCGCTCCACCGCCCTCCACCGCGCCATCCGCGCCGGAAACCTGCGCATGGCCCGCCTGCTGCTCGACGGCGGTGCCTCTGTCCACCGCGCCGACGGCGACGGCTGCTTGCCGCTCTACCTGGCCGCGGCTCTGGGCGACGACGCCGGCGGGCCCGCCATGGTCGACCTGCTGCTGCAGCACCGTGCCGACGCGCGCGCGCCCAACGCCAACGCGGCGGCGCGGACGCCCCTGTTTGCGGCGGCCGAGGGAGGGTGCGAGCAGACGGCACGGCGGCTGCTGGAGGCCGGCCACCAAGACTGCGACCGCGCGCCCGCGTCCGCCCTCGTCAACGCCCGCGACGGCCGCGGCGAGGTCCCCCTGCACGTGGCCGTGGCCGGCAACTGGGAGGCGGTGGTGGCGCTGCTGCTGGCACACGGAGCCGACGTGGACGCGTGAATAGGCGATGAAAATAAAAAGTATACAAAACTGTCTGATACCAGAAAACCACAAGACAGTAAAATCAGAAATAAACTAGTACGTGTAGCACAGCAACCCCCCCGCCGTGCTCATGACGTCGGCCACGCGCACATCGCCCCGGCTGAAGCGCAGCCCCCAGCCGAGGCTCAGCCAGTCGTCCAGCGTCGCCCGGTCCGGCCAGCGGCTGTTGGCCTGCCCGGCGTAGGCAGACAGCCGGGCGCCGCCATGGTCGCCCTGGGTCTGCCACATCCACCACAGGCGGTCGATGTTTCTGGGGAGAGGGTGTGTCAGCAGAATCTCGAGGGGATGGACAGACAGACGAGGCTCACCCCATGTGCAGAAACCACACCGGGTCGCCCGGCCCGATCAGGTGGCGAAAGTCCCCTCCCACGGCGGCAGCCACGGCCGCGTGCGGCCCGTCCTCGAGCTGCTGTCGCAGGTCCTCGTAGGAGGCGGCGTTGCCGACGAGGTCGCGCACGGCCTGGGGCGCCAGGGCGGCTGCGTGGTGGCCGACACCGGCCTCGCCGCTGAAGCGGCGCCGCAGGCAGTGCATCTGGGCGTCGATGGCGCCCGACGGCGGCAGGGCGAACCACACAAACGGCAGCTCGAGGTCGGCAAAGGAGCCGTCGCGGACGCAGGGGAAGCGGGGGTAGGGCGGCAGGTGGGTTGGGCGGGTGTCGGTGTCGTCGTCGGGGCCGGTCAGCCGCTGGCCTTCTCCCCCAAAGGTCTCGTTGGCAAACACCGGCGCGCCGGCCAGCGCCTCCCAGTCCCGCGTCCAGTCCCAGTAGGGCATGCGGCCGGCGTAGGCGCAGCTGGACCGCAGCTCGGCCTCGTAGCGGTGCAGGAAGAGGCGGTGCCAGGGGAGGAACGAGGCGGAGTTGAGGGCTGCGAGTTAGCGAGGGCGACAGGACAAAAAGACAGGACAGAACCCACAGTATCGCCCCAGCATCCCGTAAATGTAGGCAAAGTCGTCGTACAGCCGGCCCGACGGCCGCGTCTGCGCCGGCTTCTCCAGCAGACAGCGCGCCGCCCCAATGTACTCGCGCTGCTCCGTCGCCGACAGGCTGCGCCACTCGGCCCGCACCGCCGGCGTCTCGCACGCTGCCGCCGCCGCATGCTGCGGACTGCCCTCCTTGCCCTTCTTGTCCTCTTTGAGCCGGTGGTCGTGCCGCAGCTTGGCCAAAAGGCCCCGGTCCTGGATGAGCTCGCCGGCCAGGAACCCGGCCCCGAGGCAGGCCAGCGCCACGAGGACCACCACCAGCCGAGGCCCCGACCAGCACCGGGAGAACCACGTGCGGCAGCCGCGCCGTCGCTTGGGCGGCAGCTGCTGCGACGACAGGAGATTGGCCGTCTCTTCGGGGCTGTGCTTGTCCTCGAGGCTGTCTTCCGGGCTGCCTCGGCCGTCGTCCGGGCTGTCTTCACATTCTGTCACATCCCTGTCTTCCAGGTCGTCTGGGCGTCGGTGGCGTGCAAACGAAAACATGGCGAGAATGGGGAGTCGAGATGGACAAAGCAAAGCCAACGACTCTGAAGCCCTCAAGACTGCTTGCCATCCCAACACAAAATCAATTGCCCGCAATTAATGCCAGCGTCCTTGCTGCAGCCCGCCGCCGCCCACGTCAGCCAGTGGATGAGGTTGTCGGCTTACGTTATGCATGGCAATCCGCGAGCCACAGGGCAGGCAACTGTGCGCTTCCAGCACTTGCAGCACTTTCAGCACTGTGCGCTGCTTCCATTTCGGCCAGGTTCGTTGGCCAACCGAGCGTCGTCTCCAAAAATAGAAGGAGCCCAGACAGGAAGGAGCAGAGGCAGGCCAAAACGCAAGGGAGGTGCGAAGGAGCTCTAAATCCGGTCGAATTCCAAGAAGGTGTGACAGGATTGCTTGTTGGTTGTTGGCTGAACGGTGTCAATTCTGTCTCTGCGTCTGCCTCCTCCTCTGCCTCCTCCTCTGCCTCCTTTGCTTCCTCTTCCTCCTCTGCCTCTCCTCTGCCTCTCTCCTCTGCCTCATCTCCTCCTCTGCCTGTGTCTGTGTCTGCCTCTCCTCTGCTCCTCTCATCTGCCTCTCACCTCCTCGCCTCCTTTTGCCTGTCTACATCTGCCTCTCCTCTACCTCAATGTCTCCCGACCCCGTCACTTTCGACGCCACCACCGGCGAGGACGTCCTGCGCGCCGCTCGTGCCGCCGTCGCTGAGTCGTGCCGCGTGCAGGATGCCGTGGTGGCGGCGCACGCCGACGGCCAGGCCGCCACCTTTGCCAGCGTGGTCGAGCCGCTGGCTCAGGTCGAGAACGAGCGCCTCAGCGCCCAGCGGCTGCTGGCCATGTACGAGCTGTCGGACGAGGCGCTGCGCGACGCCTGGGACGAGGCCAGCGGCATCTTTGCCGAGCACAGCCTGGCGACGGCGCAGAACGACGCCCTGTTTGGCCTGGTCGAGGCGGTGCACAGAAGCTACGCCGGCAGCCAGGACGACGACCCCGACCACGAAGAACGCCGCCGTCTCCTCAACTGCATGCGCTGGGACTTTGTCGGCAAGGGCGCCACCCTGCCGTCCGGCAGTCCTGAGCGCGCCCGCTTTGCCGCCATCCAGCGGCGCTTCGAAGACGTGCGCAACGAGATGAAGCGCAACCTGTCGGAGCCGGCCCGGGGGGGCAAGCCTGAGCTGTGGCTGCGCCCCGACGAGCTCGAGGGCGTCGACGCCGACGTCTACGCCCCTTGGCCGCGGCGCGACGACGGCCACATCAGCGTGCAGAAGCCTGGCCCCGTCGTCACGTCCGCCACCCGCAGCGACGTCCGCCGCCGCGCCTACCGCCTCAGCAAGCTGCAGGTCTGCCGCCCCGCCAATGAGGCCCTCTTCCAGGAGGCCGCCGTCCTGCGCGACGAGGCCGCCCGCCTACTGGGCTTCGACCACCACGCCCAGCTCATCCTCGAGGGCTCCACCGAGCGCATGGACGGCACCACCGTCGCCGACACCAACCGCTTTGTCGACGACCTCGTCGCCAAGGTCCGCCCGCTGGGCCAGGCCGAGGTGGCGCGGCTGACGGCGGCCAAGAAGGCCGACAAGAAGGCGGACGGCCACAGCGACGAACCCCTCCGCCCCTGGGACGTCGACTACTACCGCGCCCAGATGGCCGCCTCCACCGTCGCCAAGGACGTCCGCGACCTCTTCCCCGTCGACACCGCCATCGACGGCATGCTGCGCCTCTGCGCCCTCCTCTTTGGCCTGCGCTTCGACGAGGAGACCGGCGCGTCCACGGCGAATCGCCAGGTGTGGCACGACGACGTCCGCATGTTCCGCGTCTGGGACGAGGACGCCCTGGGCGGCGCCTTTGTCGGCCACCTCTACCTCGACCTCTACCTGCGCCCAGGCAAGTACGCCGGCTCCATGTTCAACACCGGCATGCGCCCGGGCTATCTCCTGGCCGACGGCCACCGCCGCAGCTTCCCCTCCGCCGCCCTCGTCTGGAGCTTCGACAAGCCCCCCCCCGCCGACCCCAAGCCCGCCCGCTTCTCCCTCGAGGGCCTCGTCCACCTGCTGCACGAGCTGGGCCACGGCATCCACGAGCTGGTCTCGCGCACCCGCTACGCCCGCTTCCACGGCGCCTCCGGCACCGTCATCGACTTTGGCGAGGCCCCCAGCCAGATGCTCGAGAACTGGTGCTACCAGCCAGAGGTGCTGCGCCTTTTAGCAGCCGGCCCCTCTAGCACCGGCGGCCAGATCCCCGACGCCATCGCCGCCTTTCCCTTTGAAGAGGCCGTGCGCCAGCAGCGCAGCAACCGCGGCCCCCTCTTCCACCTCAACCAGCTTGTCATCTCCGCCTTTGACCTGGACGTCTTCCAGCCCGCCTCGCACGCCGCCGCCCGCGCTCTCGACATCGGCGGCGTCTACTGGCAGAAGCGTCGCGACATTTACCCCCTGGCCGAGTGCGCCGACGAGGTCGAGGCCAACCCGCTGTACACGCGCCTCGTCAACCTGCTGAGCCCAGACTACGGCGCCGGCTTCTACTGCTACTACCTCGCCAACATGTACGCCGCTGATATGTTTGCCACCCACTTCCGCACCCAGCCCCTCAGCCGCGATGCCGGCCGCGCCTACCGCCGCGCCGTCCTCGAAAAGGGCGGCCGCCAGGACGGTCGCGCCATCTTCCGTGCCTACCTGGGCCGGGACGTGCGCATGGACGGGCTGGCAGTACAGCTAGGGTTGGAGTAGGTGTTGGACGACGAAATTTCCCTCCCTTTGGACACTTTTGGGAAACGTACTTGTAGACAGTATGGAAATTTCTCTGACCACTGGGCTCGCAGCAAAAAATTCTGCTTAAGATGTGCGTTCCTTCGATAAAAGCACATGTGCGTACGAGTAGTGCTTTGAGAGGAGGGGGGGAGCAAGCGATCGTCAAAGGCTGGACCAGGACAGCCCAACGGCCACGGTCACAGCCCTTGGGGAGGAGGGGGATTAATAACGAAAACGCAAGCAAGGGTGACAACACCCAACAGGTTGCCTCCGTTGGCTAAAGGGATTAGGAAGGGTAAGCAATTTAAGCCTAAAGACCATCGGCGCTAACGTTTTGGTAGCGAGCGGCAGGCAAGCTAGCGCCTTCTTTCCGTTTACTAGGGCACAGCACAGCCGTTTTTTTAACGGCTAATCACGGATAATTCTAGGCGACCGTCCATCATGTTCTTCTGTCACCAAAAAAATTTAATAAAAGATGCTCTTTTAATGCATTGCCAACCGTCCACCCACATCCCAACCGTCCACACTGTGGCTACAGGCCACTGAGTTTCTTTTAGCATCGTCTTTGGCTGACAGTAGCTCCGCTAGGCGACTAAGAGGAGCGTTTTCCAATCCTCATCTTGATCGCAACTGAATGCCATTTGAACCCGAGATGTGCCACTAGGCAGACCGTTTCACTATCTGGGCAGCGGGTACACCAGTCATGTGCGAAATACAAAGCCTCCTGCCCGTTGCTATTTCCCCTTTGCAACCATTGTTTGTGAATTATTCGCGTTTGCATCGTTTCTCATTTGTTCACAATGGCGAAAAACGCATTTCCTATGGAAGAACGACAAAGGATGTTAGTATGACTGACTGTTTTCCAGTTTAAAGCTGACTAACAGAGTTTAAGCAGCGTACAATGATTAGTAAAGGCAACACGGGCGTGGTGATGCCTTTGCTAGGCGGTGACTGTATTATTAAAGCCCTTATGTTGTCTTTAAAGTATCTTAGGCGGTTTTAGCGTAAGCAGCTACGCCGTGAAATCGACGTGTACCAGCATCTACCTTAAGGCCACCGCCGTTTAATCCGCATGTTGGAGTACAACTATAATAGTGGCTGTAAAGATGGGAAGGGCAAAGACATCTCCATTACGCTCAAGTATATGCCAAATCACTCGCTGTGTAGCACCCTTACGCTGTCCTGCAAAAGTGCCGCATTTTATATGCTGCACTTAAGAATAGCAATGGCAAGGTAGGCTAAAGCGTAACCACAAACCTCTTTACCCTTAGCTCTAGCCTTTACTAGATCTTAACCTGCTTCCCACCTTAGGGCGGGCAGTTACACGACGAGACTAAGGCGCACTTTAAGCACAGCGAGTTCCCTCCGCTAGTCAAGAATAATGGCCCTAACGGAAACAGCACGCCCATGCTGTTTTCCAATACCATCTAGCGCTGCCGGCATGGCTAGATCGCAACTGCTGTAGACGTACTTACCACGCTCGATGCCGAGATTCAGGCCACGTTTAGGCCAAAGGACCTGGCTTTTATTAAACAAAAAAGCGGTATTTTTCTAGGCAAGGCACAAGCTGTGTAACTTTAGATTCTCTAGTGGGACAAAATGTTTAAAATTACGACAGTATGCACAGCGTGGCTACTATTGCTTTATTCTTAAAATATAAGGGCATTACTAGCTGTGCTTGGCTCTCTTTTCTATTCTTCTTCCTTATAACCGTAGTAGACAATAGAGAACTAGACTGATTTGCTATGCCTACGCAACGTATACTATAAGCTTTACAAACTTAAACCAATATACAAAGAAGCCACTAGGGCTGTAACAATGCTAGTTCATTTGTGTTTGTTACATTAAGTAGATACTAAAGCTAGTTATTAGTTTCGGCGTTTTCAACCTTGTATCAATATCCTACTTCCTAGCCACCGCCAGCCAAGTCTACAAAGGCTGCTAATGGGATTAACATGGTATGCCGTCTAATTTTCAATTCGATTCGATTCGATTTAATTCAATTCAAATATATGTATATACTGTTAAACTTAATATTTCATAATTTGTAAATAGGACAGATATCCTTCCTCTTAACCCTCCCTAGCTCCCACTGCTGGTTCTTAGGTTTCGTACAAAGTATACTAGTATTACGAAAGATGATCTTGTTACCGTTCTTGGCACCCCCTTTAAATTTGGCAAGGAAGAATGCAGGGCGGCCTGGGATGGGCGTTACTTGCCATGCATGCCAAGATTCAGGCACTGGCCAATCCCGTAGTTCAAGAATCTGACAATAGCGTCGTCCAAAAAGTCGCAGCACACTATTTTGAGTATCTGGAGAGTTGATGAGAAGGATGAAAGACGATGTGTGCTATCTGAGCCACCACTACACTTGTCTAGGGGATCTACATACGAGTATATATACCAAAAGACCTACTGCCAAGCATCAAACACCTTACCAGTTATGGTCCCGCCCACGGTATCATCCTGCAGTGTCATACGACTATTGCACACCTTCCCCGAGAGGGTATACTAAAGACGGGAGAGTTCGCCGATTATGCTGCCAATCAATAGGGCTTAAAGCTGCTGAAGCTGACGCTAGACCAGGGCTACTGCTGTGGATAGCCTTGGCTGACTGAAGCTGAGATGTAACCTGGCGTGTCTTGCAATCGTTGCGGTCTCCATGAAAGCTGAGAGCTACATGGACCAAACCATTGGCTAAAGATTACGGAAAGATCTGTATTTAATAACTAAAAAGGGCAAGCTCTCTGCGCTGAAGAAGCTGACGGCTGCGGTGTCGTCTAGAGTAATCAGACCAGGGTCTGAGCACGTAGCTACTCTGCTTTGGACGTACACAGACGGAGTAACGGGAATGACTGGATTCGTCTTTTATAATGGGTTTATATATGCACTCGGCGTAGTCTCAGCGATCCATGTATATTTCCGACTTTTGAGAGCCGCCACCAAGCTGCAGGCTGGTTCGACTTGGCGAACTGCACCCTGGAAGCGGATGGTCTGACAAGCTGGGCGGACCAGCTGCAATGTGATAAGTCGATTGTCAACAGCAGAGCGCGTACAAGATGCGGCCTTGTGCCCCCATCGCCGTGCTTCGATTACTAACCATCACACCTTCCCCCAACACTCCACCTCGGCATTCAATACCGAGAGGCCATCAACCATGGCATCGCCAAACCCCATATTCTAGCGGCCCACTGTCTCCGTAAGAACGCCCTAGAGAGACCTTATCTACGACGTATCGGAGCCTTTTAGCCTTCTAAGCACTCGATTATCGCGATCGGCGACCAAGGCTGTATCACCGCCGTCGGCATGTCGGGGACGTCCGAGGAGGCACACTCGCCGGATGCCCACTCGCCTGCTGGCCGGAGCCGCGCTAAGACCGGAGCGCCACGGCGCTACGCCTTTGCCTGCGCTAGCTGCAAGGCTCGCAAGGTCAAATGCAGCGGCGACCAGCCCGTCTGCCGCAGCTGTCGGCGGACGGGCGAAACCTGCAAGTGGCCGGGCAGCCGCTCATCGGCCGCGGCCGACATGGCCCGCATACACCAGCTGGAAGAGTCGCTGCGGCAGTCGGAAGCCCGCGCGGACTCGCTGGCCGTCGTCGTAGCCTCCGCGAGAGCAGCAGGAGCACCCGCCGTGCCTGGACTGTGCACAAAGAGCTTGGGTCGGCAGACCGCCGCTGTGGCTGCTGACGGAGACAGCGTCGGCGCTGGTCCGGTGAGCCTGCCCTCGACGGCCACGACTTCGCCGAGCATCATCACGAGCCCTGGCGGCGCGGCCGATCCCGCCTCCGCGCCGTCCATCTGGTCCCAGATCGGCGTAGGCGAGGACGGGGCGGTCACCTACAATGGGCCGACCAGCCGGTTCCACGCCGGGCCTCTCGAGGAGCACAGCATTGGCCATGGCTCCATGGACAGCAGCGAGTCGCGCTATGCCGTCCGCATCGGCAACGCCAGCACGGCTGCTCACGTCGAGGCTCTGAGAGCGCAGCACGAGCTCGTCGACACGGTGTGGATGCCTCTCATCTCGACCAAGCCGATCCTCGAGGAGCTGGGCATCGAGACAGACGTGTGTCTTGCCCTGCTGGACATCTACTGGACCTGGCTGCACCCACTGCACAACTGCGTCTACAGGCCGTGTAAGTCGCCTCCCGCTTCGGACCGCATGCGCTCACTCTGACGTTCCGGCCTCCTCCCCACAGGCTTCATCATGGACATGGTCTTGGGCGGCCCCTATTATTCCGACTTTTTGCTCATGGCCATCTTTGCTCTTGCGGCGCGACACCTGACCGAGCAGGACCGCAGCCTTGCCAGCGTCGGACGTGGTGAGCAGTTTCTATCAAGGGCAAAAGTGCTGCTGCTCGAGGAGATGTCTGTCGCGAAGCCACGCATCACCACCATTCAGGGCTTGCTGATTCTCGGCGGTCGGCAGTGCGCCACTGGGCGGAGCTCCGAGGGCTGGCTGTACACCGGCATGGTGAGACTTCCCCTCCAACTGGATGATGCTTGGCTGCGATATACACTGACACCACAGGCAATACGGATGCTGGCGGATATCGGCCTGCACTTGAGCACCACTCGGCTGGCCGAGCTGGAAAGACTCACGCCGGCCGATGTAGAAGCGCGAAAGCGGCTCTACAACTCTGCCTATATTTGGGACAAGACCATTAGTCTTGCCCTCGGTCGACCACCTTCGCTGACCAGGCCACCACATCCAACAGACGACATACGTGAGCCTTGCACTTCTTTGCAGCCGCACATCCGCTAACACTAGTAGTGGATCATTTCGACGACCAGCGGGAGTGGAAGCCGGTCCATGTGCCCGAGATCACCGTCTCTTTTCTGCCCACGCCCTCTTATAATTCAATGACATTCTGTGCTTACTGTCGATTGCACGAGGTTGGTTTGCTCATTCCCCAGATCGTGCATTCAGCTCTGACGCTTCAGATCACCACCAGGATGATGTTGCTCTTCGCTCACACGTCCCATGTCGGACAGCTAGAGAGGGAAATCAACGTCCTCGAAGGCGAATTCGCTCAGTGGTATGCAGAGATGCCGCTGCAGCTCAAGATGGACGATCCCACGGCGCTATCACAGAGCCCGCCGCCTCACATAGTGTCGATAAAGTAAGGGCGCCTCATCGTCTGTTGTCCGAGCGCGCACAGCTGACAGTCCAGCCTCCTCTACCACGCGCTTCGCATTCTCCTCTGCCGGCCGACACTGAGCTCGGCCAGCGCGCACGACCGCCAGCAGAGCGAAGAGCTCTGCATTGCGCACTCCAAGGCCATCCACTCCGTCTTCAGCCTCTATGGCCGCTCCTTTCCTTCTCGGCTGATGACCTACCAGGTCAGCTACTGCATCTACACAGCTGCGACTGTCGATGCCCACGAGATGCGCACCGCGCAGAATGCCAAGGCGCGTCTCGAGGCTGCCAGCCGCCTCAGCGCTGCGGTGCGGGTCCTCCAGCACGAGGCCCGGCACACGCCGGGCAGCGGCAAGAGCCTGGACACGATTCGACGGCAGCTGAGTGCTGGCGTGCCCGTGCAGGACGGCATGCAGAGCCAGCCTGCCGTGGATGCGCACGAAGAGGCAGGCCAGCCCACCCCACTGTCGGCCCAATTCAGCTCGCGAAGCCACGGCGGGCTTCAACCGCTGCTCAATGCCGAAGCCGCGCTGGACATGCACCGACCGCCGATGCCGTCCGAGGCCCTGTTTGACAATAACCACTTGGAACCGGCCATGTCCGGCGACACCACGCCGAACTTTACAAGTCAGGGCTGGCTCGGCGTCGGTGGTCTCGACACCGGATTCGGCTTCCATCCGGATGCGTTCCCCTGGGGGGCCAACGCCCTGAGCCGGGAGACCAGCCTGCAGCCGTACCCGTCGGCTTCGACGGGATGGGATCTAACAATGAGCTAGGATGCTTCCGGTGCATTGGAGTTGCATACGTGTGCATAGGGGGTGCACACGTGTACAAGAGCGGAACCCTCCACGCGTAATACGGCTAGGCACCGCCGGCTCCTCTCATCCCGTTGTTGTATTTAGAACGCATATCCGAGAAACTTTGACAACAGCGATACGTTCTGGCATCCGACGGAGCAATTGTGAACAGAAAACGACCAGTACAAAGAAGAGGTATGTGTACTCGTACAGTAGCTATAGACACTAAGGCGCCTTAAGCGCCTCAAAGATGGGCACGGAATCTCAGCCACAGGCGCCACACTGTACAATTCCGTGACCTAGGTCCAGAGACTGTGGAATGCTGTTTGCTCTCGCCGGTGCGAATGCCATCGTGCAATTCAAGGTTGGAATGCACTCTTGTTTATCATTTTCCGGCCTGTCTCGGGTTTCCCTCGACAGTGAACTCGATTCGGCAGGATCGCCTGTGCATGAAGTGCACCGCCACACATGTGCCCTGGCCAAACACTTTTTTTTTTGGCCCTGGGGTTGTTGCAGTGTGCTAAATGGCGGGGCACACGGCAGGCGCACGCTGTTGGCTGGTGCTCAGTTGGTACTAGCGCCACTGCTTATTTTTTCTCCTTTCTAGTGTATTCGAGGTGCAATTATGACATTATAATTTTTTATTTTATTTTATTTTATTTTATTTGCTTTTTTTTAATTCTATATTTTAATTTGTATTTTGTTTTTTTCGGCCAGGCACAGAAGCCCAGGAGACATTCTCGGCGGGACAGCCACGACACCATCTAGCAAACGGCTACAGCCCCCATCGCGGGCAACCTCCCCCTTCTCGCCACCCTCCCACGACGCACCGTTCACTAGCGGCTGCCCAAGTCAATCGACAACGACACGCTGGACGGCGCACGCACTCCGGCCAGAGAGACAAAGCGACCGACCACACCCCCTCCCCCTCCCCCCCAAAAAGCGACTACCCTGCCGAATCCACAAACACGGAGCCGCATCAGGAAGGACGTCAAAGTCTTTGGACTCGTTGTCCGCTGTGAGAGCTGTCTCGTGCATTCGATTGCGGGACGAACGACTCTCTATTCCATCTCGACGACGCCGGAAGACCCGTCTCTCCGTCCCTCCGTCTTTCCGTCCCTCTTCTCTCCCCCGAACGATCGATTCCCATCCAGATCTCGTGCTCATCCGGCCACCTCTCTCGACTGCCACCTTTGCACCCCCATCGCGACAGTCTTCCCGAGACCTTTGCATATTGAAGCCATTTCGTTAGCCACGTCGCCCGCGCGACACATCCGTCGACATGTCGATGGACTTTGAGAGCATCAAGGCCTGGATTGTCGCAACCCTCGACCCGGATGGCGGCGTCCGGCAGACGGCCGAGACCCAGCTGAAAAATGTGCGTTGTGCCGCCGCCGCTGCTGCTGCCGTCACATTCGGTCGTTTTTCTCCCTCGCCCGCATGCTGACCTTGCCAGGCCGAAGCCCAACCGGGCTTCATCGACATCCTGCTCACTCTCCTCGAGAGCGAGCCGAGCCAGAATGTCAAGCTTTCCGGTATGTCTCCGTTCTCTTTTTACTCTCAATCCAATCACCTGCTCACAGACAGCCGCCATCTACGTCAAGAATCGCGTCAACCGAGCATGGACCTTTGTCGACGTCTACCCCGACGAGCGGCTGCTGACCGACGAGGAGAAGGCCAAGGTCCGCGAGCGGCTGCTGCCCATCCTCGGCGCCTCACCAGGTCTCGTGCGCCAGCAGCTCGTGCCGCTGTTGCAGCGCATCCTGCACTGGGACTACCCGGCACGATGGCCGACGTACATGGACTACACCATGCGCCTGCTGCACACAAACGACGTCCACGGCGTGCTGGCCGGCATCCAGTGCCTGCTGGCGGTCTGCCGCACATACCGCTTCAAGGCCTCGGCCGGCGCCAACCGCGACGAGCTCACCGCCATTGTCGAGGTGGCCTTCCCCCACCTCCTCCAGCTGTGCCAGCAGCTGCTCGACCTCGACAGCGAAGACGCCGGCGAGATGCTGCACTACGCCCTCAAGATCTACAAGCAGGCCGCCTGGCTCGACCTGCCCACGCGCCTGCGCACCGACAACATCGCCTGGTGCACAGTCTTCCTGCGCACCATCTCCAAGGACCCGCCCGCCTGTTCCCTGGTCGACGATCCGGCCGACCGCGAAAAGCACCACTGGTTTAAGGCCAAGAAGTGGGCCTACTTTAACCTGAACCGGCTGTTCATGCGGTGAGTGGCACGCGACAAGGAGGAGGAGGAGAAGAAGAAAGAGGAGTGGAGACTGGCACAGCCAAATCGGGCAACTTGCTGACAGGAGACAGGCACGGCAACACGTACACCATCACGACTGACAACCGCGAGCAGATCGCCTTTGCCAACCAGTTCACCGCCACCATTGCGCCCGAGATCCTCAAGATCTACCTCCAGCAGATCGAGAAGTGGGTGGCCAAGCAGGTGTGGCTCAGCCGCACCTGTCTGTCCTACACGGTCGTCTTCCTCGAGGAATGCATCCGTCCCAAGGAGATGTGGCCGCACCTGCAGCCGCACCTGCCCAACCTGCTGACGCACCTGCTCTTCCCGCTGCTCTGCTTGTCGGAGGAGGACGTGACGAGCTTCTCCGACGAGCCCGACGAGTACCTGCACCGCAAGCTCAACTTTTACGAGGAGGTGTCGTCGCCCGATGTCGCCGCCACCAACTTCCTCGTGTGCCTGACCAAGGCCCGGCGCAAGCAGGTGTACGAGATCCTGCAGTTTGTCAACCACATCGTCACCACCTACGAGAACGCGGCGCCGGCCGAGAAGAACTTTATCGCCAAGGACGGCGCCCTGCGCCTGATCGGCACCCTGGCGCCCATCCTGCTGGGCAAGAAGAGCCCCATCGCCGAGCAGGTCGAGATGTTCCTCGTCCGCTACGTCTTCCCCGACTTCTCCAGCGACAAGGGCATCCTGCGCGCGCGCGCCTGCGACACCATTGAGAAGTTCGAGTCGCTCAACTGGCGCGAGCCGAAAAACCTCTTCACCGTCTACCAGCGCCTCATCGACTGCATGTCCGACTCGGACCTGCCCGTCCGCATCACCGCCGCGCTGGCGCTGCAGCCGCTCATCCGCCACGAGGCCATCCGCGAGCACATGCGCGCCAACATTCCCAGCATCATGAGCCAGCTGCTGAAGCTCGCCAACGAGGCCGACGTCGACGCGCTCGCCAACGTCATGGAGGACTTTGTCGAGGTCTTCTCCAAGGAGCTGACGCCCTTTGCCGTCGCCCTCAGCGAGCAGCTGCGCGACACCTACCTGCGCATCATCCGCGAGCTGCTGGACCGCGCCAGCCGCCTGGACGACGACGCCGAGGCCAACGACATTGTGGACGACAAGAGCATCACTGCCCTCGGCGTGCTGCAGACCATTGGCACCCTCATCCTGACGCTCGAGAACATGCCCGACGTGCTGCACCACATTGAGAGCGTCATCATGCCCGTCATCCGCGTGACGCTGGAGAACCGCCTCTACGACCTGTTCAACGAGGTCTTTGAGATTGTCGACAGCTGCACCTTTTCCGCCAAGATGATCTCGCCCGTCATGTGGGAGGCCTTTGACCTCTTCCACACCACCTTTAATGCCGGCGCCGAGCTCTACCTCGAGGACATGCTGCCGGCCCTCGACAACTTTGTCCAGTTTGGCGCCGACCACCTGCGCCAGAACCGCACCCGCGTCGATGCCCTCTTCTCCATGGTTAACGGCCTGTTTGCCGACCCCAAGGTCGGCGGTGCCGACCGCATCTGCGCCTGCCGCCTGGCCGAGGCCATGATGGTGAGCCTGCCCGGCGCCATCGATGACATCGTGGCCCGCTTCATCCGTCTGGCCCTCGCCGCCCTGTCCAACGGCGTCATCAACCCCGACGGCACCGTCGTGCCCAGCGCCGAGTTCCAGCAGACGGGCGCCTCCCTCGCCGTGCACCAGGTGCACCCGCGCGGCTACCGCGTCCACCTCATGGAGATGGTCATCAGCGCCATCTTTTACAACCCGCGTCTGGCCCTGGCCGAGCTCGAGGCCACCGGCTGGACCAACCGCTTCTTCACCATGTGGTTCGGCAACATGGATATCTTCACACGTGTACACGACAAGAAATTGTGCATCTCAGCCATCATGACCCTGCTCTGCCTGCCACCCAGCAACATCCCGCCCAGCGTGTCCGTTGGCTGGCCGCGTCTGCTCAAGGGCATCACCGCCCTCTTCCGCACACTTCCCGCGGCAATTAAAAGTAAGCTGTCCTTTTTTCTTTCTTTTTTTTCTTTTTCTTTTCTAACAGACAGACCGCGAGGACGCGCTTCAGGAGGACTTCCAATACGGTGGTGTCGGTGGTGACGACGACTGGGATGATCCGGATGATGGCTGGGCCGAGGAGGAGGTGGTGGAGACGCCAAACTCGGTTGCCAAGGACGAGAACACGGCCTACATCGAGTTCCTCAGCGAGGAGGCGCAAAAGATTGAGCGGTTACGCCAGCAGACCGAGTCAGCCGACGAGCTCGGCGAGGAGAGCCTGCTGCTGGAGTCGGCCCTGGACAAGATTGAGCCATACCAGCTCTTCCGGAGCACCATCACCCGTAAGCCCCCCCAGGCCTCTTTTGAACCCCCGGGTATCCACTCTGCTAACTCCTTTCAAAGGACTGGAACAAGCCGAGCCGCAGTACTACCAGTCGCTGATGGCCAGCCTGACACAAGACGAGCGCGAAGTCATGGAGTCTGTCTTTACCCAGGCGGACCGCGAGGCCGAGTCACAACAAAAGGCCCTAGCCCAAAACGGCGGTGTCCTGCCGCAGATGCCGGGAGGTGCAATGCCCGACCAGCCCCAAAACACGTCCAGCTAGCCTTCGGCTGTCTTCTGAGGATCAGCACGGCACTGTGCTGTGCTTTGCTGTGCTGCACGGCTTGGCCGCTTCGCTGGCACTGACGCCAGGCCAAATCGGCTTTCCTGCAAGCGTTTCATCAGCATTTTCGTATGGAGAATAGATCTGTTGGCAGTGTCCCCCCCTCGCCCCCCACTCCCCACGAGCAAGCAGAGAGAGCATCCATATACAACGCATACCATCAGAAGAATGTTCTGGGCTTGTGGATCATATCACGCGAGAGAGCTCAGGTCATCACAAACAAGCAAACAAACAAACCAAAAAAAAAAAAAAAAAAATGAAAAAAGGAGCTTGGCATAGCTGTAATGAGAAGAGAGTGTACTTGCAGCCGCCGTTTTCCCGTGCATGTTCCCATACCCCCCCCCCCCCCCCCCCTCCCCAAGCACTGATCCCTCCAGCCATAGGCATCACCATCGCCCTATGTACCCTTTTCCACTTTGACCCCAGATCCCACCCCCCAAACCCGTCGACACACACACACACGCTCCATATCATAAAGTTTTAAGCAACCCATCAAAAAAATATATATATAAAGAAAGCATATATTCCCCAATGGAAGCTCAGAGGCATAAAAATACCTTTCTCCCCCCCTTCTTTCTTGGAAACTAAAAAAAGAGAAGGCGTGGAAAAAGTGGTTCTTGTTCTTTATGTGGCCATCAAAGGCTCTTTCTTCCATGTGTTTTTAAGCGGGAAGGCAATTGCAAGAAAAATCGGCTCGTTTCCGTTAGCACGCAATAAAAAGTAGAGTAAAAAAAAGAATAAAACATCAAGATAGTGGTTGGTCCAATGCCCAATACATGCTGTAGTTGTGCAAGCCGTGGAAACAAATGGTCTTCTTTTTTCCCCTTTCTTGCTAGGCTTTTTGGAATGGCAAAATACACCAAATCTCCCCGTCTAGCCATGGAAAGCCCCCCCCCATCCCGCGGCTTTTTCATCATTTCCCTCCACAAACACATGCCCTGTATTTTTTCTTCGCCAGTGTGAACCCCGCCCAGCATACATGTCTATTTGTTTTCTCGATGCGTCGCGGCGTGCAAGGGAAAAAGGGTGGGAAGAAGCGGCCGTTGTGGGATCGAGCATGGCTGGTTCGTTGGGCTGGAATAGAGTCGAGAAGGGGGGAGGAGGGCATGTTTGGAGAAGGAGCACCGCGGGCTTGCGTTAGTCAAACTGGGCTGTGGTCAGCATGGAAAGGAAGAACAGGCAGTGAGCAAGCATGCGGAAAGGCACATACCGGCGTGAGGAAGGACTCGGCCACAAAACGGGCGCGCGCATTGAGCTGGAGGTCAGCCAAAGAAGCAGAGGCAAAGAAGGGAGAGGAGGGACACACGAATAGCTTCATCTCGGAGATCTCCTTGTCGACCTCCTCCATGAACTGGATGACAAAGTCGACGAGCTTGTGCTTGAGCATGGTCTCGGTGTGGACGTTGGTTACGAGAAAGGAAATGTCGTAGCCCTCGACGGGCCGCCGCCGCAGGACGAAAAAGGCCTCGGCGCGCTGCTGCAGGAAGCGCGTAAACTTGTGCACCAGAATGTGCTCAATCTCGTCGGCCTGCTTGATCTTGAGGCTCACGCGCACGCTGTTGACGCTCGCCTCGATCAGCACGCGCTCGTTCTCGTTGCGCGCCACCACCAGCGGCGCCAGCAGCACCTCGGGCGACGACCGCGCCTCCACCTCGGGCACGTTGTGCCGCTCCGCCGTCTGCGACGCAAAGTTGACCAGGCACAGCGCCACCGTCAGGCTGCTGCGCACCGCCTGCAGGTACGGCCGCAGGGATTGGGACTGCCGCGGTCGTCAGCGGTGAAAAAGGGCCGGGGGG